>CP092884.1:35463956-36063956 GCA_030710605.1 Cordylochernes scorpioides
GATTCTGGTTATATATCCAGCATTATATAGATGGAATCTTGGTTATTGTATTTAAGCCAACTATGGACCTAGAAACCTTGAAGTGTCGGTAGAATTACATGTAAATACACTCATAGACAAAACTTAAGGAAGTTGTATCTTTTAACATGTATATTGGAATTCAGGTACAATAACTCTGAAAGATATTACAGTGACCTTTATTGAAGACACACGAGATAACCAATATACACTCAATGGACAAAACTCAAGAAAGTTGTACCTTTTAACATGTTTATCGGGATTCAGACAATAACTCTGAAAGATATTTCAGTGACCTTTATTGAAGACACACGAGATAAACAATATACATGTGAGAATCGATTTGAAATCCTGTCGACTCTCTTTTCTCTGTGGAGAAATCTTGCCGATTCTCCGTTTACTCTGTGGTAGTTATGACAGCGAAGGTGCTGCCAACTGGAAGTTGGGATTGGGTTGGTGAATTTTGCAGTCGTGATGGCAGGAGTGAGGACACAGGATTGGTTGGTCAAGAGAACCGATGCTGACAGACAGAGAGCATGGAGGAGAGTGAGCTTACGCCCCGCGATTTACGCTGGATCAGATGACACGTCTAGTATGGATGAGACTCGGAGACGCTACTGAGACTTCCCCAGTCGGGTGGTGTCACGTGACCTCTATTGAGATTCTGATTAGTCATTCATTACATCATGGAAGATGAAGAATCGCCTTGATTGGTCCAAACGACTGGGAAGCCATCTTTGATGTTATAGCAGAAAATGTGAGGATGGAGCGTTGACCTAAATAAAGTTGTTTTCAGCGAATTCAACTCCAGGGTCCTTTGTTTTGGAGATTTCTGGAATAAAAGTGTCGTTGACCTAGCGCTAATGATGCGAGATGGAATCTTTGCTCTTAACTTTAGGCCTAACTGAAATTGTTTATGAATATTTATAATCGTATTATCTCCTTGTTTTTCTCTGACTGTCTGACATACAGTCTGTATTTTATTTGGTTCTTAGCAGTACATGATGTCATACAGTAAGTTGGTACAGGGTACAAGGTAGTTGGACATAGGCAGGGACATGGTAGAATGACTGGGGTTTTAA
This sequence comes from Cordylochernes scorpioides, assembly GCA_030710605.1. Lineage (NCBI taxonomy): Eukaryota > Metazoa > Arthropoda > Arachnida > Pseudoscorpiones > Chernetidae > Cordylochernes > Cordylochernes scorpioides. The sequence continues at coordinate 35,465,057 of CP092884.1, forward strand.
ATTATCAGATACACTCATGGACAAAACTTACGAAAGCTGTACCTTTTAACATGTATATCGGGATTCAGACAATAACTCTGAAAGATATTACAGTGACCTTTATTGAAGACACACGAGATAACCAATATACACTCATGGACAAATTTAAGGAAGTTGTACCTTTTAGCATGTATATAGTGATTCAGACAATAACTCTGAAATATATAACAGAGACCTTTATTGAAGACACACGAGATAACCAATATACACTCATGGACAAAACTTAAGGAAGTTGTACCTTTTAGCATGTATATTGGGATTCAGACAATAACTATGAAAGATATTACAGTGACCTTTATTGAAGACACACGAGATAACATACACTCATGGACAAAACTTAAGGAAGTTGTACTTTTCATCATGTATATCTGAATTCATACAATAACTCTGAAAGATATTAAGTGACCTTTATTGAAGACACACGAGATAACCTACACTGATGGACAAAATTTAAAGAAGTTGTACCTTTTAGCATGTATATCGGGATTCAGACAATAACTCTGAAAGATATTACAGTGACCTTTATTGAAGACACACGAGATAACATACACTCATGGACAAAACTTAAAGAAGTTGTACCTTTTAACATGTATATCGGGATTCAATACAATAACTCTGAAAGATATCACAGTGACCTTTATTGAAGACACACGAGATAACCAATATACACTCATGGACAAAACTTAAGGAAGTTGTACCTTTTACCATGTATATCGGGATTCAGACAATAACTCTGAAAGATATTACAGTGACCTCTATTGAAGACACGAGATAACCAATATACACTGATGGACAACACTTAAGGAAGTTGTACCTTTTAGCATGTATATCGGGATTCAGACAAAAACTCTGAAATATATTATAGTGACCTTTATTGAAGACACACGAGATAACCAATATACACTCATGGACAAAACTTAAGGAAGTTGTACCTTTTAGCATGTATATCGGGATTCAGACAATAACTCTGAAAGATATTACAGTGGCCTCTATTGAAGACACGAGATAACCAATATACACTCATGGACAAAACTTAAGAAAGTTGTACCTTTTAACATGTATATCGGGATTCAGACAATAACTCTGAAAGATATTACAGTGACCTTTATTGAAGACACACGAGATAAACAAGTGTGAACTAAATTGGAGCAATCAATAAAATTGCAAAAAAAAAAAGTCGAAGAAACAATTGATATAGTTACAAAATGATGCAAAAACAATCAATAAAATATTTTTAAAAATTTAAATGAACAATAAAATAATTGGTAACTGTCAAAAAATACTGCCTTAACATTTATAGAAATAATTTTTGGTCGTGGAACTCAAATTAAAATTTTAAAAGAAGCCATTATTGTAATAAAACATTTAAAAAAATAATTCTAAAGATCATTTTTGGTTGGAAGTGTTGGTTGAAGTTGGAAGAAAATCGTATATAAGTAGAACTAGGATTTAAATTAATCATTCCTCTAAGGAGAGTGATCACGCCATCTCCTCAGCGGCGAAGTACGCGATCTACGTATTCTTCAAAGATGTCGAAATACGTGGTGTTACTGGAGACCCACTGGTGATTCGCCACCAAACTCTGCAGCGGTGACAGAGGCGCCATATTCATTGTACATAGTAACATGCATATATATAATTGTCTTTTTTTTTTAATAGTGCAGACTGTGCACTTTGCAGCATGTATTGACAAGATGTCAATAAAATTGTTTTAATTGTCAAAAATAATTGTCTAAGGAGAGTGAGTCACTGAATCGTCAAGAATGAAACAAATTATTGGTTGATATAGCTGTATGTTTTCCCCAAAATTAAATCAGGCGATCAAAACCTTCCAAAAAAGAAAGAAAAATGGCTGCCTGTTTCTTCCTCGATGTAATCAAACGGAAGTAGGTAGTCTACATCCGGTGTTTCAGCTCCTGCTTCCTTCCAGAATTTCTGGAGAAAGTTTTATTTTACAGTATCTCGACATGGGATGAGGAAACTTGAACTGTTTTCCATGAACAGAAGGAATTGAATAAACTCACGCTATTCTGTGAACGTAGCCAAAAAATAAATTATAAGATAGTAATACATACGAGAAAACTGAAAAAATGGGAAATTTGAAACAAGGACCTAAAGAAAATAACGAAATAAGCAAAATATCGTTATCCATTCATAGACAAAACTTAAGGAAGTTGTACTTTTTAACTTGTATATCGGCCTCTATCAGACAGACTCTATATTCATGATGTATATCGGTGTATTCAGACAATACCTAAAGAAAATTGCGCAATAAGCAAATAATAGTTCTTGAAAATAAAGATACTTCGGCCAGTAAATCTTTTAATTACCTCGACGTTTCGACAAAAATATTTTGTCCTCGTCAGGAGAAAACAAAAATTAAAACATTTGGAAAGGCGTTAAAAAAAAAAAAAAAACTTCGAAACGTCAAGGTAATAAAAATATTTACTGGCAGAAGTATCTTTATTTTCAAGAAATATGAATGCCGGCCAGGCAGCCTCTATCTTTACAAAAAAATAGTTATACACTCATGGACAAAACTTAAGGAAGTTGTACCTTTTAGCATGTATATCGGGATTCAGACAATAACTCTGAAAGATATTACAGTGACCTTTATTGAAGACGACACGAGATAACCAATATACACTCATGGACAAAACTTAAGGAAGTTGTACCTTTTAGCATTTATATCGGGATTCAGACAATAACTCTGAAAGATATTACAGTGACCTTTATTGAAGACACACGAGATAACCAATATACACTCATGGACAAAACTTAAGGAAGTTGTACCTTTTAGCATGTATATCGGGATTCAGACAAAAACTCTGAAAGATATTACAGTGACCTTTATTGAAGACACACGAGATAACCAATATACACTCATGGACAAAACTTAAGGAAATTGTACCTATTAACATGCATATCGGGATTCAGACAATAACTCTGAAAGATATTACAGTGACCTTTATTGAAGACACACGAGATAACCAATATACACTCTTGGACAAAACTTAAGGAAGTTGTACCTTTTAGCATGTATATCGGGATTCAGACAAAAACTCTGAAAGATATTACAGTGACCTTTATTGAAGACGACACGAGATAACCAATATACACTCATGGACAAAACTTAAGGAAATTGTACCTATTAACATGCATATCGGGATTCAGACAATAACTCTGAAAGATATTACAGTGACCTTTATTGAAGACACACGAGATAACCAATATACACTCATGGACAAAACTTAAGGAAATTGTACCTATTAACATGCATATCGGGATTCAGACAATAACTCTGAAAGATATTTGATACAGTGATCTTTATTGAAGACGACACGAGATAACCAAGTGTGAACAAAATTGCCTGTTTCCTTTAAAAAAAAAAATAATAAAAAAATAGACGGCGATATAAAAGACGTTACATTTCCTTAAGTTTTGTCCACGAGTGTATATGGGAAATAAAGCAATTTAGGAAAAGGATCAAAGAAAATAGAGCAAAAAAAAAAAAGTCAAAAATCAAATTGAAGTAGTAAATACTAATATGAGGTATTTACACAGAGAAAAGGAAATGCCTAGAGAAAACTACATGTTCAAAGGATGGTTGATGGGATAAAGGACAGAAAGATCCAGAAAAATATGAACTAACCAAGCCATTCACCAAACTGACCCTGGAAGAAACAAGAACAGATATACAATGAAATGCTATATTAACTAGTGCTCATATCTTTGAAAGGTCATACATTTGTTAAAGATTTTGAGTAAAAAGGTTAAAAGGTATTAAAATTTAAAATATTTGTGTTAATTTGGGTTGAGTTAAAAAGATAATCCTTTTTTTATCATTATTTTATTTAAGATCCAATTTAAAAACAGGAAAGAACAAAAAAATATTATAAACTTCTTGTTTACAATTTACCAGTTAGAAGCACACAAAACACAGTTGTCAAATCATTTTTGGTCATTTATTTATATATTCACAATATTTTCTCCAATTCCCAACGCGATGGAATAAATCATAAGAAACATAATGCCAAAAATTATTAGAAATTTTATAAAACATTCATTTGGCCATTTCATTACTATGTACAACAACCTGATGAAGGGCATGGCAGAAAGCTTCTATTTTCTTTCAAATACAACAAAATTGCGTATCCTTTGTTCTTTGTATTGTGTAAAAGTGAAAAACTTTTAATCGTGAAATATCTTTGTGTTAAAAGGGATTTCAGATGGCATCAATGTTGAAGAATCAGAAGGCAAGGAAGTTGTGCTATAATTAAGCAATATTAGTCATCAGGGTTCTGGAGGAAGCCATTTTTTTAGCACTTGCATGCGTCATGGAATCAATGAATAACAATTGCTTTATCCTGTGGTTTTGATAGATGCTGAATACAGTAAAAACCTCAATGGAAAGACACTATAGAGCAAGCATGTCAAACTCAAATCCTAATACGGGCCAAATAAAAAAGTAATAAGATTATTTGGGCCGCAAAAAAAAAGAAAACAAGTAATTAAATTTTTATAGTAACATTTATGTAGGTTTATTTTTAAAAATACTAATAAGAAAAAAGAAAGTAAAGTTAATATTTTCTCCCTGATATTTGGCATCTCTTTTCTGCTACCATCTTTCCTACTTCGGGGGAAATCTTGTTCGCAGTTTTTATTAATTATTATATTAATATAAGGCCCTCCCTTTAATTTTTCCATCGCAGTAAGGACAGTAGAAATTGTTTTATTTTAAAAAGAATATTACGCCTCTAAAATAGTTTTATAATTAAAATATATTGTCTGGTGGGCCGCAAATTTATTCATTGTGGGCCGCATGAGGCCCGCGGGCCGCGAGTTTGACATGCTTGCCATAGAGGATATCTCACTAAAAGGACAGTTTTTTATAACCAAAATTACCATTTTACTCAACTCTCCAGTAAGAGGGTATCTCTACTTAAAGGACAATTTAGCTATGAAATTAAGTGTTGTCCTTTACAAGGAGGTTCTACTGAATATGGTGCGATGGCATGTTTACTATCTTAGAATTCTACTTATCTTTGTGACTGATGTAAATAGGATGGCCAAAAGTCTTTCCAAGCATAAGCCTTTATTAAGACATATCTTCTTAAACACGGGTTAATCTCATAGACTTCAAAGTTAAAGCTATTTATTATTATTCCTTTTATATATACTCCTGTAGAAGAACAAAGAGGCCCGAAAACTTGAGAATGTTTTAATAAACTCATCTCCAGAAACCTGTTGTATTATTTTGATTTATATTTAGTATATTTAAATCAAGTGAAAGCTATTTACAACACATTATATATATTAACACAAAGCAATAACGCGCCATCTATACATATAAAATAAAAGGATTTAAAAGCGCGAATGTGAATTATTGCTTTGTGTTAATTTATGCCTAACTGGCCTTGTCTTTATAGTTTGCTGAAGAGCATTGCTCGAAGCAAATATTTAAATGTAATGCTTACTGTCCTATAAGCTTATGTCCATAGTTTACTTGAAAACCATTTCTAAGATTCCATCCTTCAGTGTAGCATATAAAAGCAGAATGATCCAATACAATATTAGAGCTCTGAGAAGCGGTCTGGTGGATTAAATTGGCGAAACCGCTGGGAGGGTTCACCACCGATGAAATATATTTTTTTCATCGCAGTAAGGACAGTAGAAGTTTGTTTTATGTATAAAAGAAACATTCGCGCTTTTAAATCCTTTTATTTTACATTATATATATGTTATGAATTATTTTTCGTTTTGTTGTTGAAAAAGAGGTGCAGTCGTGAAAAAAAAGAAAGATAGTTATTTACCTTTCAAGAGTAGTTTTTATTTTGAACTAGACGAATGACCCGGGCAACGCCCGGGTTTACCCGATTAAATGTTTTATTCAAACACTATTCAAGTAGAACTGCTCTTCACTGAAGGTTAATAACGAGTTTACAAAGTGGGAAGAGGAGCTTCTTTTTATTAGCATGCACACAAGCTTTCGGACATATCGTCCTTCATCAGGTAAGAGTAATAAACGCGCTGAGGATCCATATATACACAAAGCTGAAAAGAAAATTTACATAACTGCAAAAGATAAAAGTATTTAAAAATAAGAACCAAATATGCTAAAAAAGATTATAGGGATTAAATGCTAATAAATCTGGACTAAGTACATATGCACTATGAATGGTGTTAATCAAGGGCAGGTAAATGCAACCTATGGCTATTCACATAACATATGGTATTGTTCTGGTATATCTATATGCCTGTTGATGCTGTTTGTTTTTATTGACACAAATGCCTCTAGTAAAAGTCTTTGGTACTTATTATTGATATTGTTGTATAGAATGGATGGCTTTGTTAGATTGAATGTATGACCGGTTTGCATAGAATGACTGTAAATAGGGGAATTTAGGTTTTTATTAGAGATGTTTCTGGAATGCTCAACCATTCTGATGGCGACGGATCTACCCGTCTCCCCGACATAAGTGGCATTGCATTGGTCGCAAGAGACGGAATAGACAGCACCACCAGAACGGAGAGAACTCGCATGAAGGGAAGATCTGGTAATGGGGTGTCGGATTAGTGTGGCGATGTTAGGTGGGTTCTGGAAGTATGTTGTAATGCCATGTTGCCTTAAAAACCTGGCTATGGTGATAGACTGGGGGCAAAAAGGGAGGGAGCAAATATTTCTGTGTATAGCTGGAGCACTGTTGTGGTGAGGGTCATGCATGTGTTTAAGAATGAAGGGGGTCGGGTAGCCGGATTTGGATAAATATGAAAATATTTTAGCCTTTTCTATTGTTTGGAATAACGGGAGGGAACAATGAGTAAAGATACGTTTAGTGAGAGCTCTAACTGTATTGATTTTGTGTGGTGTTGGGCAATGTGACCGGAAGTTTGTGTGGTGTGGGGGTGTGTTGTTTTTATAGTATACTGTGGTATGGAAACTGCTGGGGGTGCGTATGACTAGTGTATCTAGGAAAGGTAGGACTGAGTGATTTTCTGTTTCATGGGTGAAGGCTATGTCTGGGTGGAAGGAGTTGAGGTCAGATAGGATGTGAGAGGCAGATACCTCACTTACCAAGCAAAAGGTATCATCGATGTACCGCCTCCATAGAAAGATGTCTGAAGAATGGCGTGAAGTGATCCATTGGTCCAGTGACCTCATGACAACCTCAGCCACCACGGTTGAGAGGGGGCTACCCATGGGGGAGCCCTTGGTCTGCTTGAAAAACTGGGTATCAAATGTGAAGGTGGACATGCCTAGGCATATGGAAGTGAGCTCGACAACCGTCTCCGCGGTGAGGGTGTCTAACAGGGGGGCATTTTCGAGGAAAGTGCGTAAACTATTAATGATCAAGGGGTGGGCAAGTGAGAGATATAGAGACGTTACATCGAAAGAAACCATTATGGACCTGGGGGGAGGTGTGAGGCTGGTGATATAGGACACAAACGAGGGGGAGTTTGCAATGGTATATTCCCATGGGGGAGACTGTAGAAGGGGGGTCAAGAAGTTGGACAAAAATTTTGACAGGGTATATGCCGGAGAGAGATGGTAAGATATGATTGGTCGGAGGGGAACATCGGGCTTGTGGATTTTTGGAAGGCCGTAAATGTAGGCTATTTGGGCGAGGTTAGCTGTGAAGTCGTTATATTGCTCTTTAGTGATCTGCTGGGACCTTTTTAATCTTAACCATAGTAAACGGAAATTCTTAACGGATGTTTTATGTTCCTGTTCAGTGATGGCAGAAAAAATGGAGTGTTGGTCGAGAACGTTTTGCATTTTTTGCTTGTAAACGGTAGTGTTGAGAATTACGGTCTGTGAGCCTTTGTCGGATTTTGTTATGACTATGTCTCTATTGCGTTTAAGACGGGAGATAACCCTGTTCATGGCTAGGGACGGTTTAGGGATATTGTAGGGTCGTTGAAGGGTGGAGGTGACAAAATGCCTGATCCTATGGGTGTCTTGGTGGTTAAGGCCTCTGAGAGCGGGTTCCACACCAGCTATGATGCGAGGAATATCAGAAGGCCCAGGCAGTCTGTATTTTAGGCCCAATGACAGAATCTCAGCATCAGCAGATGGCAAGACATAGTCCGAGAGGTTGACCACTCCTTGGGGTGACTGGGGAAGATAGGCTTCTACTAGATAGGCAGGGAAGTTGTACTTCTTGATCCAGTGATGAAGCTTGGAGTTGTGACGTTGCGTTATATCGTTCTTCTGGTGCCGAATGTCCCTTGTGATGGATTGCAACAGATCGGCCATTTCTGGATTGGTTAGTAGCTGAGAGACCAGAAAGATCAATCCCTTGACGGACTTAGAAATAAATCGGATATTGGAGTGGCAACCTTTGATTCTAGACGATAACAGATGGAGTTGGGCGCGGCGTATGACGACGGATGAAAATGGATTGCGAACAGGATCCCTGATTCGAAGGGATGGAGGTATAAAATCAGCCGTTTCACACAGTTTGTTAGAGTTCAAATGGAGGCGCCATCTTGACAACTGTAACGATTTCTTTCGCAACTGATAGGTATAACGAGGTAGGTCTTCAGCGGAAGGATTCATGATGAATTCCAGGATAAAAAGCGTAAAAATGAGCGAATTAAGTAGAACTGCTCTTCACTGAAGGTTAATAACGAGTTTACAAAGTGGGAAGAGGAGCTTCTTTTTATTAGCATGCACACAAGCTTTCGGACATATCGTCCTTCATCAGGTAAGAGTAATAAACGCGCTGAGGATCCATATATACACAAAGCTGAAAAGAAAATTTACATAACTGCAAAAGATAAAAGTATTTAAAAATAAGAACCAAATATGCTAAAAAAGATTATAGGGATTAAATGCTAATAAATCTGGACTAAGTACATATGCACTATGAATGGTGTTAATCAAGGGCAGGTAAATGCAACCTATGGCTATTCACATAACATATGGTATTGTTCTGGTATATCTATATGCCTGTTGATGCTGTTTGTTTTTATTGACACAAATGCCTCTAGTAAAAGTCTTTGGTACTTATTATTGATATTGTTGTATAGAATGGATGGCTTTGTTAGATTGAATGTATGACCGGTTTGCATAGAATGACTGTAAATAGGGGAATTTAGCTGGAGCACTGTTGTGGTGAGGGTCATGCATGTGTTTAAGAATGAAGGGGGTCGGGTAGCCGGATTTGGATAAATATGAAAATATTTTAGCCTTTTCTATTGTTTGGAATAACGGGAGGGAACAATGAGTAAAGATACGTTTAGTGAGAGCTCTAACTGTATTGATTTTGTGTGGTGTTGGGCAATGTGACCGGAAGTTTGTGTGGTGTGGGGGTGTGTTGTTTTTATAGTATACTGTGGTATGGAAACTGCTGGGGGTGCGTATGACTAGTGTATCTAGGAAAGGTAGGACTGAGTGATTTTCTGTTTCATGGGTGAAGGCTATGTCTGGGTGGAAGGAGTTGAGGTCAGATAGGATGTGAGAGGCAGATACCTCACTTACCAAGCAAAAGGTATCATCGATGTACCGCCTCCATAGAAAGATGTCTGAAGAATGGCGTGAAGTGATCCATTGGTCCAGTGACCTCATGACAACCTCAGCCACCACGGTTGAGAGGGGGCTACCCATGGGGGAGCCCTTGGTCTGCTTGAAAAACTGGGTATCAAATGTGAAGGTGGACATGCCTAGGCATATGGAAGTGAGCTCGACAACCGTCTCCGCGGTGAGGGTGTCTAACAGGGGGGCATTTTCGAGGAAAGTGCGTAAACTATTAATGATCAAGGGGTGGGCAAGTGAGAGATATAGAGACGTTACATCGAAAGAAACCATTATGGACCTGGGGGGAGGTGTGAGGCTGGTGATATAGGACACAAACGAGGGGGAGTTTGCAATGGTATATTCCCATGGGGGAGACTGTAGAAGGGGGGTCAAGAAGTTGGACAAAAATTTTGACAGGGTATATGCCGGAGAGAGATGGTAAGATATGATTGGTCGGAGGGGAACATCGGGCTTGTGGATTTTTGGAAGGCCGTAAATGTAGGCTATTTGGGCGAGGTTAGCTGTGAAGTCGTTATATTGCTCTTTAGTGATCTGCTGGGACCTTTTTAATCTTAACCATAGTAAACGGAAATTCTTAACGGATGTTTTATGTTCCTGTTCAGTGATGGCAGAAAAAATGGAGTGTTGGTCGAGAACGTTTTGCATTTTTTGCTTGTAAACGGTAGTGTTGAGAATTACGGTCTGTGAGCCTTTGTCGGATTTTGTTATGACTATGTCTCTATTGCGTTTAAGACGGGAGATAACCCTGTTCATGGCTAGGGACGGTTTAGGGATATTGTAGGGTCGTTGAAGGGTGGAGGTGACAAAATGCCTGATCCTATGGGTGTCTTGGTGGTTAAGGCCTCTGAGAGCGGGTTCCACACCAGCTATGATGCGAGGAATATCAGAAGGCCCAGGCAGTCTGTATTTTAGGCCCAATGACAGAATCTCAGCATCAGCAGATGGCAAGACATAGTCCGAGAGGTTGACCACTCCTTGGGGTGACTGGGGAAGATAGGCTTCTACTAGATAGGCAGGGAAGTTGTACTTCTTGATCCAGTGATGAAGCTTGGAGTTGTGACGTTGCGTTATATCGTTCTTCTGGTGCCGAATGTCCCTTGTGATGGATTGCAACAGATCGGCCATTTCTGGATTGGTTAGTAGCTGAGAGACCAGAAAGATCAATCCCTTGACGGACTTAGAAATAAATCGGATATTGGAGTGGCAACCTTTGATTCTAGACGATAACAGATGGAGTTGGGCGCGGCGTATGACGACGGATGAAAATGGATTGCGAACAGGATCCCTGATTCGAAGGGATGGAGGTATAAAATCAGCCGTTTCACACAGTTTGTTAAAGTTCAAATGGAGGCGCCATCTTGACAACTGTAACGATTTCTTTCGCAACTGATAGGTATAACGAGGTAGGTCTTCAGCGGAAGGATTCATGATGAATTCCAGGATAAAAAGCGTAAAAATGAGCGAATTAAGTAGAACTGCTCTTCACTGAAGGTTAATAACGAGTTTACAAAGTGGGAAGAGGAGCTTCTTTTTATTAGCATGCACACAAGCTTTCGGACATATCGTCCTTCATCAGGTAAGAGTAATAAACGCGCTGAGGATCCATATATACACAAAGCTGAAAAGAAAATTTACATAACTGCAAAAGATAAAAGTATTTAAAAATAAGAACCAAATATGCTAAAAAAGATTATAGGGATTAAATGCTAATAAATCTGGACTAAGTACATATGCACTATGAATGGTGTTAATCAAGGGCAGGTAAATGCAACCTATGGCTATTCACATAACATATGGTATTGTTCTGGTATATACCCAGTTTTTCAAGCAGACCAAGGGCTCCCCCATGGGTAGCCCCCTCTCAACCGTGGTGGCTGAGGTTGTCATGAGGTCACTGGACCAATGGATCACTTCACGCCATTCTTCAGACATCTTTCTATGGAGGCGGTACATCGATGATACCTTTTGCTTGGTAAGTGAGGTATCTGCCTCTCACATCCTATCTGACCTCAACTCCTTCCACCCAGACATAGCCTTCACCCATGAAACAGAAAATCACTCAGTCCTACCTTTCCTAGATACACTAGTCATACGCACCCCCAGCAGTTTCCATACCACAGTATACTATAAAAACACCACACCCCCACACCACACAAACTTCCGGTCACATTGCCCAACACCACATAAAATCAATACAGTTAGAGCTCTCACTAAACGTATCTTTACTCATTGTTCCCTCCCGTTATTCCAAACAATAGAAAAGGCTAAAATATTTTCATATTTATCCAAATCCGGCTACCCGACCCCCTTCATTCTTAAACACATGCATGACCCTCACCACAACAGTGCTCCAGCTAAATTCCCCTATTTACAGTCATTCTATGCAAACCGGTCATACATTCAATCTAACAAAGCCATCCATTCTATACAACAATATCAATAATAAGTACCAAAGACTTTTACTAGAGGCATTTGTGTCAATAAAAACAAACAGCATCAACAGGCATATAGATATACCAGAACAATACCATATGTTATGTGAATAGCCATAGGTTGCATTTACCTGCCCTTGATTAACACCATTCATAGTGCATATGTACTTAGTCCAGATTTATTAGCATTTAATCCCTATAATCTTTTTTAGCATATTTGGTTCTTATTTTTAAATACTTTTATCTTTTGCAGTTATGTAAATTTTCTTTTCAGCTTTGTGTATATATGGATCCTCAGCGCGTTTATTACTCTTACCTGATGAAGGACGATATGTCCGAAAGCTTGTGTGCATGCTAATAAAAAGAAGCTCCTCTTCCCACTTTGTAAACTCGTTATTAACCTTCAGTGAAGAGCAGTTCTACTTAATTCGCTCATTTTTACGCTTTTTATCCTGGAATTCATCATGAATCCTTCCGCTGAAGACCTACCTCGTTATACCTATCAGTTGCGAAAGAAATCGTTACAGTTGTCAAGATGGCGCCTCCATTTGAACTTTAACAAACTGTGTGAAACGGCTGATTTTATACCTCCATCCCTTCGAATCAGGGATCCTGTTCGCAATCCATTTTCATCCGTCGTCATACGCCGCGCCCAACTCCATCTGTTATCGTCTAGAATCAAAGGTTGCCACTCCAATATCCGATTTATTTCTAAGTCCGTCAAGGGATTGATCTTTCTGGTCTCTCAGCTACTAACCAATCCAGAAATGGCCGATCTGTTGCAATCCATCACAAGGGACATTCGGCACCAGAAGAACGATATAACGCAACGTCACAACTCCAAGCTTCATCACTGGATCAAGAAGTACAACTTCCCTGCCTATCTAGTAGAAGCCTATCTTCCCCAGTCACCCCAAGGAGTGGTCAACCTCTCGGACTATGTCTTGCCATCTGCTGATGCTGAGATTCTGTCATTGGGCCTAAAATACAGACTGCCTGGGCCTTCTGATATTCCTCGCATCATAGCTGGTGTGGAACCCGCTCTCAGAGGCCTTAACCACCAAGACACCCATAGGATCAGGCATTTTGTCACCTCCACCCTTCAACGACCCTACAATATCCCTAAACCGTCCCTAGCCATGAACAGGGTTATCTCCCGTCTTAAACGCAATAGAGACATAGTCATAACAAAATCCGACAAAGGCTCACAGACCGTAATTCTCAACACTACCGTTTACAAGCAAAAAATGCAAAACGTTCTCGACCAACACTCCATTTTTTCTGCCATCACTGAACAGGAACATAAAACATCCGTTAAGAATTTCCGTTTACTATGGTTAAGATTAAAAAGGTCCCAGCAGATCACTAAAGAGCAATATAACGACTTCACAGCTAACCTCGCCCAAATAGCCTACATTTACGGCCTTCCAAAAATCCACAAGCCCGATGTTCCCCTCCGACCAATCATATCTTACCATCTCTCTCCGGCATATACCCTGTCAAAATTTTTGTCCAACTTCTTGACCCCCCTTCTACAGTCTCCCCCATGGGAATATACCATTGCAAACTCCCCCTCGTTTGTGTCCTATATCACCAGCCTCACACCTCCCCCCAGGTCCATAATGGTTTCTTTCGATGTAACGTCTCTATATCTCTCACTTGCCCACCCCTTGATCATTAATAGTTTACGCACTTTCCTCGAAAATGCCCCCCTGTTAGACACCCTCACCGCGGAGACGGTTGTCGAGCTCACTTCCATATGCCTAGGCATGTCCACCTTCACATTTGATACCCAGTTTTTCAAGCAGACCAAGGGCTCCCCCATGGGTAGCCCCCTCTCAACCGTGGTGGCTGAGGTTGTCATGAGGTCACTGGACCAATGGATCACTTCACGCCATTCTTCAGACATCTTTCTATGGAGGCGGTACATCGATGATACCTTTTGCTTGGTAAGTGAGGTATCTGCCTCTCACATCCTATCTGACCTCAACTCCTTCCACCCAGACATAGCCTTCACCCATGAAACAGAAAATCACTCAGTCCTACCTTTCCTAGATACACTAGTCATACGCACCCCCAGCAGTTTCCATACCACAGTATACTATAAAAACAACACACCCCCACACCACACAAACTTCCGGTCACATTGCCCAACACCACACAAAATCAATACAGTTAGAGCTCTCACTAAACGTATCTTTACTCATTGTTCCCTCCCGTTATTCCAAACAATAGAAAAGGCTAAAATATTTTCATATTTATCCAAATCCGGCTACCCGACCCCCTTCATTCTTAAACACATGCATGACCCTCACCACAACAGTGCTCCAGCTAAATTCCCCTATTTACAGTCATTCTATGCAAACCGGTCATACATTCAATCTAACAAAGCCATCCATTCTATACAACAATATCAATAATAAGTACCAAAGACTTTTACTAGAGGCATTTGTGTCAATAAAAACAAACAGCATCAACAGGCATATAGATATACCAGAACAATACCATATGTTATGTGAATAGCCATAGGTTGCATTTACCTGCCCTTGATTAACACCATTCATAGTGCATATGTACTTAGTCCAGATTTATTAGCATTTAATCCCTATAATCTTTTTTAGCATATTTGGTTCTTATTTTTAAATACTTTTATCTTTTGCAGTTATGTAAATTTTCTTTTCAGCTTTGTGTATATATGGATCCTCAGCGCGTTTATTACTCTTACCTGATGAAGGACGATATGTCCGAAAGCTTGTGTGCATGCTAATAAAAAGAAGCTCCTCTTCCCACTTTGTAAACTCGTTATTAACCTTCAGTGAAGAGCAGTTCTACTTAATTCGCTCATTTTTACGCTTTTTATCCTGGAATTCATCATGAATCCTTCCGCTGAAGACCTACCTCGTTATACCTATCAGTTGCGAAAGAAATCGTTACAGTTGTCAAGATGGCGCCTCCATTTGAACTTTAACAAACTGTGTGAAACGGCTGATTTTATACCTCCATCCCTTCGAATCAGGGATCCTGTTCGCAATCCATTTTCATCCGTCGTCATACGCCGCGCCCAACTCCATCTGTTATCGTCTAGAATCAAAGGTTGCCACTCCAATATCCGATTTATTTCTAAGTCCGTCAAGGGATTGATCTTTCTGGTCTCTCAGCTACTAACTAATCCAGAAATGGCCGATCTGTTGCAATCCATCACAAGGGACATTCGGCACCAGAAGAACGATATAACGCAACGTCACAACTCCAAGCTTCATCACTGGATCAAGAAGTACAACTTCCCTGCCTATCTAGTAGAAGCCTATCTTCCCCAGTCACCCCAAGGAGTGGTCAACCTCTCGGACTATGTCTTGCCATCTGCTGATGCTGAGATTCTGTCATTGGGCCTAAAATACAGACTGCCTGGGCCTTCTGATATTCCTCGCATCATAGCTGGTGTGGAACCCGCTCTCAGAGGCCTTAACCACCAAGACACCCATAGGATCAGGCATTTTGTCACCTCCACCCTTCAACGACCCTACAATATCCCTAAACCGTCCCTAGCCATGAACAGGGTTATCTCCCGTCTTAAACGCAATAGAGACATAGTCATAACAAAATCCGACAAAGGCTCACAGACCGTAATTCTCAACACTACCGTTTACAAGCAAAAAATGCAAAACGTTCTCGACCAACACTCCATTTTTTCTGCCATCACTGAACAGGAACATAAAACATCCGTTAAGAATTTCCGTTTACTATGGTTAAGATTAAAAAGGTCCCAGCAGATCACTAAAGAGCAATATAACGACTTCACAGCTAACCTCGCCCAAATAGCCTACATTTACGGCCTTCCAAAAATCCACAAGCCCGATGTTCCCCTCCGACCAATCATATCTTACCATCTCTCTCCGGCATATACCCTGTCAAAATTTTTGTCCAACTTCTTGACCCCCCTTCTACAGTCTCCCCCATGGGAATATACCATTGCAAACTCCCCCTCGTTTGTGTCCTATATCACCAGCCTCACACCTCCCCCCAGGTCCATAATGGTTTCTTTCGATGTAACGTCTCTATATCTCTCACTTGCCCACCCCTTGATCATTAATAGTTTACGCACTTTCCTCGAAAATGCCCCCCTGTTAGACACCCTCACCGCGGAGACGGTTGTCGAGCTCACTTCCATATGCCTAGGCATGTCCACCTTCACATTTGATACCCAGTTTTTCAAGCAGACCAAGGGCTCCCCCATGGGTAGCCCCCTCTCAACCGTGGTGGCTGAGGTTGTCATGAGGTCACTGGACCAATGGATCACTTCACGCCATTCTTCAGACATCTTTCTATGGAGGCGGTACATCGATGATACCTTTTGCTTGGTAAGTGAGGTATCTGCCTCTCACATCCTATCTGACCTCAACTCCTTCCACCCAGACATAGCCTTCACCCATGAAACAGAAAATCACTCAGTCCTACCTTTCCTAGATACACTAGTCATACGCACCCCCAGCAGTTTCCATACCACAGTATACTATAAAAACAACACACCCCCACACCACACAAACTTCCGGTCACATTGCCCAACACCACACAAAATCAATACAGTTAGAGCTCTCACTAAACGTATCTTTACTCATTGTTCCCTCCCGTTATTCCAAACAATAGAAAAGGCTAAAATATTTTCATATTTATCCAAATCCGGCTACCCGACCCCCTTCATTCTTAAACACATGCATGACCCTCACCACAACAGTGCTCCAGCTAAATTCCCCTATTTACAGTCATTCTATGCAAACCGGTCATACATTCAATCTAACAAAGCCATCCATTCTATACAACAATATCAATAATAAGTACCAAAGACTTTTACTAGAGGCATTTGTGTCAATAAAAACAAACAGCATCAACAGGCATATAGATATACCAGAACAATACCATATGTTATGTGAATAGCCATAGGTTGCATTTACCTGCCCTTGATTAACACCATTCATAGTGCATATGTACTTAGTCCAGATTTATTAGCATTTAATCCCTATAATCTTTTTTAGCATATTTGGTTCTTATTTTTAAATACTTTTATCTTTTGCAGTTATGTAAATTTTCTTTTCAGCTTTGTGTATATATGGATCCTCAGCGCGTTTATTACTCTTACCTGATGAAGGACGATATGTCCGAAAGCTTGTGTGCATGCTAATAAAAAGAAGCTCCTCTTCCCACTTTGTAAACTCGTTATTAACCTTCAGTGAAGAGCAGTTCTACTTAATTCGCTCATTTTTACGCTTTTTATCCTGGAATTCATCATGAATCCTTCCGCTGAAGACCTACCTCGTTATACCTATCAGTTGCGAAAGAAATCGTTAGAGTTGTCAAGATGGCGCCTCCATTTGAACTCTAACAAACTGTGTGAAACGGCTGATTTTATACCTCCATCCCTTCGAATCAGGGATCCTGTTCGCAATCCATTTTCATCCGTCGTCATACGCCGCGCCCAACTCCATCTGTTATCGTCTAGAATCAAAGGTTGCCACTCCAATATCCGATTTATTTCTAAGTCCGTCAAGGGATTGATCTTTCTGGTCTCTCAGCTACTAACCAATCCAGAAATGGCCGATCTGTTGCAATCCATCACAAGGGACATTCGGCACCAGAAGAACGATATAACGCAACGTCACAACTCCAAGCTTCATCACTGGATCAAGAAGTACAACTTCCCTGCCTATCTAGTAGAAGCCTATCTTCCCCAGTCACCCCAAGGAGTGGTCAACCTCTCGGACTATGTCTTGCCATCTGCTGATGCTGAGATTCTGTCATTGGGCCTAAAATACAGACTGCCTGGGCCTTCTGATATTCCTCGCATCATAGCTGGTGTGGAACCCGCTCTCAGAGGCCTTAACCACCAAGACACCCATAGGATCAGGCATTTTGTCACCTCCACCCTTCAACGACCCTACAATATCCCTAAACCGTCCCTAGCCATGAACAGGGTTATCTCCCGTCTTAAACGCAATAGAGACATAGTCATAACAAAATCCGACAAAGGCTCACAGACCGTAATTCTCAACACTACCGTTTACAAGCAAAAAATGCAAAACGTTCTCGACCAACACTCCATTTTTTCTGCCATCACTGAACAGGAACATAAAACATCCGTTAAGAATTTCCGTTTACTATGGTTAAGATTAAAAAGGTCCCAGCAGATCACTAAAGAGCAATATAACGACTTCACAGCTAACCTCGCCCAAATAGCCTACATTTACGGCCTTCCAAAAATCCACAAGCCCGATGTTCCCCTCCGACCAATCATATCTTACCATCTCTCTCCGGCATATACCCTGTCAAAATTTTTGTCCAACTTCTTGACCCCCCTTCTACAGTCTCCCCCATGGGAATATACCATTGCAAACTCCCCCTCGTTTGTGTCCTATATCACCAGCCTCACACCTCCCCCCAGGTCCATAATGGTTTCTTTCGATGTAACGTCTCTATATCTCTCACTTGCCCACCCCTTGATCATTAATAGTTTACGCACTTTCCTCGAAAATGCCCCCCTGTTAGACACCCTCACCGCGGAGACGGTTGTCGAGCTCACTTCCATATGCCTAGGCATGTCCACCTTCACATTTGATACCCAGTTTTTCAAGCAGACCAAGGGCTCCCCCATGGGTAGCCCCCTCTCAACCGTGGTGGCTGAGGTTGTCATGAGGTCACTGGACCAATGGATCACTTCACGCCATTCTTCAGACATCTTTCTATGGAGGCGGTACATCGATGATACCTTTTGCTTGGTAAGTGAGGTATCTGCCTCTCACATCCTATCTGACCTCAACTCCTTCCACCCAGACATAGCCTTCACCCATGAAACAGAAAATCACTCAGTCCTACCTTTCCTAGATACACTAGTCATACGCACCCCCAGCAGTTTCCATACCACAGTATACTATAAAAACAACACACCCCCACACCACACAAACTTCCGGTCACATTGCCCAACACCACACAAAATCAATACAGTTAGAGCTCTCACTAAACGTATCTTTACTCATTGTTCCCTCCCGTTATTCCAAACAATAGAAAAGGCTAAAATATTTTCATATTTATCCAAATCCGGCTACCCGACCCCCTTCATTCTTAAACACATGCATGACCCTCACCACAACAGTGCTCCAGCTAAATTCCCCTATTTACAGTCATTCTATGCAAACCGGTCATACATTCAATCTAACAAAGCCATCCATTCTATACAACAATATCAATAATAAGTACCAAAGACTTTTACTAGAGGCATTTGTGTCAATAAAAACAAACAGCATCAACAGGCATATAGATATACCAGAACAATACCATATGTTATGTGAATAGCCATAGGTTGCATTTACCTGCCCTTGATTAACACCATTCATAGTGCATATGTACTTAGTCCAGGTTTATTAGCATTTAATCCCTATAATCTTTTTTAGCATATTTGGTTCTTATTTTTAAATACTTTTATCTTTTGCAGTTATGTAAATTTTCTTTTCAGCTTTGTGTATATATGGATCCTCAGCACGTTTATTACTCTTACCTGATGAAGGACGATATGTCCGAAAGCTTGTGTGCATGCTAATAAAAAGAAGCTCCTCTTCCCACTTTGTAAACTCGTTATTAACCTTCAGTGAAGAGCAGTTCTACTTAATTCGCTCATTTTTACGCTTTTTATCCTGGAATTCATCATGAATCCTTCCGCTGAAGACCTACCTCGTTATACCTATCAGTTGCGAAAGAAATCGTTACAGTTGTCAAGATGGCGCCTCCATTTGAACTTTAACAAACTGTGTGAAACGGCTGATTTTATACCTCCATCCCTTCGAATCAGGGATCCTGTTCGCAATCCATTTTCATCCGTCGTCATACGCCGCGCCCAACTCCATCTGTTATCGTCTAGAATCAAAGGTTGCCACTCCAATATCCGATTTATTTCTAAGTCCGTCAAGGGATTGATCTTTCTGGTCTCTCAGCTACTAACCAATCCAGAAATGGCCGATCTGTTGCAATCCATCACAAGGGACATTCGGCACCAGAAGAACGATATAACGCAACGTCACAACTCCAAGCTTCATCACTGGATCAAGAAGTACAACTTCCCTGCCTATCTAGTAGAAGCCTATCTTCCCCAGTCACCCCAAGGAGTGGTCAACCTCTCGGACTATGTCTTGCCATCTGCTGATGCTGAGATTCTGTCATTGGGCCTAAAATACAGACTGCCTGGGCCTTCTGATATTCCTCGCATCATAGCTGGTGTGGAACCCGCTCTCAGAGGCCTTAACCACCAAGACACCCATAGGATCAGGCATTTTGTCACCTCCACCCTTCAACGACCCTACAATATCCCTAAACCGTCCCTAGCCATGAACAGGGTTATCTCCCGTCTTAAACGCAATAGAGACATAGTCATAACAAAATCCGACAAAGGCTCACAGACCGTAATTCTCAACACTACCGTTTACAAGCAAAAAATGCAAAACGTTCTCGACCAACACTCCATTTTTTCTGCCATCACTGAACAGGAACATAAAACATCCGTTAAGAATTTCCGTTTACTATGGTTAAGATTAAAAAGGTCCCAGCAGATCACTAAAGAGCAATATAACGACTTTACAGCTAACCTCGCCCAAATAGCCTACATTTACGGCCTTCCAAAAATCCACAAGCCCGATGTTCCCCTCCGACCAATCATATCTTACCATCTCTCTCCGGCATATACCCTGTCAAAATTTTTGTCCAACTTCTTGACCCCCCTTCTACAGTCTCCCCCATGGGAATATACCATTGCAAACTCCCCCTCGTTTGTGTCCTATATCACCAGCCTCACACCTCCCCCCAGGTCCATAATGGTTTCTTTCGATGTAACGTCTCTATATCTCTCACTTGCCCACCCCTTGATCATTAATAGTTTACGCACTTTCCTCGAAAATGCCCCCCTGTTAGACACCCTCACCGCGGAGACGGTTGTCGAGCTCACTTCCATATGCCTAGGCATGTCCACCTTCACATTTGATACCCAGTTTTTCAAGCAGACCAAGGGCTCCCCCATGGGTAGCCCCCTCTCAACCGTGGTGGCTGAGGTTGTCATGAGGTCACTGGACCAATGGATCACTTCACGCCATTCTTCAGACATCTTTCTATGGAGGCGGTACATCGATGATACCTTTTGCTTGGTAAGTGAGGTATCTGCCTCTCACATCCTATCTGACCTCAACTCCTTCCACCCAGACATAGCCTTCACCCATGAAACAGAAAATCACTCAGTCCTACCTTTCCTAGATACACTAGTCATACGCACCCCCAGCAGTTTCCATACCACAGTATACTATAAAAACAACACACCCCCACACCACACAAACTTCCGGTCACATTGCCCAACACCACACAAAATCAATACAGTTAGAGCTCTCACTAAACGTATCTTTACTCATTGTTCCCTCCCGTTATTCCAAACAATAGAAAAGGCTAAAATATTTTCATATTTATCCAAATCCGGCTACCCGACCCCCTTCATTCTTAAACACATGCATGACCCTCACCACAACAGTGCTCCAGCTATACACAGAAATATTTGCTCCCTCCCTTTTTGCCCCCAGTCTATCACCATAGCCAGGTTTTTAAGGCAACATGGCATTACAACATACTTCCAGAACCCACCTAACATCGCCACACTAATCCGACACCCCATTACCAGATCTTCCCTTCATGCGAGTTCTCTCCGTTCTGGTGGTGCTGTCTATTCCGTCTCTTGCGACCAATGCAATGCCACTTATGTCGGGGAGACGGGTAGATCCGTCGCCATCAGAATGGTTGAGCATTCCAGAAACATCTCTAATAAAAACCTAAATTCCCCTATTTACAGTCATTCTATGCAAACCGGTCATACATTCAATCTAACAAAGCCATCCATTCTATACAACAATATCAATAATAAGTACCAAAGACTTTTACTAGAGGCATTTGTGTCAATAAAAACAAACAGCATCAACAGGCATATAGATATACCAGAACAATACCATATGTTATGTGAATAGCCATAGGTTGCATTTACCTGCCCTTGATTAACACCATTCATAGTGCATATGTACTTAGTCCAGATTTATTAGCATTTAATCCCTATAATCTTTTTTAGCATATTTGGTTCTTATTTTTAAATACTTTTATCTTTTGCAGTTATGTAAATTTTCTTTTCAGCTTTGTGTATATATGGATCCTCAGCGCGTTTATTACTCTTACCTGATGAAGGACGATATGTCCGAAAGCTTGTGTGCATGCTAATAAAAAGAAGCTCCTCTTCCCACTTTGTAAACTCGTTATCAAACACTATTCGTTGCAATTATAAATTGGCGCCGTGGATGTCACTCTTGTGAAACGTCTCTCCCGCTCCAAACTTTACAGTCAGATTAGTTACGATATAAATCTTCAAATCGAGCGAGCGTCTATAAATATTTCGATTTAGATCAAGTATTCTAATTATTAAGCGAACTATTATTAATAAAATTTTGAGAAGATTTCGATTTTAAACGTATTTATAACCTTGATAGAGGGCGCTGTTCGTGAGCTAAGTAGAATAATTTGAATATATAATTTTAATATTTAATTTATATATAATTTAAAATAGCCTATCGTTTTCCTCGTATTTTTTTACCTATGTATGGAAATTTTTGTTTGAATTAGTGAACTACTGCGAATTTGTATACCGGACATACAAACCAACAAACAAACAAACAAACATACAAACATTCATTTTTATATTGCCACGTTTTTATTTTTAAAACGCTAATTTTAGTTTTGTAAAACTTTAATTTCAAAGTTTATTATTTTAAAAGTGAAATGTTTGTTAATGGAATAGACATTTTACCTAAACTCATTTTAATGCCGCTTTTGTTTACAAGCCATTTGTTTATGTATATTTTTACATATCGTTTTTATTGAGTTTTTACTAATTTAGTATGTACATCATTGACTTTTAATGAATGGAAAATAAAAATGAAAATAAACATATGAAAAATTAAAATAACATTTTAAAGGAAATTATGTACAATTGAAAATTGTTTCTGTAACGTCTCAATATATATAGAAGATGTAGAATGGTGCGGTCGCCACAAAGATATAATATAAAAATGAGTTTTAAAAATTGTTTTAAAAAAATGCATCGGCCGGGAATCGAACCCGGGCCGCCCGCGTGGCAGGCGAGCATTCTACCACTGAGCCACCGATGCGTATACAAAATGGCCATATTTGGGTATTCATTCCATTCCGGATTACTCCGCGTAAAAAAAAAGTTCTTCAAATGAAAAAAAGAAATAGCCAAAAATACTAAGCAAATTGTATCCAAAAATTTTCCTCAGGTTTATAAAAAGCGACATGCAAAATTTGGTACCAATTGGTTCAGTAGTTTTTGAGTTTATCGCGAAACAGACAGACAGACAGAAATTGACTTTTATATATATAGAGATTAGTGTTTAGGTATTTGATTTAATCCATATAGTTGATATAATAGTATATATTTATATTCTATTTTTTATAAATTAGTTTTAAAAATTGTAAAAAAAAAATGCATCGGCCGGGAATCGAACCCGGGCCGCCCGCGTGGCAAGCAAGCATTCTACCACTAAGCCACCGATGCTTTAAAAAAAATGGCCATATTTAGGTATTCATTCCATTCCGGATTAGTCCGCGTAAAAAAATAGTTCTTCAAATTAAAAAAAGAAATAGCCAAAAATAATAAGCAAAATGTAGCCAAAAATTTTCCTCAGCTTTATAAAAAGCGACATGCAAAATTTGGAACCAATTGGTTCAGTAGTTTTTGAGTTTATCGCGAAACAGACAGACAGACAGGAATTGACTTTTATATATATATAGAGATATAGAGATATAGAGATTACTTGAATTTACACATGAAATTACACAGGTCTACAAAACTCAAAGTAGTTGTACCTTATAGCATATATACAGGGTGCTTCAAAAAAATGTATACACACTTTGAACTTCCATAGAAAATTTATTTACCGTTCTACAAAGTTAAATTTCAGGAAAATAGAAAACTGAAAGTCCAATATAAATGAAACATAAATAACAAATGTTAATACTGTTCAAATTGGTGACCTGCAGCATCAATACAATTCTGAGTACGAGTCACCACAGATTCTGTACATCGTATCAAAACGTCCAATGAGATTTCTCT
This sequence comes from Cordylochernes scorpioides, assembly GCA_030710605.1. Taxonomy (NCBI): domain Eukaryota; kingdom Metazoa; phylum Arthropoda; class Arachnida; order Pseudoscorpiones; family Chernetidae; genus Cordylochernes; species Cordylochernes scorpioides. The sequence goes on from CP092884.1 coordinate 35,489,259, forward strand.
ACACACTGCTTGAATCTCATTCCAAAGAATGTCTAGTTTACGTGGTTTACGTTTGTACACCCCATCTTTTACTGTTCCCCACAAGAAGAAATCCAGTGGTGTAAGGTCTGGAGAGCGTGCTGGATCAAAATTTGTCGGGCCAGTGGATAGGACGCAGGTGGCCAATCGAGTTTCCAACACGCTCTCCAGACCTTACACCACTGGATTTCTTCTTGTGGGGCACAGTAAAAGATGGGGTGTACAAACGTAAACCACGTAACCTAGACATTCTTTGGAATGAGATTCAAGCAGTGTGTAGAGAAATCTCATTGGACGTTTTGATACGATGTACAGAATCTGTGGTGACTCGTACTCAGAATTGTATTGATGCTGCAGGTCACCAATTTGAACAGTATTAACATTTGTTATTTATGTTTCATTTATATTGGACTTTCAGTTTTCTATTTTCCTGAAATTTAACTTTGTAGAACGGTAAATAAATTTTCTATGGAAGTTCAAAGTGTGTATACATTTTTTTGAAGCACCCTGTATATCGGGATTCAGAAAAAAAACTCTGAGAGATATTTGATGCACAGTGATAAATATCCCTGTGCATCAAATATCTCTCAGAGTTTTTTTTCTGAATCCCGATATATATATGCTATAAGGTACAACTACTTTGAGTTTTGTAGACCTGTGTTATTTATCACAGCAATATAGAATTTATAGAATGAATTCTATAATCGTGATTTTAAAAAATAGGTAGGGTTAACTATACATATTTACAACAATAATTAAAAAGTGGTATCTTCTAAATCTATGGTCAAAAAATATAGAACAGTCAATGAATGAAAATTAAATATGTTTAAAAAAATAAAATATTTGCATTTTAGATTATAAGAAATATTAAGAAAAAGGCATCTCCTTATCGTGCAACTGAAAGTTGCTGATGGTTGGCGCCATCTATCAGTTGCACGATAAGGAGATGCCTTTTTCTTAATTTATGCACCTTATCCCAGTACAATGTTACATTTGTACTATTTTTTAATATATATATATATGATAATTTAAAACCCCAGTCATTCTACCATGTCCCTGCTATGTCCAACCACCTTGTACCCTGTACCAACTTACTGTATGACATGATGTACTGCTAAGAGCCAAATAAAATACGGACTGTATATGTCAGACAGACAGAGAAAAACAAGGAGATAATACGATTATATATATTAATAAACGATTGCAGTTAGGCCTAGAGTTAAGAGGAAATATTTCTATCTCGCATCATTAGCACTAGGTCAACGACACTTTTATTTCAGAAATCTCCAAGACAAAGGACTCTGGAGTTGAATTCGCCGAAAACAACTTTATTTAGGTCAATGCTCCATTCTCACATTTTCTGCTATAACATCATAGATGGCTTCCCAGTCGTTTGGACCAATCAAGGCGATTCTTCATCTTTCATGATGTAATGAATGACCAATCAGAATCTCAATAGAGGTCACGTGACACCACCCGACTGGGGAAGCCTCAGTAGCGTCTCCGAGTCTCATCCATACTAGATGTGTCTTCTAATCCAGCGTAAATCGTGGGGCGTAAGCTCACTCTCCTCCATGCTCTCTGTCTGTCAGCATCGGTTCTCTTGACCAACCAATCCTGTGTCCTCACTCCTGCCATCACGACTGCAACATTCACCCATCCAATCCCAACTTCCAGTTGACAGCACCTTCGCTGTCACAACTACCACAGAGCAAACGGAGAATCGGCAAGATTCTCCACAGAGAAAGAGAGTCGACAGGATTTCACATCGATTCTCACAGAGAGTCGACAGGATTTCAAATCGATTCTCATATATATATGTAATGAGTTAAGTTACTGTTGACTCTTGTAGAATCTTGTCGACTAAAAATGTGATGAGATATCCAGTCGACTTATAAACTATGGTGTGAGTCCTTGTCAACTCTCGCTATACTGTGTTGACCGAGAGGAACAGTCAGGATGTGGAGTTTTCCAGTACCTCTCTGCACCTTGGAAGACCTTTAAAAGTTCTCACAAAGTACAGGCAGACGTGGTCGAGGCAGAGTGGAAAGCTTGGGAATGTCCATACACAAAAAACGAAGACACAGTTGCACTAAGAAAGTTCCGTGAACAGATAAAAGTTGAGCTAGGAGCGAAAGATGGAAATAGAAGAGTTCTTACTGGTCTACATGGTGGATGAGGTGGACCTGGAGTACAACCGACGAGGGCTCACGCAGATGGTGAACTAACTGTATTTTTAGCTAGGACGGGGCTTTATATACCGTTTCTGAGAAAGGGGGTTTTGCATGTCACCAGATGTGAGAGGGGGTCGTCTGGTGACATTCTACTGGCGCCGTCCTGACAGCTTCCAATCTATTTTTAGATGTTGCTTTGTGGATTCCATCTATCTCGAATTTAGACGTGTTTGACTTCTATCTCTCTAGCTCAACTCTTAATCTATTACAGAGTTTTATTTATTATCCTCAGTTTGTACAAATTACATTACATATGATGATGTAATGACACATGTCAATCATGCATATAACCATTTACAGATGTGTTTCTACTATACAACATTAAAATCTTGTTATAAGTTATATACAATATGGGGTTGTTGGTTTAAATTACCATATATATATATACTAGCCGAATGACCCGGGCAACGCCCGTGTTTTACCCGATTGAATGTTTTGATTCAAATACTATTTGTTACAATTATAAATTGGCGCCTTATATAAATGCATATGTTAGTTAATAACTATAGCCTATGTGCTTCATCTGTCTATGTACTGTTGGCCCCGTAGGCGTCTCTTATTGGGAAAAAGAAAGAGAGGATTCCATTTAGCTATCTATATAGATAATACTGTAACAGAGTTTTCCATTGTAAAGTCCTGAGCTATCTCCTCCGAAGATTCTGAACTACACATAACGATCTATATACCAAAATTTTCGTTATTTTTTTCTTCGTATGATAGGCCTGTTTTTATTTTCCTAATGTTAACAGTTATTTTTATTTTTTAATTTAATCTATTTTACAATCGTAGATTTTTTGCATTTATCATCATCAATTCCTTTGTTTTGAAATGCGTTCTTTTGTCTTATTACCTTTTACTAATTTATAATATATATTTCTGATTCATTTGATTATGATTATAATTTGTAAGTACTTTGTTATAGTTTTTCATTTAAATAGAGCTCAATTTTTGTGTATGTTTTCTATTTGCAGTATCTTTCCTAATGTCTTTGGCAACGTTTTTTTTTCTCATAAATAGGCTGAGGTTATATTATTTTTCGAATTGTAGATTGAATTATTACTTTTATTCTATAATAATTATCTTTTATAAGTGTTTGTTATAGTTTTTCATTTGAATTTAGCACCATTTTTGTATCTGGTTATCTTTTTTGGCATCTTTTCATCTCTCTTTGGCATCTTTTTTTTTCTCATTAATAAGACCTAATCCAAATAATTTAATAGTGTGTGACGTTTCAGCAACAGCATCAGACAAAAGAATAAATGAACTAAAGAATAAAATCTCATTTTTTCTTTTGTCTGATGATGGTGACATTTGGATTAGGTCTTATTTTTTTTTTTTTTATTTGTTATAGTTTTTCATTTGAATTTAGCTCCATTTTTGTGTCTTATTTAATAAATGAACTAAAGAATAAAATCTCATTTATTCTTTTGTCTGATTTTTGTGTCTGATTTTCTTTTTTACAGTATCTTTCATAATGCCTGATTTGATTACTTGATCTGTTATAGTTTTTCATTTAAATTTAGCTCCATTTTTGTGTCTGTCGTTTTTTTTTCTTCTCATAAATAGGCTGATGCTGTATTTGTGTACTCAATTGTTGTTTTTTGTGTCTGGTTTCTTTTTTGCAGTATTTTTTTGGAATCCTTTTTTTTTTCATCAATTGTTTCCTCACATGCTTGGAATTTTCTTTTTATGCCTGTCCTGGCTTTCAGTTTTATAGTTTTCCTCTGCTTGGTTCTTATTTTACCTTTTTTTTTCAGCGTCTTCTGTCATGCCTCGAAAAGGCCTTGGAAGACTCACTCCCCTAACAGCTAGGCGTGCTAATATGACTCGCCGCAGACACAAAACCCCAATTGCTATTTCTCTTGTTTACTTTTTTACCAATGCCTATAATTTTTCACCTGAAAGATTTTTTATTTTATTTGTTATTCAATAAATTATTATCATTTATTTTTGGTCTTCTTTTTACTTACTTATTTTACTGGGGGTTGGTGGAAGGATGGTCTAAGCCGTTGGTTTTCGACCGCTACGACCCGGGTTCGATTCCCGCATTGGGCACTTTTTTCTGAAAAATTAAAAAAAAATGCTCCAATGGCTTCCGATTCTTGCAAAAGTCCAACCCCACCAGCAAGCGCAAGTAATCAAACGGGGCTCTGGCACATTTGTAAATGCAAAGTCGAACTGCTTTTCACATGTTTAGACATGTGGTGTACTTACAGTTAAAGCAGTCGCCTACTCTACCCACCATGATTATCAAGGCCTGTACCACGTGTACTAGGGATAAGCAAAAAAAAAAAAATATTTTACTCATTGATCTATACATACAATTATTTGCATACAATTATATACATACACTTTTCTACATTTTTGCACTCTGCAGTCTAATATGTTGTTAATAATAGGGGTTTTAGACAAATATCAACTGTTGAAATTTGATTTTCCAAAATAGTTGAATTATCGAAAGTGTCGAATTAGTTTGTCATATGATAGGCCGTAGGTCGAGACATCCAAAAATGGTCGAATTATCGTGTGTTGAATTAATTAGATTATATTGTATATATAAAAATATAGAATTGTTGTTTTTAATGAGGTCTTTTAAATGAATTTATTCCTTTAATATGTTGTCATATCTGCAATTTTTTTTCATTTCCAAAATATTTATTTACACTTTCACCAATGCCTATAGGATCTTTGCGATGGAACAGGTATGGTGTTCTAGCGCATGTGCTCTCATGTCCTTGAAGCACCTATACTGACAGTACCCAAAGTTGAACACACTGTATAATGTCTGAAATATATGACTATAAAGAGGGCTCAAGGCCTAACCTTTGCTACAAGAGCCTGTGTTTACGCACAGACGACTTTATGTTTTTAATGAGGTCTTTTAAATGAATTTATTCCTTTAATATGTTGTCATATCTGCAATTTTTTTTCATTTCCAAAATATTTATTTACACTTTCACCAATGCCTATAGGATCTTTGCGATGGAACAGGTATGGTGTTCTATAGCGCATGTGCTCTCATGTCCTTGAAGCACATATACTGACAGTACCCAAAGTTGAACACACTGTATAATGTCTGAAATATATGACTATAAAGAGGGCTCAAGGCCAAATACAAAATACAAATACAAATATATGCATACAATTATATACATACACTTTTCTACATTTTTGCACTCTGCAGTCTAATATGTTGTTAATAATAGGGGTTTTAGACAAATATCAACTGTTGAAATTTGATTTTCCAAAATAGTTGAATTATCGAAAGTGTCGAATTAGTTTGTCGTATGATAGGCCGTAGGTCGAGACATCCAAAGATGGTCGAATTATCGTGTGTTGAATTAATTAGATTATATTGTATATATAAAAATATAGAATTGTTGTTTTTAATGAGGTCTTTTAAATGAATTTATTCCTTTAATATGTTGTCATATCTGCAATTCTTTTTCATTTCCAAAATATTTATTTACACTTTCACCAATGCCTATAGGATCTTTGCGATGGAACAGGTATGGTGTTCTAGCGCATGTGCTCTCATGTCCTTGAAGCACATATACTGACAGTACCCAAAGTTGAACACACTGTATAATGTCTGAAATATATGACTATAAAGAGGGCTCAAGGCCAAACCTTTGCTACAAGAGCCTGTGTTTACGCACAGACGACTTTATGTGACTTTTTCAAGTGTGCGAACTTTGGATAGCATACATGTAAAGTTGAACCCAAGTATATATAAAATGTAGTTTTTAATGAGGTCATTTAAATGAATTCCTATTATAAATCGTCTCCTCTGAAATATAGTTTGTAAATTTATATTCTGATTTATTTTATCCTTTTTTTTCATTTCCAGAATATATATTTACACTTTTCACCAATGCCTAAAGTTTCTCACCTGAAAGAAAAAAAAACTCCGCCTTTGCCGGTCCCAAGCCAGGATGAAAAAGGAGGAGGGGGAGCAGTAACAAGCTCACTAAAATAACCTGGGCTCAGCTGGCCCGGCTGATAGTACCTTGTAAGGGCTCCTAATCCAGGGATACATTCTTTTGGAGCTAAGTCAGTGGCCTGCCACTGAGTAGTGCTCCCAGTCTTGATGACAAAGGCAGACGCATTCTACTTCACCCAATCATGATGGTTGTTAATTTCAAGCTTTACAAGCTTGACACTCTAATATGATTGAGTGAAGATAAGAAAGGAGAAAAAAATATTTTTTGTATTTTTTTTTGGCAATAATCTATTTATTATCAATTAATTTGATTTTGGTCTTTATTTATTATTCCCCTGCTCTATACATACATTTTGTACATTTACAATGTCAGCCATTTTCTCTGTAATACCTTTTTAGCAGTGAAGTTATATTTGAGCAACAAACAATTGTTGAAATTTAAAATGGTCGAATTATCGATAGTGTTGAATTACACTTTGTTATATGATAGGCTGTAGGTCAAGACAACAAAACATGGTCGAATTATCGAGGTTATATTGTATATATAAAACTAGAAATGTAGTTTTAATGAGGTCCTTTAAATATTTTCATTCCTTTTATATGTTGTCTTATCTGCGATATAGTAGCATTTTTTGCAATTTTATTTGCTGATTTGTGTCATTTTTTCACTCTAAATATATTTATTTAAACTCTTCAACTAATGCCTATAGTTTCTTTCCTGAAATTGCTTAGCAAACATGAGTTGGTTGTATTGTTATGCTTCGGAGATATTTTAATCCTAAGCAGGGTCTTTACGAATGGTACACGTATGGTTACACAGTGCATGTGCTCTCATGTTCTTGAAGTAGTGTAGATGTGTTGTTTGCACTTTTATTTTCTGATTTGTTAGTATTTTTCTTCTTTTTTCATTTTAAATAATTTTTTAGGCATAGGAACCAATGCCTATAGTTTCTCATCTGCGGGCCCTTCGAGTAAACCCGGGGCGTTGCCCGGGTCACTCGGCTAGTTAACTAATATATGCATTTATTTAAGGAGCGACCCGCTCCAACACAATAGTTACAAAAACGAAAAAGCGAGTGGGGGGGGGGGCAAAGGTGGCGTGATCGTAGCCAACCAATAGGAGAGCGCCATTCCAAAAAAAAAAGCAAACGGTGACAGAGATGAAAAATGAAGAATTAAGAACGCATGACGCTCGTAACTGTATATAGAATATTTGTTCTAAGTACGCGTGGTACAGGTCATGATAGTCATTTTTATTATCCCATTTTATAACTATACAAGATCATGGAGACTAAATTCATATATCAAATTCACAATCTTGGTAAGGATTGGAATACAGGTCCTGTCTAGAGACTCCCATACATTCCAAAAAGTGGTCTGGTGAGGCCTCTTTGGCCTCAACATGATTATAATGGTAGGTAGTAGTTATCAACTGCTTTTACTATAAGTTCACCACGTGTCTATACATGTGGAAAGCAGTTCGACTTTTACACTTACAAGTGTACCGTGTAGTTACGTGCACACGTGTCTATACATGTGGAAAGCAGTTCGACTTTTACACTTACAAGTGTACCGTGTAGTTACGTGCACACGTGTCTATACATGTGGAAAGCAGTTCGACTTTTACACTTATAAGTGTGCCGTGTAGTTACTTGCACACGTGTCTATACATGTGGAAAGTAGTTCGACTTTTACACTTACAAGTGTGCCGTGTAGTTACTTGCACACGTGTCTATACATGTGGAAAACAGTTCGACTTTTACACTTATAAGTGTGCCGTGTAGTTACGTGCACACGTGTCTATACATGTGGAAAGCAGTTGGACTTTTACACTTACAAGTGTGCCGTGTAATTACTTGCACACGTGTCTATACATGTGGAAAGCAGTTCGACTTTTACACTTACAAGTGTGCCGTGTAATTACTTGCACACGTGTCTATACATGTGGAAAGTAGTTCGACTTTTACACTTACAAATGTACCGTGTAGTTACGTGCACACGTGTCTATACATGTGGAAAGCAGTTCGACTTTTACACTTACAAATGTACCGTGTAGTTACGTGCACACGTGTCTATACATGTGGAAAGCAGTTCGACTTTTACACTTACAAGTGTCCGTGTAGTTACGTGCACACGTGTCTATACATGTGGAAAGTAGTTCGACTTTTACACTTACAAGTGTGCCGTGTAGTTACGTGCACACGTGTCTATACATGTGGAAAGTAGTTCGACTTTTACACTTACAAGTGTGCCGTGTAGTTACTTGCACACGTGTCTATACATGTGGAAAGCAGTTTGACTTTTACACTTACAAGTGTGCCGTGTAGTTACTTGCACACGTGTCTATACATGTGGAAAACAGTTCGACTTTTATACTTACAAGTGTGCCGTGTAGTTACTTGCACACGTGTCTATACATGTGGAAAGCAGTTTGACTTTTACACTTACAAGTGTGCCGTGTAGTTACGTGCACACGTGTCTATACATGTGGAAAGTAGTTCGACTTTTATACTTACAAGTTTGCCGTATAGTTACTTGCACTCATTGATAAGGTTGAACTTTTGCAAGAATATGGAACATTTAAACAAGTTTTTCTTTATAAAAAAAAAGTTCCCAATGCGGGATTCGATCCCGGGTCATGACTATCGCAATATATGGTTAAAACCATTCTCTAGTGACAGATTAATTTAAAATTAGTTAACAGATTATAGCTACAAGGTAATAATACCGAATCCAAATAAATTAATAGTGTGAGCAACAGTTACCCAGAAATTATTTGAAAAAGTAAAATCAGGTAAAAGTTTCTTTTTATTTTATATTTGCAAGCTTTCGAGTAAATATACTGTTCTTCAACGGGCTGATACTCTATGTACAATCTCTAAATAATATTTATACAAAATAATTGAAAAACCTTTGCTATTGGCATGTGTGGGCGTGCATCAGACTGTGTCCAGCTAAAGTAATAGATATTATACTGGTTTCACTTTAGCTACTATCACTTTAGCTGGAAACAGTCTGATGCACACCCACACATGTGACAATAACAAAGTTTTCAATTATTTTGTATAAATATTATTTAGAAATTGTATATAGAGTATCAGCCCGTTGAAGAACAGTATATTTGCTCGAAAGCTTGCAAATTCAAAATTAAAAGAAACTTTTCACCTGATTTTTACTTTTTCAAATTATAATTGTGTGTGACGTTTCAGTAACAACGCTGTTACCGAAACGTCACACACTGTTAATTTATTTGGATTAGGTATTATTTTCTTGTAGCTATAATCTATAATCCAAATTGTGTTTTATCATAGTGAACAGATTTATAAATTTTCTTACTGAAGACGTTGGATAAGCCTACTTCCTGCCGGGGAGGACTTACTTACCACTACGTCACGGTCAGCCAATCACAGTGCTGCCCAGGGGGCAGCCCATCCTCCCTCCCCCATTAGTCTAAAATAAAGGAGCTTGAAACTTGCCTGTTGTTCGCGTCGACTCTGCGTGCTTCAAATCTATCCATTTCAATCGACAGATGTAGTGGGATAATTGACTACTTCCTTCCATTATTATATCATCTAGTCCAGCTTCAACTTCTTATAGCCCAACACTTACTCTCTCAGCAGCTTTTTCCCATTGCCTCTGTTCTTTCATATCAATAAATTGCCTTGTCATCTTTACATTTGTCCTCCCCCAATTTTCTACCTGTCAACAATACAGATGATATACAGAGCATAATGAATCAGGACGATTAGTCTCTTGTAAATACAAGTCCAAAGAAAGTCCCAGCGTTTCGCCATTTTGATCTACCACTTTGAGAACAGTTGGTAAGATGACAAAACAGCTTAGAGGGTGCCTAACAGATAAGCAAGGCCCTCCCATTAAATTATTATTACAGTAAGGGCATCAGAAAATTGTTTTATTTTTTAAAAAAGAAAACCTACGCGTCAAATATAGTTTAAAGATCGGCATTATTCAAATCCTAACGAATACCGAACTGTTGGGCCAACTGAGTCAACTTCCTGGAAATGACAACACCTCTTCAGTACGTCACTACAAACAGCCAATCAGCGACGCTGTAGCTCTATACAAGAAGTGATCTCCAAACAGAACAACACCAATTTACAGTTTCACCGAAAACCCAGATCGCACTATCGTAATATTTTATCTCAATCAGGGAGACATATTCTCAAAGCCTTCCTATCCACAAACTAACACCCCAATACCTCCATCACGTCAAAATTAAATATTCTCATTTAACACCGCTATACTTTTGAGTCGTCGATTATTTATATCAACCTTTATTTACTATTTGATCAAATAGTACAAAGGTGAAATTGTACTGAGAGAGATCAGATAAATACACGAAGAAAATAACTTGCATCACGCTGACGAGGGCCAACAGCCCGAAACGCGTACTTGGTTCACTTTTCTTGATTAATAAAGAGTGGGTATTTGGCCAATTCTGGAATAATTTTAAAAATCAACGAATAGTTGAGGGGGTCGGTGGAAGGCTGGTTAAACCGTTTGGTTTTCGACCACTAGGACCCGGGTTCGATTCCCGCATTGGACACTTTTTTCTGTTTTAAAAAAAAATGCTCCAATGGCCCCCGATTCTTGCAAAAGTCCAACCCCACCAGCGAGTGCAAGTAACCAAACCGGGCTCTGGCATTTGTAAGTGCAAAGTCGAACTGCTTTTCACATGTGTAGACATGTGGTGCGCTTACAGTAAAAAGCAGTCGCTAACTACCCACCATGATTATCATGGCCTGTACCACGTGTACTAGGGATAAGCAAAAAAAAAACGAACAGTTGAAATTTATTCTGATAGATGGCAAAATTATTGCAAAAGTCTAACCCAACAAGCGAGTGCAAGTAACCAAATGAGGTTCTGGTACGTTTGTAAGTGCAAAAGTCGAACTGCTTTTTACATATGTAGACATGTGGTACATTTACAGTAAAAGCAGTCGCTTACTACTACACACCATGATTATCATGACCTGTACCAAGTGTACTAAGGATAATATTAAAAAAAAAAAAGTATTTCAAGTAGTTATCCAATGTTAATGTGTATTTAGAAAATTAGTGACAAAAAAATCTTATTCTATATTTTCTTATTTTCTAAACATAAATTTTTCGCATTCATAAGAAAAATAAATGAAAAATAAATATAAACAGGATGTGTAGGCCACAATGATTTGTTGACACATATTCAAAAATTCATTTTTTATCAGATGTGTGTCCAATTCTTTCGACCCACCCTGTATATATATATCAAATAAAGAAACTTTGAAGTGCAAAAAAAAAAATCCTTATATAGGTTGATTAAAAAGAGGAAAATGAAAAACATTGAAAGATTGAAACATTGAAAGGCTCGTTGAGGAACTCGTGGTTCGAGAGCATGCTCCCTTTTATTCTGAATAAAAAAAAATAGAAGCACTTTTGGCACAGTGTTTTTGTTCAATATATATAATCATACTAGCCGAATGACCCGGGCAACGCCCGTGTTTTACCCGATTGAATGTTTTTATTCAAATACTATTTGTTACAATTATAAATTGAGGCCGTGGATGTCACTCTTGTGAAACGTCCCGCTCCAAACTTTACATGTACATTAGGTCAGCTGGTATTACCCCTCATTTTCACCGCTAGAGGCGCGAGCGAATTGACTTTTTGTAAATATACATAATTATAAAGATAGAAGCTTCTATAGAAGATAATGATCATAATGATGATGCGCGCGCATCCGTGACAGCGATGAGGAATTGAGGAAAGACGGTCGTGACTATATATGTTGATAATAAAATAATAACAATAATATAATAATAATAATTATTATTATTATTATCAAATGTTCCAGACAACGGCGAGCAAACCAGTGACAGTAGAACTTGCGATAGTGAAATCACCAATAACCAAATAGGCCAAGAGGAAGGTGAGAGAACAAACGAAAGGGAAGATAGGGATTCATCAGAACTAGTAAGCCAACCAGATAAGGAAAAAGAAACAAATGAAGAGGCAAACAGCGATAACCCAGTAAACATAGAATTGCGGCTGAGAGTAACAAGGGCAATGGAGAAAGCGACAGAAGAATGCTCGAACAAACCAGTTAATGAGTGGACATCGACGTTCAAAATCCCATACGTAAAATATAAAAAGCATATTCTAGAGGAAATTAACAATTACATTGAGGAAAACCTAATGGGGAATCTGAACTTGGAAAAAATCAGCAAAATTATTTATGCAGCGCAAATGGCATATGAACAGTTAAAGAGCGGGGGACTGGAAATATCCATTGAACAAATCAATCCAAGAGAAAGAAAATATGATGAAAATAATTGAAAAACGAATAGAATCTGGAAAAATGAACAGCAAAGAAAACCACATGGTAAAACAAGTAGCCAAGAAATATAGAAGCGACCCCAGGAAAATATCAGATTTAATAATAGTTCAAGAAAAAATAAACCAAGAAATAAAAGTAATACAGAAAAGAATAGAGGTATCAGAAAAAAGAAGTGAATTTAATAAGACAAATTATATGTTTGAACTGAATAGGGGAGCATTTTACAGAAAATTAAAGCCACAAAAAGCAAATGAAGGCCCCATTAATGAAGAAGATTTAACAAATTTCTGGTCCAAAACTTGGGCGAAGAATCAAGACCTCGATATTCCGGAATACCTCATCCAGAATATTGAGAAAACAAACAAACCTATCGAGCAAATAGAAATAACAAAAGAAGAATTCGATGAAACATTGAAAAATTTGCCAAATTGGAAAGCAGGCGGTATAGATAAAATTTATAATTTCTTTATTAAAAAATTGACCCCGCTACACGAAGATCTATATAAAGCCGTTGTTCAAGCTATAAGGAATCCAGAAACAATTCCAGACTGGATGTTTACTGCAAAAACCTTCTTGTTTCCTAAAGGAGGAGAGAACACCCCCAGCAACTACCGCCCCATAAGTTGCATGAGCAACCTGTACAAATTAATCACGCGGATATTATCTAGAAAGCTGAACAAATACATAGATAAGGAACGATATCTGTCTATCAATCAGATAGGAACGACGCAGCGAACTCAAGGCGCCAAGGAACAGGTCTTATTAAACAAAGCTATATGCAAAGAACACGCAAATAAACTGAAAACCATGTGGATCGACATAGCGAAAGCTTTTGACAGCATCGACCACAAATACTTGCTTAAGATATTGGAAACATCAAGAGTTCCAAAAGAAATTCAACAATTCGCAAAAATTGCCCTAGACAAATGGCAAGCACAGTTGTACTATGGCAAGCAGTGCCTCAAAACAGTGAAAATAGAAAGAGGAATATTGCAGGGAGATGGGCTATCACCTCTATTCTTCGTCATGTGCCTCGAGCCGATAACAAGGGAGCTCAACAAAGAAGACAGTCCCCAAGTGGAGATGAGAGTGGGAGAGGAAAAAATTAAAATAAATCACCTATTGTTTATAGACGACATAAAAATATTTTCCTATAGCGACAAGGATCTTGAGCTCTTAGCGAACAAGACAACTCAGCTTTTGAATAATATAGGCTTCAAAATCAACCCGACAAAAACAGCGACAAACTCCACAGAAATTCAGGAATTTGGGACACTGGCAGAAAAAGAAACATATAAATATTTAGGTGTTCTAGAGGATAACACCAGCGCAGTCGTCCCAGAAAATAAAGAGAGAATAAAAAGAGAAATAGTATCCAGAATGGAATCTTTAGCGGAAACCAAGCTGAACGCTAAAAACCTCTTCGCTGCTTTCAACGAATTTTCGCTCTCGCTCATAAACTACTACGTTGGAATCGTGGAGTTTAGTGAGCGAGAACTAGAAATGTTGGACCAAAAGGTGAGAACAACGCTGAGCAAATTCAAAATCCATCTTAAGCCAGCAAATAAAGAAAGATTATATCTTCAACGCGAAGAAATGGGAAGAGGATTGGTGAACTTGGTCCAAAAAAACGAAAGAATTCTGCTAAGCCTCTACAAGTATATATTTGGGGGGGAGACAACAAAAAGAAAGGAAGCCATTAAAGCGTGTGAACAGGGCGAAAACACAATGCTCACGCACATCCAACTAATTATAGAAAACAAGTACAAAATAGAAGCCCAAAACATCACAATGAAAACTCTGAAAGAAAAACAGATTGAAAATCTAAGAGAAATCATTGGCCAGAAAATAATCCACAGAACATTCTTTAAAAATGAAGACCAACCGCTATTGGACATGATAGAATCCTCACAGTGGCTCAAAACGGGAAAAAACACACCACAAAATGAAGGATTCTACATGTTCATACAAGATAGAAACGTGTTCCCGAAGGATAAGAACCTGAAATGCCCTCACTGTGAAAAGGTACAGAGGACGGTGGACCACCTTGCTACAAACTGTGGAAGATTGCTTCCTTACGACTACACTGAGAGGCATAATGAAGTGGTGAGATGCGTCCACTTCAACTTGGCAAGAAAATATAATTTCACAGAGAACAAGAAGATAAAGCTCCACAAAATAACGACTAAGATTGAAAATTCATACGCCAAGATGATAACGGACCTGCCAATGATAAGCGATATCAATATCAGAGCTAACAAACCTGATATAATAGTATATGACAAAATAAAAAAAGACATAACAATCATAGAGATAGGGGTTACCTCCCAAGACAATATCCAAACTACGGAGCTGACAAAGAAAAGAAAATACCAGCTACTGGCGAGGGAAATGGCCCAAACTGAAAAAATGCCCGTAAAAGTAGTGCCGATAGTCTTAACATGGGATGGAATAGTAACCAAATATAACAAACAATACAGGAAGGAAATAAACATAAGAAAAAGGGACTTTGCATATATTCAATCCCTGGTGCTAAAAAAGACGATGGAAATTATCTCAACAGAAAAGAAGAATGAACCTTACGATAAGTTACAGAGAAATAAAGAAATGGAAGCCATGGATAGATTGTTGGAACGATGTAGGGAGCTGGCATGTGATGACGAGGAAGGTGGAACACCGTACATGGAGCACAGGGATACGACGACCATAGAAGAGATCCAGGAGAACGACCTAGAGCAGATGACAGGAGACCTGACAGACAAGAATGGATCAAGGCCAGGGGACCATCTTATCGAGGAGCCACTAGTAGAGGCCATAGAAAGACTGCTGGAGAGCTGCAGGACATCAGGGGACCATAACGGCAAGGGCCACAGCACTGACCAGGAGTCATGATAGCAAATGTAAATATCTTTGTTTACTTTTACTGTTGTCATTTATTGAAGTTGTAAATAAAAATATGTAAATAGACTGACCATTCGCTACACTTTTTAGAGAAAAACTTGTAACCTTTTGGAAAATAAATTTTATTATTATCATTAGATAATGATAATGATCATAATGATGATGCGCGCGCATCTGTGACAGCGATGAGGAATTGAGGAAAGACGGTCGTGACTATATATGTTGATTCCAGCAACTATAATTATATAGCTACATCAACTAATAATTTATTTAATTCTCGACGTTTCTCGGACTCGCTGTCATATTCCCCTGAGGATAGCAAGTCACTGAAACTTTGAGAATAAAATAAATTATTGGTTGATGTAGCTATATGTGTTTTCCAAATCAACTTCCAGCCAATAAATTATCTTCAAAACTTGATTTTTTTTTTTTAACAAGCAACTTATACTTTACTTGGTTATCGCGGACGAACTATTGCCAGCAATACAAAGAAGTCCAATTCGACCTTGAGATTATCAACAAGGGAAGTGTTCCAAAGATTATTCTTTTTTTCCTCACTAAATGTTCAACTTTGGTATAGGACAATGTGGTGTGTCGAACTTGTTTTATCTTCCGGGTTTTATGTATAGTTCATATTTTTTCGTTGTTGTCGTGTCCAATGAAGAGCCTCAGATGTCTCCATACATCTCTATCACAGCAGTCGCAATGTTCTCTATCTTGGGTGTGTATACTGTATTGTTGTTATCGTGTCCAATGGAGAGCCTCAGATGTCTCCGTACATCTCTATCACAGCAGTCGCAATGATCTCTATCTTGGGTGTGTATATTGTATTGTTGTTGTTGTTGTCGTGTCCAATGAAGAGCCTCAGATGTCTCCGTACATCTCTATCACAGCAGTCGCAATATTCTCTATCTTGGGTGTGTATACTGTATTGTTGTTGTTGTTGTGTCAAATGTAGAGCCTCAGATGTCTCCATGCATCTCTATCATAGCAGTGGCAATGTTCTCTATCTTGGGTGTGTATACTGTATTGTTGTTGTTGTGTCAAATGTAGAGCCTCAGATGTCTCCATGCATCTCTATCATAGCAGTGGCAATGTTCTCTATCTTGGGTGTGTATACTGTATTGTTGTTGTTGTGCCCAATGTAGAGCCTCAGATGTCTCCGTACATCTCTATCACAGCAGCCTCAATGTTCTCTATCTTGGGTGTGTATACTGTATTGTTGTTTTTGTCGTGTCCAATAAAGAGCCTCAGATGTCTCCATACATCTCTATCACAGCAGCCTCAATGTTCTCTATCTTGGGTGTGTATACTGTATTGTTGTTGTTGTCGTGCCCAATGAAGAGCCTCAGATGTCTCCGTACATCTCTATCACAGCAGTCGCAATGTCCTCTATCTTGGGAGTGTAAAGCTGCTGTTCTAGGTCCATGCCAATTTTCTGCAAGGTAATTGCTGGACAAGAGAATATGTGTGTAGGATATTTTCCTGTAACTTTTACATTATAAAGAATCCTATATCAACCATTTTTTAATTTTATTTAAAGAATTACAACTCTCTGGTAACTCCCAATCTACCCATATTAAAATACTCACCAAATGCAAAAAAAAAAAAAAAAAACATTTCGATAAAACAATCAAATATTGATTATACACTCATGGACAAAACTTAAGGAAGTTGTACCTTTTAGCATGTATATCGGGATTCAGACAATAACTCTGAAAGATATTATAGTGACCTTTATTGAAGACACACGAGATAACCAATATACACTCATGGACAAAACTTAAGGAAGTTGTACCTTTTAGCATGTATATCGGGATTCAAACAATAACTCTGAAAGATATTACAGTGACCTTTATTGAAGACACACGAGATAACCAATATACACTCATGGACAAAACTTAAGGAAGTTGTACCTTTTAGCATGTATATCGGGATTCAGACAATAACTCTGAAAGATATTACAGTGACCTTTATTGAAGACACACGAGATATAACCAAGTATGAACAGCCTCTGTCTCCTTAAAAAAATAAGAAATAAAAACAGACGACCGGCGATATCAAATACTTTCCATTTCCTTAAGTTTTGTTATAATGAGTGTATATTAATGTAAGGATGCGCTTAATCACAAATATTTCATATTCGAATATTCTTAATCAAATAATTATTAATTGTCTTTCATATTTTGACAATATTTAGTTTAATTTTTCTATGCAAATCTCATCTGGAAAGCATGCATATTATCCCTCCATAAGTTGAAGCCTTGAACTCTCTCACCACAGGAAGACAAGATCAATATATGTCCTATTTTCTAACAAATCAATTAAGTACCTTGACATCCTTCCTTGATAGACTTTGATCAAGGACAAATTGAGCACGCACATTTCTCATTAAATTAAAGACAGAATATTTTTTTTAACGTCTTGTTTTTTGGTCTCCTAATGCAGTCGATGGAAGAATCATATGTTCTGGAGTACAGTGGACCCTCGGTTTGCGAGCATAATCCGTTCCAGAGCCATGCTTGTACTCCAAAACGCTCGTAGTGCGAAACTAATTTCTTATTTTTAATAATTGAAACTCGGGCTATTCTTCTTGCTACGAACAATTGCACAGTTTCCCACATTTTACATATTTCCCGAATCTGATCTGAAGGGAGGGATCCCAGTGAATTTTCATCCATCACGATTACGGGCAACCATCACGAGTTGCTCGTAATGCGAAATTTCACTCGTAATCCGAGGTAAAATTTTTCAAAAAATTTTGCTCGTACTGCGAAAAGCTCGTACTCCAAGGTGCTCGTAAACCGAGGGTCCACTGTATATAGAAAAGGGATATCTTGAAATCAAAAAGGCAAATTTCAACTGCCATCTATCGATAAAATGTGTAATTATTATTTTTAGCAATATGTTTCTTGAGAATTTGAAACTATTATAGACGCGTATGATTCTTTTAAAAATGAAACAATTATCTCCTACCCTTACTGCAATGAAAAATTAATGGGAGGGCCTGGCTCATCAGTGGTGAACCCTCCCAGCGGTTTCGTCAGTTTAATCTACCATACCGCTGTTATATTGCATTTTTCGATTTTACTTTTATAGTGATACTGATGCTAGACTCTTGGAATGGGTATTTTAAATGAACTATGGATATAAGCTTTGAGGACAGTAAAAAAACAATTATAAATATATGCTTCGAGCATATCGCTCTTCCGCTAACATCAAATTGAGTCTTTTATTAGAACAATTATAATACAGCAGATGTCGCGCTTATGTATCATAATATGTTTCTTATGATGTATATTATAAATCTACAGACATTACTGTATTAGATGAGAGTAAGGTCGGTAGAGTTGATATTTGATAATACACCTATCCCCCGATTTACACGGTACTTGTTTTACACGTTTTCGCTTTTACACGGTTTTCCAAATAAGTTGTTTTTTTGTTTTTATCGCACTATACTAAATGCTACTGTGATTGAACACATGCGCTGTGTACACGTCTCACGAGGAATCCCGAGCTTATGTGCTGACTTGCTGCACACGCACACTGTGTCTGTATTTCTTCGCATAAAAATTTCGCGAAAAATTTTAATTTTCGATTTACACGTTTTTCTCAGGAACGTATCTACCGTATAAATCGGGGGATAGGTGTATATACTCATTTATAGACAAAATAATTTGAAAATAGAGTATTCCATAAATAAATCTTTAATTAAAAAGACATATATTGAATCAAAATATCATTTATTTTACCAATATTTCAGTTGGCTGAACGCCAACCTTTTTCAAGGTGTTATAACATTTTAATATTGTTGTTGACACACTTTAAAATGTTATAATACCTTGATAAAGGTTGGCGTTCAGCCAACTGAAATATTGGTAAAATAAATTATATTTTGATCCAATATATGCCTTTTTAATTAAAGACAAAATAATTTTATTGACATCTTGTCAATACATGCAAAGTGCACAGTCTGCACTATTTAAAAATATATATATAATTAAATATATATATGCATTATATATACTATATACAATGAATATGGCGTCTCTACCACCGCTGCAGAGTTTGGTGGAGAATCACCAGCGGGTCTCCAGTAACACCACGTATTTCGACATCTACGAAGAATACGTAGATCGCGTACTTCGCCACTGAGGAGATGGTGATGGCGTGGTCCTCGAGACCAACTGGAAAGATATACTCATATATAGAGACAAGGGTCGCCTCTCCCGTCAAAATAGACGTCAAAACCAGACGCCATCTATTGACCGTCGCCGCAAACTAGCGGCCTCGGGTCGGTGACAAAGCCACAATCCTAGCGGCGACGGTCACTAGATGGCGTCTGGTTTTGACGTATATTTTGACGGGAGAGGCGACCCTTGTCTCTTTAGATCAATATCCTCTCGGCAAAATTTACACCTATACTTATATATATAGAAGCAATGGGCGCTTCTGCCGTCAGAATCTGACGCCATCTATTGACCGTCGCCGCAACTAGCGGCCTCGGTTCAAAATAAACATCATAATCTGACGCCATCTATTGACCGGAGAAACGCCCATTGCTTCTATGGATTAATTTCCTCCCGGAAAATTTTCCACTTATATATATATATAGTCACAAAACTAAAGTTGTACCTTTTAGCAATATTTGAGAATAATCAGCTTGTGTATATATTTGTTGACAATATATTTATAAGAAAATCCCCTTGTATATGTAAATATATGCGTATATGCAATTTAGTCAATGAAAGAAAGAACAAAAACTTTGATCAACCTAATGTATACACCTATAGAGTAAAGAACCCTGTTTATCAAAAGAAGAACAAAAAATCATGAGAGTTCTTGTTAAGTTTTTTATTCATACGAGCATTCGAGAATTTATACTCTTCAATAGGAATAAGAACAATCATTTTTATTCCTGCTGAAGGGCGAAAAATGTTCTATAGCTTATATAAACATAAAAAAAAAATTACAAGAGACTGTTTGCCTCAATATTTTGTTCTCTTCTTCTTCTTCTTCTTACTTATCTCCACTCAATCATATTACGGTATCAAGCTTGTAAAGTTGACAACCATCATGATTGGGTAAAGTAGAATGCGTCTGCCTTTGTCATTAAGACTGGAAGCACTACTCAGTGGCAAGCCGACTTAGCTCCAAAAGAAATGGCCGCCTCTGACATTTATTATTTAACAGTTGGGAGAGACACGCCATATCCACAATTTGGATAATTGCGTGTATATTTTAAATTATATACAACTAGCCGAGTGGCCCGGACAACGCCCGGGTTTTACCCGACTGGACCCGGCTTCGCCTGGGTAGTGTTCGAGCGAGGTTTACTCATGAATGAATAGAGGCCCCAACTGTTTGTAAACTCAATGTAATGAATTTTCTTTCAGCAAAATGGAGATAAATTGCAAACAGCAATATCGAAAATGCGTGTAAAAAAATCTGTAATATAGGATCCATTTCACAAACACATCTAATGAATAGAGTGCTGTTTGGAGGAGTGGTCTAAACTGTTGATTTTTAAAAACCATGACCCGGGGTCATCGAATGCAGATTCAGACACTTTGTTCTGAAAAAAAAAATTGCCCCAATGGCTCCTGTTGTGTTGAGAGTACGTTACGATCATCATCACATTGACTGTTGTTGTTTACCTTAGGCTGGTGAAAGTTCCGCCATAGCTGTAATTGTTCTAAGTTTTAAATATTACCTTGTAAATAGATAAATAAATAAGATTAAAGATATAATCCTTAAGGTAAGAGTATCTTCTTATTTATAACAAGGCAATACACAATACATGGTGGCAGCGAATTGGCGATAGTGCCCTAAGCCTAATCTAATTACTAGTAAAAACAAAAAGAATTATTTTTGCATAAACAACGAAAAAAAAAATAATGCAAAATATAAATCCTCCAGAACAATTTAATTTTAATAATCCAAATGAATGGCCAAATTGGATTAAAAGATTTGAACGCTTTAGAAAAGCGTCAGAGTTAAAATCTAAAAAGGAGGAAGAGCAAGTAAATGCTCTAATTTACATATTAGGTGAAAAAGCCGAAGATGCTCTAATTTCATTCAATTTAACTGAAATAGAAATAAACAATTATGAAACAGTTGTTAAGAAATTTGAAGAGCACTTTATAGGTAAACGAAATGTCATCTTTGAAAGAGCACAATTTAATCGTAGATATCAGCAGGATGGAGAAGCTGTCGAGGAATACATAAGAGTGCTTCACAAAATGGCCGAAAATTGTAACTATGGATCTCTGAAAGAAGAAATGATTAGAGATAGAATAGTTGTAGGAGTAAAAAATCTACAACTTTCAGAGAAGTTGCAACTAGAGCCTAACTTGACCTTGGAAAGGGCTATCCAAGCTGCTTGCCAGACAGAATGTGTGAAGCAACAACAGACTATTCTTCGATCAACAACAACACAGGCTGCCAATGTAGACCAAGTCTATGAAAAAAAGTTACCACCAAGAAGGTTCAATTCTACAAATGGGAAAGGAGACGCTTCAAAGAAAAGTAAATTTCAGAAGTGGAGCAAGCCTGAAAAATCTGGATGTATAAGATGTGGTGCTTCAAAATTCCATCCATATAAAGACTGCCCTGCAAAAGAAGTTAAATGCCATAAATGTAAAAAGGTAGGACATTTTGCAAAGGTGTGCTACAATAAGACAGTAGGACAAGTCACCCAAGGTGATGACTACCATTTTGTTGGTAATATCTATGAGAATGGACAAAACTCAAATGATTGGAAGGTTTATGTAAAAGTAGATAAGATTAAAATACTTTTTAAAATGGATACAGGAGCGGATGTAAATATAATACCCCAAGAGATTTATTTTAAAAATTTTGCTCACAAGAAGTTATGCAAACCTGATATTCAACTTTTAGGACCTAGACAGGTTAAATTGCATGTAATAGGAAAATTCACAGCTTTAATAGAAAAAGATGGGAGAAGCATCCCTGGAGAAATATTTGTTGTTCCTCAACTAATGCAACCACTCTTGAGCGGAAAAGCCTGTGAATCTCTAAACCTAATCAAAAGACTTCAGTCAATTGAGAAAAGGAATTCGCTTAATCCTTTTGAAGAATATCCAAAGCTTTTCACAGGACTCGGAACACTCCAAGGGAGCTACACAATTAAATTGAAGGATGAATCACAGCCTCATGCTATATATACTCCCAGAAGAATACCCATTCCACTTTTGAATAAAACAAAAGAACAACTTGATCAAATGGTTGAAAAAGGAGTAATTGAAAAAGTTGAGCAACCAACGGATTGGTGTGCTCCAATGGTCATTGTGCCCAAACCGTCTTCTAATGATCTAAGGATTTGTGTAGATCTGACAGCTCTAAACAAGTTTGTTAAAAGAGAACATTATCCAATTCCATCAGTGGAATATACCTTGGCACAAATGGGAGGAGCTAAATTGTTTTCAAAACTGGATGCCAACAGTGGGTTTTGGCAGATACCCCTGTCAGAGGAATCATCTAGCCTTACAACCTTCCTGACCCCATTTGGCAGATACAGATTCAAACGGCTACCCTTCGGAATTTCTTCTGCACCTGAGGTATTCCAGAGAAAGATGAGCAATCTACTGGAGAGCCAATCTGGGGTAAATTGTCACATGGACGACATTGTGATTTGGGGAGCTACACAAGAAGAACATGATGAAAGGTTAAGATGCGTCCTTAGGAAGCTTCAAGATTCAGGAATGACCCTGAATAAAGAGAAATGCATCTTCTCAGTGAAGGAAATCAAATTTCTTGGTCACCTGATTACAGAAAGAGGAGTGCTACCTGATCCAAACAAAGTCCAGGCCATCAGGGAGTTTCCATCACCTTCAAGCATTTCTGAAGTGCGCAGATTCCTGGGAATGGTGAACTTCACAGGTAAATTTATACCAGACCTTTCAACTATCCTCTACCCACTTAATCAACTCCTAGTAAAGAGAAATGATTGGAGATGGGATAGTGCTCAGGAGGAAGCATTTGAAAAAGTGAAGAAACTTCTTTCAACTTCTCCAGCACTAACACTTTTTGACCCCAATCTACCAACTACAGTGTCTGCAGATGCCTCTTCATATGGACTAGGAGCAGTGCTTTTACAAAAATCTGAAGATGGATACCAAAAAGCAGTTGCATATGCCTCCAGGACTATGTCCGAAACTGAAAAGAGATGGGCTCAAATTGAGAAAGAATCTCTAGCAATAGTTTGGGCCTGTGAAAGATTTCAGGACTATCTGATGGGAAATACATTTTCCATTGAAACTGACCATAAACCTCTCATTCCAATATTTTCAACCAAAAATCTAGATGAAATGACACCACGCATACAGCGACTACGACTTCGGATGATGCGCTACTCATATAGCATTTATCACACACCAGGCAAGGACATTGTTGTTGCTGATGCTTTGTCCAGAAGCCCAATTAAGATATCGCATGAGAAAGATCTGGAGAATGAAATCTGTAGTTTTGTTCAACAGATCACTTCATGTCCTCCATTCAAGGATGAAAATATGAAAGAAATCTGGCAATATCAAAATGAAGAGAGAGTGTGTAGAGAAATAAAAGATTATTGTGAAAAGGGCTGGCCTACAAAGAATGAGCTTTCTGCAGAAGCAAAAGCCTTTTGGTGTCTCAGATATGAAATGTCTGTCATAGATGGTCTTCTAATGAGAAATTCCAGGATTTATATTCCTAAGTCCCTCAGATCAAAGGTTCTAAACAGCCTCCATGAAGGTCATCTTGGCATCGAAAAATGTAGAGGCCGTGCCAGATCATCTGTGTGGTGGCCCAGAATCAGTCAAGAAATTGGAGAACTTGTGAGGAACTGCCCAAATTGTATTGAAGAAAGATCTAATCCCCAGCAGCCATTAATTGTTTCTGATTTCCCAAGCAGGCCATGGGAGAAAGTAGGAATCGACCATTTTTACTTAAAGGGCAAATACTACCTTCTAATTGCAGACTATTACTCTAGATTCCCAGAGTTGGCATTGCTGGAGGATCAAACAACACATTCAACAATTCTACATTGCAAGTCAATTTTTGCTCGCCATGGAATACCCGAAGAGGTTAGATCAGATAACGGACCACAGTTTGGGTTAGAATTCAAAAAGTTTGCAAAAGAATATGGTTTCCACCACATAACATCTAGTCCCAGATTTCCTCAAAGCAATGGCTTCATCGAATCGATGGTGAAGAATATCAAAAACCAATTGAAGAAAGGAAGAGATCCATATCTTTCTCTTCTTGGTTATCGAACCGCTCCTTTGGAAAATGGGTACAGCCCTGCTGAACTATGCATGAACAGGAAACTCAGAACAACTGTGCCGACATCACCAGTTCAACTCCAGTCAAGAATACCTGATCTTGAAAATCTAGAAATGAGAGAAAAAGATCAACGGCACAAAAAGAAAACCCATTTTGATATACACCATCGTGCAAGAGAATTGCCCCATCTGGATAAAGGAACTAGAGTATGGGTGAAAGACTTGAGAGTTCCCGGTGTGGTACTTGAAGACGCTGGAAGTCCAAGATCTTATATAGTCAACTCTCCAAAAGGAATTTTAAGAAGAAATAGATTCCACCTACTACCAAACCCACAGGGTGAAAAGATTGACATGGAAGATGAAGAGATGGAGTCTCCTGAGATGAGTCAGTGCTTCACATCTACTGGGGACAACACTACTTGTGACAGTGAACCGAGGACATTCCAGAGATCACCGGAACCAGTAAAGACCAGGAGTGGACGCGTGGTAAAGCCGCCAGACAGGCTAAACCTCTAGAGAAAAGGGGGAGATGTGTTGAGAGTACGTTACGATCATCATCACATTGACTGTTGTTGTTTACCTTAGGCTGGTGAAAGTTCCGCCATAGCTGTAATTGTTCTAAGTTTTAAATATTACCTTGTAAATAGATAAATAAATAAGATTAAAGATATAATCCTTAAGGTAAGAGTATCTTCTTATTTATAACAAGGCAATACACAATACACCTGTTTCTTGAAAAAGTCCAACCCCTCCAGTGAGTGCAAGTAACCAAACTGGGCTTTTATTCTTAAAAATAAAAAAAAATCTAATGATTAGTGTGAATAAAGGAAAATGGTCGGCACAACCTGAAAATTTCACTTTGTCCACTTCACTCTCGGCTGTCCAAGAAGAAACAGCCAGAACAAACATTTTAAAGGGCACCAAATCCGGCATTTACATATCTAAATAGTTGAGCAACTTTTATAAATGTAATATATTTCTGCAATATTGAAATACCTGGACTTGGAAGAATTTTGTATTAGTTATTGTTGCAGTTTTAGAAAAGTGTGGGAAATTGGATATTTTAACAAAAGAATATAATTTTTAAAATGGTATATAAAATAAAAAGGAAATTTGCATAATTTTCTAATAGTCAAGGGCAATTGTAAAAATACCAAAAAAGCAAGACCAAATAAAAAATATATATATATATGTGTGATGTTTCAGTAACAGCATTGTTGCCATATAAAGACAAAATTACTGAATGTATTCAGTACCTTTGTCTGAAGATAGCCAAAATGTAACTGAAACCACACATAATGTAATTATTTGTATTCGGTCTTGTTTCCTTTTTTTTTAAATTATCCCTAGTACGCGTGGTACAGGCCATGATAACCATGGTGGGTAGGTAGCGACTGCTTTTACTGTAAGCGCACCACATGTCTACAAATGTGATACATTGCTACCAGCTAAATGCATTTTCACTATGGTGTGATTTCCACATGATGGATCTGTAGACACATTATAATCTCTCCAGAGCTTAAGGTAGCAAACAGTACTTTCACATTATATAAATATCAATGCCAAAATCCAGAGTTATGATAGCATGTTGCAGTGTAATGTAGACCTGCAGGATGGGAAAAAGCAATATTATTTCCCGCTTTAATTTGAAAGTATTATGAAACGTTAAATATATTATCTTTACTTTTAAAAGCATGAAAAAAGCTATCTTGATTTGAATAAATTTAGTCTAGAAACAAACATCATGTAAAATTAGGCACCAATCGATTGCTGATTGTATATTTCTTTATTTTAATATGAGCATATTTGCATCTATATATCTAAATACATTTATTCAAAAATATGGTATTACCCTATAGATATATATGAGCAGTTATTTATTGTGAAGCAGATAAATATAAACCCTAACTAAACAAATGACAGCAAAAATAATTTGAGCCTACCCTTAAAAAAGCAGTTACTGAAAATGCATAGCTGCTGCTTACAATATAAATGCTATTAGAGCATAAACATATTACATGGAACAAACATATAGTAAAATATACGTAGCAAGTTATATAGAAAAACATACTTTTTTTCAAGAAATATACTTTTTACAACTTCAATAAAATTTATACTTACTCTAAATATAAGAAAAAAATAGAATACTGTCTCAATTTGTCTTAAAATAGGAATATTCCTTATGAGAATCAAATAGTAAACCTTATCTTTTAAAATGTAGATCGTTATATTTACACTAACTAAAATTAAACGAAGAAAAAAAGATATGAATAAGCTGCGAAATAAATAATATTTCCAATTAATTTAATTTGAAAAAATATTACTAAATAAATAAATAAAATCTTAACTTCTAAAAAGGAAAAAAAAGGTTATTCGAAATACAATTTTTGCACTTTTAGCCTAAATGCTAAACTAAAACCTCAGCTAACTACGCGCGATATTTCACAATACAGTTTTAATTAACCCAGGTTCCGGGGACGTATAAATTTGATAACGATCGATTAATATTATCTCCAAAGAGTTTAAAAATATATAAATAATCTTACCTTCTAAAGACATTCATCGTGTAAAATTACAAAACAACAAAATTACAAATTAAAAACAAACAACGTGTAAAATTATTAACCAATCAAATTCATTTATCGTCGCGACCAGTGCGCCGCCAAGCGGCAAAAGGCGGGAACTAATCCATTTCAGTTAAATAATTTAAAAAAAAAGTACATTAACCTTTGTAGTTTTTTGAATAGCCTATATGTTAAACGAAATCTTCAGCTACCTACATGCGAAATTCCATAATGATTGAGTCAGTAGATTTTGCGTGATGCGATAACAAACATCGATTTCGCATTTCATTTTTATAGATATAAGGATTAATACAATTGAACATTGGGAATCATGAAAATTAAACGTTCGATGTCAAATTTTGCATATAGTAATTATGAGGAACAGACGCCATGTGCAACCGCTCCTAACATGGAGTACAAACGCTGCTCATCCTGTATCCCTGGATTAGGAGCCCTTACAGGGTACTATCAGTTGGGCGAGCTGAGCCCAGGTTTTTTAGTGAGCTTGTTACTGCTCCCCCTCCTCCTTTTTCATCCGGGCTTGGGACCGGCAAAGACGGAGTTGTATTTTGTTCTTCTTTTGATAATACTTCAGATAATTATTCAGCTTATAAACCTGTTTGTCCTTTAACGTAAGGACCGTGTTCTAAGAAAGATTTAATTAGTGACGAATGAGTCAGAGAGACGCTGTTACAATTCTACTGATGAGTTGGCCTAAATGACGTTTATTGACGTTCTACAGTTCCACATACACTACATTGGCTATAATGAAAGGTGATTTATATTGTCACAGCTGGCATAGACTCATATGTAAATATTTTCACATTGTGAATTCGTTTTAAAGTATTAAACCAATTATTTTTTATTTTATAAGATCCTTGTTGGGGCTTGGTTCCTGACAATGGTAGCCAGGACTTCCTTTAGCTCCTTCAGCCTTCTTTCTGGTCTCCGGTGTTGACGATATGTGGCAGAGCTTGTTGATGACTGTACGTTACGAGACCAGACCGGCGGATTGACTACTGAGAATGTTGTCCCTTCTCTAATTGTGATGTAGCAACAAGAGAATCACCACACAGCCTCACTGAGTTTAGCTGACACACTAACTTTATTGAATAATCCACTCATTTTATATACATATATATTTACATAACCAAAAGAAAGAAATAAAAATTTACCTCAATGCAGCCTAGCAAGTTATTTACACAAATAGGCGCAAACAATCCTCGAGTATGATAATATTGTTTCTTTATTACACTTTTAACAAGCTCTCGGGTTTTAAACGACCTTTCTACAGGTAAAAAGTTTTACAATTTAGTTCTGCCTCACTGTCAGTTACTGCCGACCCCTGCTCTAGGTTAAAACGTTTCTTTTTTAATGCATCATATTTGCACAATTTTTTTGAGCTTAATCGAACTTTACTGAATAAAAAATGATAGATTGTATGCAAAATAAAATTAAAGGTTATAAATTCAATTGTCATCTCTATTGAATAAAATTTATAATTAGTTTTTTTGTGGCGCAATATGCGTTTCTTTTTACGTATATAATCTTATATACATTACCTCTATAGACTTTACTTCAGTGATAAGAGTTATTGAATGAATATTGAAATAAAGATAAGTTTGAAGTTTTATATAAACAATAAAACGTGACACAAAGGCTTTCTTTTGTTAAAATAATCTATTATTTTTATACAGTAGAACCTCCATGAGAGGACACTCGCGCTAGAGGACACCTCTGTACAAAGGACCGTTTTCATTTGCAAAATTAACATTTTTACAATTTAGCAACTCTCCGTTTAAAGGACACCTTTTCTTAAAGGACACTTTGGTTTTGCAATTAGGTGTTGTCCTTTTCAGGGAGGTAGTTATACTGTATCAGAAAGAATACCTATAGAAAGACAGATATATAAAGTTGGTTAGCATATAAAAATATGCTGTATCAGAAGAAACGTTTTATTCTAAAGTAATATCGATTGTTTATTGAGATATTAGACAGGTCTTTGCTTATCCTTTTATATACTCTCTTTCTCACAACTTGGGAAGTGGAAAGTCTGATGTCGCCAGTCATATGTTTTTTTGAAGGAGACAGAAGCAATTTGGTTTATACTTGGTTATCTCGTGTCTTCAATAACGGTCACTATGTATCAAATATATTTCAGCGTTATATTGTATGAATACAGAGATATACATACTAAAAGGTAAAACTTCCTTTTGTCTATGAGTGTATTTCTATTATGATTAGATCAATATATCAATTAAAACAAGTGAACCTTAGTGCGAATTAGAGTTTAATCTAAATATGTACATAGCTAATAGAGCGATAGCTGTGAAGTATCACGAAGAACCTACCTGCAAGAACCACAGCAAACCACACCACCCTCCACATGACTACCACCGGAAACTGATTAAAAACCTTCATTAGAACTTCCTTTGACTTATCGGATACCACGTCACCAAGCTCCTTCGTTTTCCGGGATGGTCCATCCGACCTCGGAGCCTATAAGAACAATGGAATATAAAGCAATAACGCGCCATCTACACACAAGAAATGGAAGTATTTAAAAGCATGGATGTTTATTTTTTTCACAAAAACCTAACTTCTTACTGCGATGAAAAAAAAAAACAGTAAGGACAATAGAAGTTTGATTTTAGTGAAAAAGAAACATTCGTGCTTTTAAAATTTTGCTTTGAAATTGTTAGCCATAAGACATCAGCGGGCCATTCCAATTGCTGCATCGGTCTTTTTTTTTTTTTTGCGTATATTTATTACTCCTGTTTTTTTTTTTTTTTACTTATTTGGCATATTGATTTATAATTATTTGTCTTGTATTATTATAGATTATGTGTGCTTATATATTGTTGTTGTATATTTGACTTTACTGCCACTTAGCGCCGCTTCCAACGTTGGCTCATGACGCAGCCCATTCCAACTTACCTGTATCGCCCTCCCCAGAAAGTTCGTCCGTACCCATAGTAAGGAGTTTACAACTATGGACTAACCTATATACACTCATGGACAAAACTTAAGAAAGTGTAAAGCCTTTGAAGTCTATTTTTTAAGGAGATAGAGCCAGTTCACACTTGGTTATCTCGTGTATCTTTAATAAAGGTCACTGTAATATATCTCAGAGTTATTGTCTGAATTCCGATATACCGTACATGCTAAAAGGTACAACTTCCTTAAGTTTTGTCCATGAGTGT
Organism: Cordylochernes scorpioides; assembly: GCA_030710605.1. NCBI lineage: Eukaryota > Metazoa > Arthropoda > Arachnida > Pseudoscorpiones > Chernetidae > Cordylochernes > Cordylochernes scorpioides. The sequence continues at coordinate 35,519,746 of CP092884.1, forward strand.
ATATTGGTTATCTGGTGTGTCTTCAATAAAGTTCACTGTAATATCTTTCAGAGTTATTGTCTAAATCCCGATATACATGGTGAAAGGTTCAACTTCCCTCAATTTTGTCCATGTGTGTATAACACTCCAAAAGATACCTCAAATGAGTGGAAACATTTCTCAGACTCTTTCAAACTCAAATTTTTCAACATCACATCAACAATATTGACAGGACACGGCTTTGTGGAAGCAGATGTTGCAAAAAAAAAACTCATAAAGCGACCTCAACTTTCCGCGCAATCAAAAATAAAATCAAACTTTCGATTTCTTCTCATTTTCTAGATGTCCCTATTGTCATTTCCAGAGATTCCAGACTGTAACCCTCCTCGGTGTCAACACATTATGGACATTTAAGCTAATGTTTATTGTTCAATTAAAACCCCCTTTGGAAGCGTATATCATCAGTACCGTTATAAGCAGTCCAATATAATATTAGAGCAGTATGGTAGATGAAACTGGCGAAACCGCTGGGAGGGTTCACTGCTGATGAGCTAGGTCCTTCCATTATTTTAATTATTGCAGTAAAAGCAGTAGAATATTTATATTATTATTTTTAAAGAAACATGCGAGTAATAAATAGTTAATGATAATGATAATATAGAATGGAAAAGAGAGTCCTAGGAATCATAATTTGGGAAAGAAAAATAGAAGAAATTATAACATAGGTGCCCAGAATAGTAGAAATTATGATGCTATTGTGTTTAAGAATGAAATATCTAAAAAACTGCTCTACAAAAATGCTATCAATATTTTCGAAAAATACATAAATAAATAAATAATTTTTAAATAAATAAATGTGACCTTTTAGTCAGAAAGGTTACAAAATCCAATCGGTTTCTTAAGACTTCAAACAGAAGACTTTTACAATCAACTCTTAGGTGTTACAGTAGGACCTCCCCGTAAAGGACAACATCTAATTGCAGAGCTAAAGTGTCCTTTATGGAGAGGTGTTCTCTTACCAGAGAGTTACTAAATAGTAAAAATGGTAATTTTGAAAATGAAAAGTGTCCTCTAGCGTGAGTGTCCTCTCATGGAGGTTCCACTGTATTGAGATATTTAAATGGATTATATATAATGTTCTCAAGATAATAATAACGGGGCTGTCTTATGTTACCACACGCAGCTTCCTGCCATTATTTATTTTCGTTCCATAGTTAACCCCATCATTGGTACGATATAGTATCTATGTCTCACTTATACTTTTACCTTATTTTTCATTAACAATTACGCGTTTAGAAGCTGATCAAGATTTGATTTTAAACTAATCATACCACACAAGGAAATAGCGATAAATTAAAGATATACCATTGCATTTTTCGTTTTAGGTGTGTATTCTATTCAGTACGATAAGTTGCCAGAGAATGATATCCATATACCAAAAGAAGTACCTCTCCCTTTAAATATACATCAGAACGATGTCACTATTGCATCACCCTAGTAAAAACAAACTTTACTAGTGATGAGATAATCTTCTTCCTTATCTCCACTCAATCATATTAGGGCATCAAGTTGTGATCCTTGATGGTATCTGTTTGACAACCATCATGACTGGGTGAAGTAGAATGCGTCTGCCTTTGTCATTAAGACTGGGAGCACTACTCAGTGGCAGGCCGATTTAGCTCCAAAAGAAATGGCCGCCTCTGACATGAGGAACAGACGCCATATGCAGCTGCTCCTAACATGGAGTACAAACGCTGCTCATCCTGTATCTCTGGATTAGGAGCCCTTACAAGGTACTATCAGCCGGGCCAGCTGATCCCAGGTTTTTTTAGTAAGCTTGTTACTGCTCCCTCTCCTCCTTTTTCATCCGGGCTTGGGACCGGCAAAGACGGAGTTAGTGATAATAATGAATGTGCCCAACACCATTTTGTGTAAATTGAGGTAAAAAGCCATACAACCTGTATACCAGTTTAAACACCTGTTTGGTAAATTCGATCGGTTCCATAACCCCTCTTGTAAGGATGTTATGAAATCGAAGCCGCCCCTGTACTGATGAGAGCCATAGCCCAAAACCATGGTATACAGGTTGTTGGCTTTTTGTTTAAATTTGCCTAAACTGGTGTTGTGGCTCATACATTATCATCGCTAGTAAAGTTTTTTTTTACTAAGGTGATGCAATAGTGATATCGTTCTGAAGCACATTTAAAGGGAGAGGTCCCTCTTTTGGTACATAATCTTATATTGAAAATAAAGAAGGCATATCCCGACAAAGAGCAAATGTGCTTTTTAGATGGCAGAGCGCCATCTAGTGGAATAGAAATCAACAAAACATTGATTTAACCTGTTCCCTGATATTTGGTCAACCCATCTTAGATAGTACCTTAAGAAAATGGGTTGACCAAATATCAGGGAACAGGCTAAATAAATGTTTAGTTGATTTCTGTTCCACCAGATGGCGCTCTGCCTTCTATAAAGCACAGGTGCTCCTGGTCAGGATATGCCATTTTTAATATTGATTTCAACACCTGATCTTTTTATCTTTTATTTTTTTTCTTTCGTTTTTTCAATCTTATATGTGCTGAGAACATGTAAGAAAACACCTACGTATGTTTTCCCACGTGACGCAGCGGAGCGTGACCTTGCCAGCACGGGTGAGTCAGTTGTTGTTTTGCTCTCTCTGAAGATGGACATTAAAACATGGTGGCAGCGATAACTGGATAAAATACGAACCCGTATATTGCAAAATATCGATTTTTGCGTACCTTGGAAGATAATTCAACATGGCTCAGATTCAACCTCCAGAAACTTTCGACTTCTCGACTCCCAACGAATGGCCCAAATGGAGGAAAAGATTCGAACGATACCTCGTGGTCAGTGGAATGAAGAAGAAAGAGGAGGCGGACAAGATCGATTTGTTCATGTACTTGATGGGCGACCGCGCGGATGATATATTCAGGACCTTCAAGTTCGAAAAGGAGGAAGAGGCAACGAAACTTGATTCAGTCCTCAAGGCGTTCGACAGCCACTTCTGTGTCAGAAAGAATATTATCTACGAACGTGCGAAATTTAATTCAAGAATCCAAGAGGATCGGGAGCCAGTGGACGAATTCATCTCTTCATTGTACAAATTGGCTGATAGTTGCGAATTTGAGGGTCTTCATGAGCAGTTGATCCGTGACCGATTAGTGGTTGGAGTGAGGGACAAAGCTTTATCTGAAAGAATGCAGTTGGACAGCGAACTGACTTTGGAAAAGGCGGTGAAAATGGTTCGACAGCAGGAAGCCGTTCGACAACAGCAAGTCGACCTGCAGCGTCCCTCAACAAGCCAAAAGGTCAATCAGGTGAAGTTCAACTCGAAGAAGCAATCACCGAAACAACAACAGCAGCCTTCGAGGAAGAAGGAGAAGTCAGCCAAAACAAGATCACGATGTCCAAAGTGCGGAGGTTTCACCCACAGGGAAGGACAGGCTTGCCGTGCTGAAGGACAAAGATGTAACCTATGTTCAAAAACTGGCCATTTTGCGAATTGCTGCCCAGATAAGCAGGCGAAGACTGCGGAAGTCAAAGCTGTTTCTGAACTTGATGAAGAAATTGGTTTTCTCCTGGAGGTCTCAGCTGTGGGGGATTCATCTAATCTCGATGATGATGAAGGCGAGTGCAGGAGGCGATGGACAGCAGAAATCCAAGTGAACGGGAAAAAGGTGAAGTTCAAGCTCGACTCCCAGGCGGATGTTACATGTGTTCCTCTGTGTCTCTTCAAGAAGATAATGGGACAGCAACGACTAGTGGAAAGTGATATCAACATTAGAGCTGCTGAATTTTCCGAACTTCAGACTGTGGGTATGTTTATATCAACGCTGCGAAATGGCAATTATGAAATCCAGGTATGATCGACGCTGCGGAGCTACGGACATGGAGGAGCTATCCGAAGTTGACACGGTTTGGATTACAGATATGCGAACCTGGGGGATTGTAAAGCAGAAGGTATCGACACCAAGGTCATATATGGTTGATACTCCAGTTGGGACTTTACGTCGAAACAGGTTCCATCTACGAAAAGGAGTTACAGTGCAATATCCAGCCGACCCATCGACGCCGACCTTTTCGGGGGAGGAACTGGTTGAAAATGAAAAGACCCCAGTTGTGGATTATCCCTCTAACGACTCAGAAGACGGCCAGATAAGAACCCGGAGTGGACGAATTGTTAAACCTGTGGATCGCCTTCATTATTAATTATATTATGCATTTAAAGTTTGTAATGTATATATATATTTCAAGTCTTAAAAAGGGGGATGTGCTGAGAACATGTAAGAAAACACCTACGTATGTTTTCCCACGTGACGCAGCGGAGCGTGACCTTGCCAGCACGGGTGAGTCAGTTGTTGTTTTGCTCTCTCTGAAGATGGACATTAAAACATTATATATGTAAAAAAATATTTGTTAAAATAAACGTAAATAGTGTATTTTACAGCTATTATTTCATCACAATCCAGATAATTTTCTCAATACCTAACATATTTTACCTAATTCTTATTTTATTTTAAATTGTTTATTATCTTTTTTTATATATATATGTCATAATTTGTATATAATTAAATGCAACCCCGACCCACTATGTATGTACCATGTATGATTTTCAAAGACTTAATAAAGAACAAGGTAACTGGAGGAAAGAAAGTAACAAAAGATATAGGAAGTAAGACTAAAGCTGGCACGACTATTTTGGCACCCCTGTGTCAACATTGCAGGGGCAGAGACCGGTCGTCTCTAGTGACCGCAGAAGTTATATTAGACAAGAAGCACTCGACACTTCCTGGAAAAACAGGATGTATTCGGTGACCAGAAGTTATAAATATTAAGCTAACGCCCAACATTTCCGGCAAAAACAGGACGTGTCTAATATCCTTCGAAACTATAAGCGTCAAGACACCAAACACTTCCTGACGAAATCAGATATACCAGGCAGGGCACAGCTTTCACCAAAGGAAGCCGCCGGCCTATCAGAAGATAGCACCTTAAGTAGGTCAACCAATAGGGAAAGATCATGTGAGATCTCTCAACCAATCAGAGAGAAACTGACTCGTGGTGTTAAATCGAAAGACAAGAATGGTTAGTAGTGATTTAACTTCCAAGAAGGTGACATCTGCTCTAGACCTCTCTCCCTCTGCTCATCCCACAGCTAAGTACAATCACCGCCATGTGATCAACTAATTAATAAGTCAAATCGCTCAGTTCTTCTCAAGCTTTCTTTCCTCCAACCCGTTGCCTTATATTTCCAAACTCAATCACGTGTCCTGATTATTCCTAACTGTGTGCTTCACTTACCACTCAACGACTGCGCTTCAATCAAATCTCACCATTCGCACCCAACAACAAGGAACCCCGCAACGATATTGCCACAGAACGGTTAAGTCGACAGGATTCTACAACAGTGTAATACTTCAAATATTATAGTGTAATAACAATTGCATCATCATATTACACAGAGTCGACAGGATTCTACAACAGTGTAATACAACAAATATTGCAGTGTAATAACAACAATTGCAGCAACATATTACACAGAGTCGACAGGATAAAGATTATGGAACTTAATCAGGATAAAGATTATAGAACTTAATCAGGATAAAGATGGAAATTAACCCAGGCGCCAGCACAACAAAAGACAATGACAACCCAAGAGAGAAGGAACTGGCAACGAACGGAAAGAAGCTGACAACGAACGAGGCGACAAGACACACCCTGGCGACGGTAATTTTAGAACTGACCGCCGCGCTACAAGGGGCGAGATCCCCGCAACTGAAAGCGGTCTTCCGGAGCGCCACCCTCGGGACAACCGCCGCCCGCACCGCCGGTACGTGTCCGAACAACCTGACGTCCACCGAGGAATCGCCATCCGCCATGCCGTACCCGTGCACCCGGAAGCAACCCACGCGACACGGACCCAGTGTACCGACAACGCGGTCCACTCGAATGGAAGCAGTACAAATGACTAAATTTCCCTTTCAATTGCGAGAACAGTGCAAAAGGTCCCGATCCGGTTCAACAGATATTCCAAGCCAGCCACACCAAGCCGAAGACGCCACAATGGAGACTTTTCGAGCCTAAGGTAGGCAATCCACCCAATGACACCATCAAATTAACTTTGGACTTGTATCTGACCCAGGACCTACCATGTACCTTTCTCATTGAACCAGACGCAGGTTCGAACATATTGCCGTATCATTTATACAATAGATTAAAAGCACAACTTCCCAACTTAAGTATTAAAAAACCTTCCCTTGATCTATCCACCCTAAATAGTTTTACGAAAATAATAGGACATTTAACCTTCCCTCTGACAATAAGCCAAATAACCCGTAGAGAGAACTTCCACGTGGTAAATGCATCCTTGCCATTTGGAGTTCTTACCTTAGAAACCCTTTATCAATATAAATTAAAACTAAATTATAATCGCGGCACTATTTTCCAACTTGGCGTCCCATTGTCTAATACTATCTACCACTTTAAACATGTGTCAAATGAATGCAAGCACGGGCTAGGCCAAAACCTGTCCCAAAGGACTCGCACAGCACCCAAAGCTTTCACACATGGAAAACCTTGCCTGCATTCATTGCCCAAACCCCAAATATTTACATGCCACCATTATAATCTCACACCACACAACTTTTCACTCAACCCAATTACCAGTACTATATGCCCACAATATGTAAAGCCACCACGACCCCAACCTACAATCCCAATAATGCCCAAAAAAGTGTCCGTACACCGACACAGCTCACCCACTTACCACACAAAATTCACACATGACCATACTTCGCAACGCCATAAACACGCAAATGTACCTCACAACACGCGCACCCATACGTCGTCACACAACGGTAACACACACAATCCGCACAACACACGCAACACGCACGCCAAAAGACAACAACAACGACAAACAAGCGCATGCACAACCGTTAAGGATAATACAATCATCCCGTCTACACAAAACATAGAAAAAATTCACGCCACCAAACAACCACACAATCGAAAAACCTTGCGATCTTTCCTAAAAGCTGTGAACGCCTATAAAGAGTTCATTCCGGACCACGCCCGCTTGCGGACGCCACTTATCAACCTTCTAAAAAGGGATATCATGTGGGTCTGGGATGACGAATCCCAGAAAGCGTTCACTAACCTGAAAGAAAACCTGACCACACACCCCACATTACACCTGTACCAGGAAGGTCTGCCATGCCAGGTGTACTGTAACACCTCAACATTCAGCATTACAGGCGTTCTTAAACAAGTCTACCCTGATGGGAAGACATACACCGTTCAACATTTCAGCCGATCTCTGCGTAGTCACGAGCGAAATTATTCAGACTTGGAACTACAATGCCTAGCCATTGTGGAAAGTGTAGATAACTTCCGCACCTGTCTAATGGACAGAAAGTTTACGATACTTTCTGACCATCCTGCATTGCAGTGGTTGAAAGAGATCAAAGCCCCATCAGGCAGATTGTTTCGATGGAGGTTAAGATTGTCAAGATACGAATATGAGGTCCGTAGCATAAATGGAGTACAACAATATGAAACGGGCGTTGGAACTCGTATCCCATTTTGTGGCTTTCTAGATGCGCCACTCATACAGAGCCAACAGTCTTCTCCACCGGGAAAATCCCGCGTGACTATGGATCCCAATAAACTGCGCACCGTCTCCCGAAAAGGAGTACTTAAAACTATAGTCCCAAATTCATTTACAACCAGACTTCTTAAGTCCGTACACACACAACACCACCACCCAAACATCTCCAAGATGACGAGACTCATCTCAGCACAATATTATTGGCAGAACATGACACAGGACATCGCAAAACAGGTAAAAACCTGCCCCACCTGCCGATTCGCTAGAAGAATCGATGAATACAAACAACCTGCACGTAAAAATACCGACACAGGTACCCAAACAAAACAAAATTCGTACATAAAGCACAAGGTACACACAACACAAACAATGCCAAAATTACCACATCCACGTCAGAGAAAAGATCACACATCTCAACCTAAACCAATTACCGCCGACATATCTCTAATAAAACCATTGACGATCAAGCAGGAGAACTGTAAACCTGACAACCAGCTCAATCATATCACAACACTCCCTAAAGATATCAAACAGGAAAACTACGAACCTACCAATCATTTAATTTCTACAATTAATAAGGATCAAACAAATATTTCAGAGTCCCCAGTTACAAAATTGTGGACGAACATGGGGCAATATCCTATCTTTCATCTGATTTTTATCCTTTGTTTATTAGTTCTACCGTACAACTGTATTCCAATTTTATTCATTAAGTACTTGTTTATCTATGCTATGCCCGATCAGAAAATCTTCGAACTACAAGAGGTAGTTTTTAATTTAGGACAAGCATTTTTTAATTTTGGACAAACAGTTTTTCATTGTGGACAAGCAATTCTTCATTGTGGACAAGTATTTATAAAACTTCTCATAATTTTAGGAACCATCTTCGCAGAAAACCTAAATAAACTCCGAAGAAATAACAGTAACTGAAAAGATGACCAAACAATGTCGGAGAAACCACGCTCCAAAAACAAGCCCCGAACCACACCCCAAAATAAATAGACGGCAGGAAATGAGGATTTGAAACACCACGACAGGAAACATAGAAGCAAGGCAGATATCTTCCCGCGAAGAATCAAGACGTCGCCCTGACTCCAATTACGCAAACAGGGGGTGGATAAATTTAGACCGGACCTCGCATCCCCGAGTCCCGCTTCCGGCGTCTCATTACAAAGCCCCGCTCATCCAAATTAGGTCACCGCTCCCCAGCCACAGATTTCGCTATACCACCGATTTTTTGGATTCCAGTTCGAATCTACATATCGATTTTTACCAACCAATTCCACATCCACGAAACAACACCTAAAAATAACTCACACATTTCTTACACCACCGACTTCTAACATTTTTTCACAACACACACACAAAGACAAAAAATTACACATAAAGGTTATATAGAATTCCATGTCTCCTGTACACAGCATAAACGCACTTAAGGGCTAGAATCACGTTTTTCACCTAAGTGTCGCTACAGATGAGACAAAAAATTTATAGGGCATAATTGAGCAAGTAAAACCTTTATAGGGCAAAATGGAACAATCAATACATTTAGATCAGGGCATGTAGATACCAAAGGGTTCCAACCAATACATCTTATTTTTCATATCAATCATTTTCATTATTTTCTCGCAATTAAAAATATAAATATTTAATCAATTTATCAAATTATCCAACTTATTAGCAATTTTAAATCATCAATTATCACCTTTTTCAATTAGTTTATATTATCATTTTTATTTATCAATTATCATTCTATTTACCACTTGACTTATATTGTCACAACTCAATTATCAACGAAAACACTGGTTTTCGATTAAACTAAAAACATTAAATCACCCTTTATTGTTGAAACCTTTTTATTTTTCATTTGTCCTTTTTTCAAGCACTCAACTTTGATTTCGCTCAAAAAACTTTTATTTTATTTTTAGTTTTGATTTCTCAAAAGCCCTAATAAAATTCCCTCGGTCTCCATTCCCAATTCCGAGCTAGAATATAATTAGGCAATTTTCCTTTTTTTTCTCACCACGCACCAAGCATTCACTTTGATTTCGTTCAACTCTTATTTTTATTTTTATTTTGATTTCTCAAAAGACCTAATGAAAACCCCTTCGATTTCATTCCCAATCTCAAGTAGGATAGTAATTAGGCAATTCTTTTTTTTTTCACCAACGCAACAAAGCATTTTCTCCTTTTTTTCATACAACAAGGCCTTTTCTTTTTTTTTGTGCAACCAAGCCTTCACTTTGATTTCATTCAACTTTTATTTTTATCTTATTTTATTTTGATTTCTCAAAAGACCTAATAGAATCCCCTCGGTTTCCATTCCCAATTCCGAGCTAGAATAAGGTTAGGCATTTTCCTTTTTTTTTTTCCATTCAACCAAGCACTCAACTTTGATTTCGCTCAAAAAACTTTTATTTTATTTTTATTTTTGATTTCTCAAAAGCACCTTATGAAATTTCCTCGATTCCTTTTTCTCAGAATTCGAGCAAAAAAGTAACTAAGCAGTTGTCTTTGTCACCATGCAACAAAATATATTTCTTTTTCAACCAAACACATTCAATTTTGATGTCATTCAACTATTTTTATATTATTTTTATTTTGATTTCAAAGCCTTAATAGAACTCCCTCGAATTCATTTCTTAACTCGAGTAGAATTCGTTTAGGCGCATTTTCTTTTTTTTTGCCCACTATGTACCATAACATTCATTGATTTCTTACAATTAAAAAATTTTTGATTTCTATTAATTATACTCAACCTATATCATCAACACCATTCTATATTACTTATTATATCGCCACCAATGCTTGTATATAGACTCAATACCCACAACTAATTTTCCCACAAAATTATTTTTCACTTTACAGAATTCTCTCAGGCTAACCCCTTCTTGAATTCTTCACATGTAGGGGGCGCATCTGTCATAATTTGTATATAATTAAATGCAACCCCGACCCACTATGTATGTACCATGTATGATTTTCAAAGACTTAATAAAGAACAAGGTAACTGGAGGAAAGAAAGTAACAAAAGATATAGGAAGTAAGACTAAAGCTGGCACGACTATTTTGGCACCCCTGTGTCAACATTGCAGGGGCAGAGACCGGTCGTCTCTAGTGACCGCAGAAGTTATATTAGACAAGAAGCACTCGACACTTCCTGGAAAAACAGGATGTATTCGGTGACCAGAAGTTATAAATATTAAGCTAACGCCCAACATTTCCGGCAAAAACAGGACGTGTCTAATATCCTTCGAAACTATAAGCGTCAAGACACCAAACACTTCCTGACGAAATCAGATATACCAGGCAGGGCACAGCTTTCACCAAAGGAAGCCGCCGGCCTATCAGAAGATAGCACCTTAAGTAGGTCAACCAATAGGGAAAGATCATGTGAGATCTCTCAACCAATCAGAGAGAAACTGACTCGTGGTGTTAAATCGAAAGACAAGAATGGTTAGTAGTGATTTAACTTCCAAGAAGGTGACATCTGCTCTAGACCTCTCTCCCTCTGCTCATCCCACAGCTAAGTACAATCACCGCCATGTGATCAACTAATTAATAAGTCAAATCGCTCAGTTCTTCTCAAGCTTTCTTTCCTCCAACCCGTTGCCTTATATTTCCAAACTCAATCACGTGTCCTGATTATTCCTAACTGTGTGCTTCACTTACCACTCAACGACTGCGCTTCAATCAAATCTCACCATTCGCACCCAACAACAAGGAACCCCGCAACGATATTGCCACAGAACGGTTAAGTCGACAGGATTCTACAACAGTGTAATACTTCAAATATTATAGTGTAATAACAATTGCATCATCATATTACATATATATAAAATGGTAACAATGGCCTGGAATCGTTTCTATATGAAAATATTCCTTTTTAAAAATATATGACCAAGCACATGTTTATATACAATTCTATAAATGTATTTTGAATACTTTTTTTTTTCTATCTCGGGAATATGTTTGTATTTGGAACATAATATAATATGAACATGTTAATCGAAATTGTGATTTTCAAAGAGAGAGTTTGAAAAAATGAAAATATTTTAAATTGAAATCAAACAAGCCATTGATGAATATCAAAAAAGCATCTATGATTTTATTTTGTTTAAATTTGACCGTATAAAATGTGATTCACAACAAATTTTGCTTTCATTAAGAATAATTTTTACTTAAATCAAACATTCCTATAGAACTTTCTTAAGGAATATATTCTACCATATGTGAGATATCAGGAAGACTAAGTAATTTACTAAGGCTCAATATTTTGATGATATCATGAATACGTTGTTTCAGCTCCCCCAACAAACTGTTAACTTCTATATGATGGCAAGTATCAAATGTATTGAAGAAATGAGGTAGGAATTCCTATGATCATTCTGACATAATCACTCTTCCGAAAACAAAATTTCAAAATTAAATCAGATGAATCCAACTCTTGTATCAATCTCAGGTGTCAACTCTGGTGTCGCCTCTCTACTGATGAGGGCCACAATCTCCTTGTCAGCTAGACAGACCAAACTGTCGTTGATTCTCCTTCTTTTTCACCAAGGTCTTATACAGTATGAAGTTGGATGATACCATGTGATGTGGACTAGCCAAACTGATTGGTTGGATTGATTGATACCAACATGTCGCCAGATGTAGGTCTGGGCAATTTATAAGAAACTTATAATCTCCACATAATGATGAATTAAATCAAAAAAACATGCATACGATGAGAAATCAATTATCATCAAACTGCTATATAGAGATTGTCTCTAAAGAAGAATTTACAAGAGATAACTGTTCTATAAATCAGTAAACTGAATGTTAAAAAAGAAATGAGAAGAATCATTGTGTGATAACTTAATATTAGAGTGAAGATTAGAAAAAGGCATTTAAAAAAACAAACAAGCGTTTGGGTATCGTAAGATATAAATTTGTATACATATGTATCTTGTTGAAAATCGAGCAATCCATTTTAAATACTTAAAATTAACAACGCTTATTTTGGATCAAAATAATTTATTAAAATATCCAATATTTCGATGAGGCTGTTCGCCTATCTTCCTCGGGGATTCTAACCCTGTAAACAAATCATCCACGTGATGCACGAGTGGCGAGGTTTTGTCGTGCATCACATGGATGATTTGTTTACAGGGTTAGAATCCCCGAGGAAGATAGGCGAACAGCCTCATCGAAATATTGGATATTTTAATAAATTATTTTGATCCAAAATAAGCGTTATTAATTTTAAATACATATGTATATAAATTTTGAAAGTAAGAGCTAACCAAAATATTTTAAAGACTACTTGTAGTCTTTAAGGTATAGCTATGTTTGTGTGAAAGAAATGTACGTCAGGTTAATTGTAAAGCCAAGGAGGTAAGTTGATGTAGAAGGTTATTTAATAGATTTCCAGTTTCTCACAACCTACTTACAACATATGATACTTGAAACCTTTACACTTTTACAAATATATTTTCTATAACATATTGATGACACCTATGCCTTGAAGGAATAAGGTATAAATAAAAGTTATGAGATTTTTTTGGAGGTTTTAAAACTTTTTATGTGAACTCTTCTAGAATAAACAACCACCAATCAAATGTTAAAGAAACTGAAATTCCAAACCGCGTGAAGGCCAAGGATAAAAAAGGGACTCGGTGACAATAGCAATTGTTATTTTGCTATTTAAATAATTTTCTAGAAATTTATATCAAACAAAAGATGTCTGCACTTATAAAAGAAAAAAAAAGTTTATTTCTCTTCCTTAAGAATATTTACATGCAAGCCAAGCAAAACTAAAATTAAAATTAAAATTGAACGAACAAAATTTACATATCTCTTGATAGAATGAATTTACCTTTTCTTGGTCAAAAACAATAGAAAAATAAATTAATTAAAAAAAATATTCAATTATTATCTAATATTCAATCACTCATATTTAATTATTTTTTTAAGTTCATCCACATCAACTCCCCCTTTTTTAAGATAGCAATACTCATTAAGGTACATATCTATCCGGTGGTCTCCTCTCTCGTAGTGGATATCTCCGGGAAGGTGTAGATTCAGTCGGTGGTCCAGGTGTAGATTCTGCTACTATTGTAGCAGGAGTTAGGGGACTTGACGTCTGAGGCCTTGGGTAGCTTATTCCTTCTTCTGATGACGAAACATCCTTCCTCTCCATACTTCTCCTCATATAGTTAGTGTGTACTTTCCTTTCTATTCCATTAGTTTCTATCATACAGCTGTTGCTTCCCACTATTCTCTTTACAATCCCAAACATCCATTTCGGTTTTCCTCTTTCCATCCATCTGTATCTTACTCTATCATTTATTTTGTAGCTATTGTTCTGTTTTTTATTTTTCAATCTCCCCACTCTTACTGATTTCTTGCTCAACATGGAAATCTTCGTTCTAATCTCGCGATTTAAAAATATTCCAGCAGGGGATTTTTCCGTTCTAGTCAAAGGACTCAATCTATATGCATATAAAGCCTTAATCAAAGCAAACTCAAGGGGTAATTCTCTTTCCTCCGAAATAATTCTTTTCATAGCTTTTTTTATCTCTCTTACAGACACTTCCGCTAGTCCGTTGCTTTCCGGATGGTAAGCGGGGCTAAACATAGCATGTATGCCATTTCTTTCGAAAAATGTCTTTATTTCATAACTTCTAAACGGGGGCCCATTATCCATTACCGCCACCTCCGGGATACCATATCTCGCTAAACATTCTCTCAAAAAGTCTATGCAGAATCCCGCCGATGTATTTGGAACCATTTGACATTCTATCCAATTAGAATGCGCATCCACCAATATCAAAAAAGTTTTTCCCGCAAAATAGAAATAGTCAAGATGAATTCTCTTCCAAACTTTGTTTGGTGGAGTCCACTCGGTAAATTCCTGTTTTGGCAGCTTTGATGTGTTTTCCATACAAGTGCTACAGCTTTTAGACAGTTTCTCAATTTGCTCATCCATTCCCGGCCAATAGACAGAACTTCTGGCCAGAGTTTTCATTTTATTTACTCCAATATGATTTTCATGGATGATTTTCAAAACATATTCTCTTAAGGAATCGGGGATGATCATTTTATTTCCGAAAAATAGGCAATTTCTTACTATTGTTATCTCGTTTTTAATTCTATTATAAGGTTTTATATCTACCTCTGAGTCAACATCATACTTATCGTACTTGACTAACTTATATAGTTTTCTAAGAGTTGGATCTTCTTGGGTTTTGTACGATACCAAGACGTAATCTAATATCGAATTTTCTATTAATAATATTTCTCCCATTTCCTCTTCCTTCTCCCCTTTTTCAGGATTTGGAAATCTTGAAAGAAAATCTGCAAGAGGTATTTCAGTTCCCTTAGTATATTTAATTTCAAAATTAAAATTTGATATTGAGAGTGACCATCTATGTAATCTATTTGCCACTAAGGCTGGTAAATTATTTTTATCGCCAAAAATGGCTAGTAATGGTTTGTGATCTGTATTAATAATAAATTTTCTTCCGTAAAGGAATTGTTTTAGCCTGTTTAAGGTAAAGAATATTGATAACCCTTCTTTTTCTATTTGGGAATATTTCTTTTCTGTGTCATTTAGTGTTCTTGAAACAAAAGTAATTGGTTTCTCAATGCCGTTTACAATATGGGAAATATATCCTCCAATACCATAATTTGATGCATCACAAGTAACATAAAGAGGTAAATCTTGCGAATAATGCGTCAAACAAGTTTTTGTACTAATCAAATTTTTACATTTTTCGAAAGCCTGATCATGTTCATTTTTCCAATTCCAATTATAACTTCTTTTCAATAGAGAGAATAAAGGATTTGCATGTATGGATAAATTTCTAACGAATTTACTGTAGAATGACAACATGCCCAAGAAAGATTTCAATTCTGAAATGTTACTCGGTTTAGGACATTTTTTTATACTGTCCAATTTATCCTCAAGGGGATAGATTCCATTTTTATTTATTCTATGTCCCAAATAATTGATTTCATCAACAAAAAACAAAGATTTTTCTTTATTAATTGAAAAATTAAAATCCGATAATTTATTCATGACTGTTTCAATATCTGAAATATGCTCATTTACATCAGACGATGCTATAAGAATATCGTCTAAATATATTATTACATTTTTAAGACCGGAAAAAATATTGTCCATAGTTCTTTGGAAAATAGTCGCTCCGGACTTGATACCGAAGGGCAGCCTTTTATATTTAAAAAGGCCTTTATGGGTAGAAATAACTGTTAATTTTTGAGATTCCTCGTCTAGAAGTATCTGATGATATGCGCTTGAAAGATCAATTTTACTAAATATACTTTTACCAAAAAATGAATGTAAAACATTATCGATGTTCGGTATCGGATACTTAACATCCTCGATAAATGGATTTAAGGTTCTTTTAAAGTCCGCACAAATTCTAATTTTGCCGTTTTTCTTAGGGACGCATACTAGCGGTGAAGCTATTGGGCTATCCACTATATTTTCAATAATATCATTATTCAATAAAAATAATAGTTCTTCTTCAATTAAATTTCTAATAGCAAAGGGAGCAGGTCTAAATTTATAAAATTTTGGTGCAAAATTATTTTTTACATTAATGTGTACGGAAATATCTTTTATTGGTAAGACTATATCTTCGAAAAGTTTATAATATTTATTAAAAATAAAATTAGTATCAAAATTATTATTTTGTTGGACATTAATTTGTACCATATCAAAATATACTATCCAGTCTTTTCCTATGAGAAATTTATTATTTTCAATATTTGTTACTATTAAGTTTAAATGGCCTATTTTATTTTTATATCTTACTTTTACTTTACATTCTCCAATAGAGGAAATGCCCTTTCCTTGATAATCGGTTAAATAACATTTAGACGGAAATAATTTAACATGTTCAAAATATTTTAAAAATAGATCTTTTGACATAGTTGTTAAAGCCGCACCAGTGTCAATTTCTGCTAAGAATTTTATGTCGAAGACATACAAAATACTCTCAAATTTATTAGTCAGATATTCTATATTATTGATGGACTCACCATTCTTTCCCGAAAATGATTCTCCGTGGGCAGACGCTTCACTAGACACTCCTCTCTTTCTTGGTTGAAAATATCCATTCTTAGATTTTGAATGACAAACAGTCGATATATGTCCCAATTGTTTACAAGAATAGCAGAAAGATTTTCTAAAAAAACATCTGTCCGAATGATGATTCATCTTTCCACAATGCTTGCATTTAGAATGTAATTTGTTTATTTCTTTAGTTTCAGCATAAGACTTCATTTTCAACACATTACAATCTACCGATTCTATTGTGGTAGCAATATTTACTGCCATATTAAAAGTGAGCTCAGGCTCTTGCAGTAATCTTTTCAAAATAACTTGATTAGAAACTCCTGCAATGAATTTATCCCTTAGGTGTTCTTCAATATTTAAGCCAAAATTACATTTATTAGCTTGTTTTTTTAATTTAAGGACATATTCTTCTATTTTTTCGCCATGTTCCTGAATCAATTGGCTGAACTCATATCTTTCAAAAATGATATTTAGCTTAGGTGTAAAATGAGTAAGTAGAACACTAACAATTTCTTCGAATTCTAATGCACAAACATCTCTAGGTGAGATCAATTCTTTCAGAATACCATAAGTATTTGGTCCAATAGACATAATAAAAAAAAGGAACAATCTTCTTACCTTCAATTTCATTCACAAAAATGTACTGTTTGAATCGTTGAATATAATTTTCAAAAGGTTCTTCTTTCATTACATAAGGTTCGAACGAAAGTCTCGTCGCCATTGTTATTTTGCTATTTAAATAATTTTCTAGAAATTTATATCAAACAAAAGATGTCTGCACTTATAAAAGAAAAAAAAGTTTATTTCTCTTCCTTAAGAATATTTACATGCAAGCCAAGCAAAACTAAAATTAAAATTAAAATTGAACGAACAAAATTTACATATCTCTTGATAGAATGAATTTACCTTTTCTTGGTCAAAAAACAATAGAAAAATAAATTAATTAAAAAATATTCAATTATTATCTAATATTCAATCACTCATATTTAATTATTTTTTTTAAGTTCATCCACATCAGCAATCTGTTGACCATAAAGTCTGAATTCTAGGCTGCTCTGTGTAACAGATGTTCCAGATGGAGAGCCGTGACTTCCCTGTGTTCCAGCTCTACTAACGACGTTGTTGCAGGATCTAGCTAGTGTTAGACAGTAGCTATTGACAGCGGGGCGGGTTTTAGCGCTTACACTCCTGTGATGATCATAGCAGGGGCTGTGGTCATTTACCATTTCACGTTGGGCGGGAGGACCCACTATTTTAACCCTGTGTCACATAACGTGGATTGGTACTCAACTTCTCCTCCGGCAGCTTGGCTCGCTTCACAGACCCAGGACTAGGTACTGATTACTAGTTTGCTGGTTCTGGCGCAAAACTCCAATGGGAGGCCTCGCGTGTGACGCAAAGTCCGGCTTTCAGCGTTGGCAGTGTCAGCAGTTCTGTCTTCGGTCTCTAGTCCGCTCAATTTTACTTTGTTGTCCAATAGTGAACTCAACGAGTTCATCGAGTTGTCGGAATTGGGAAGTTGGGTTCAGGGGTGTAGCAATACATGACGGTGTGAGATAGTATAGTCTACCTCTAACCCCCTCTGTGTTATGTATCTAGATATCACGTGGAGCCCTCACCGTGTCTAGTTAACATTTAGGTAAATGTCTTTCTTTAAGCTCCCTCCTTAGGTCACCGAGTCCCTTTTTTATAACTTGGTCTGGTCAACTGAAAATTGAAACAGGTTATCAGAAGTGGTCTTAAAGGTAGGTGGAGGGGCATTATCCTATCCACAAGTATAAATCAATTATATAGTGAAACACTTTGCTATAAATCTCTGAGAATATAAATATTTTTCTTAAAGTTGGTATGCTCTCATATTGCTACATCGTGATTGAAGTACAATCCAAATTATTATAAATTACTTTGTAAAATAATTGCTACTATGTAAATATAATTGAATAATCTTTAGCCAATATTTAAGTTCAAGAAATAAATATTCTTCTCACCGTTTTCGATCCGAAAAAGTCATTATCTGCACGTCATTACTTTTATGAAGACACTACGTTCAGGTTCTACATACAATACTGTTACTACACTTTTCAGCCGTCGATGTTTGCGTACAAGGTTTCTAGGAAAACTAGGAATAGTTAATTTATCATAATCCTAAAATATTGTCTGATGGAAAATCGAACAAATTCATAAATGCTGTGTAGAAACTCGAAACATGTTTGAATGATAAAGAGCGCAGCTCAATAATATCTTTATTTGCAGAAATTTTTTTGTGGAAATCTACTGAAAAATTAAAATATATTCACATATATCTTATAGATAATATTATTTTCGCGTCCATTTTGACTAGAAAAGTGTTCATATTATATATTTTATTACACACAACACATATAATAGTAAAGAAGGAGATAATTTTCGCGAAATGAAATCCTTATCTTTTGCTAAAATGTTCTTTGTGTTATATTTTGCCATTTAATTTAGATTGCTAAATAAATTAACATTGAATATGGAGGTTACCTGTTTGCAACTCCAATTCTTTTAAAGACAGTGACATTTTTATAGATGTTTCAAAATATATCTTGTCTTATTATAACAAGGAAAATGTCTTAGTTGAAACTTCGTTAAAATAAAGTAATCCACACATTGTTTTTCATTAATTGAAAAATGAAAGTACTGCCTTGTAGAAGCATTCTTGAGGGATGCTGCTACCACTGGTAACAGTGAAAATTTAATCTTTCCTTATCATTCCTTATTTTTTGTTGATTGGGGATACAAGAGTAGAGAAAGACATAAATGACCTTGCTCTTCTTGTTCAAGAGCCTTGTTCAACTATCCACTATTATTATGAAACCTAATTGGGGCGAAGATGATTAGATGATATTGTGGCGAAGAAATATTTTATTATTTAATTTAATATTATTCAATGAAAATATATTCAACAGATTATAAAAATATATATTAATCTGTATTTGTGAAATCATCTTTAAAATATTTCTTTGCTTGCTTGCTTAAGATTCTCTTGCTGTAGATAGTTTGGGGCTGAGTTGTTAATAATTGTACACTAGTCGCCGTGACGTCATCAATAAATACTTTTACATCTTAGGATATTTCAAGGCTTGATTTCTACGTTACAACTGGTGAAGAGACTGGACCGATACCCATTAAGAAATAAAAGAAAAATTGATTCTGTTGAACCAGAAGAAACTTCTATGAATGTAAAGAAGGAAGGTACTCAGGTAAGCAACTACGTTGTTCAACATCTGCCAAGGAACCCTTCCATTTTCTCCGGGGAGGATGGTGAAGATCTCCAAAAATGGTTAAAAGGGTATGCACGTGTGGCAAAGTACAACCATTGGGACGAGACCCTTTGTCTTACTAAAGTTTATTTTCATCTGTCTGGAACTGCTCTCAAATGGTTTGAGAACAACGAAGAAAGCATCCAGACTTGGAAGGAATTCACATCTCAATTAGAGAATGTGTTCCGAAAAAAAGAAAATTCAAAATTGCAAGCGGAGAAGAAACTTAAAACACGGGCACAATTAAAAGGTGAAAGTACCGAATTTTACATCCAGGATGTCCTGTGCTTGTGCAAAGAGGTTGATCCTCAAATGAGCGAGGAAGATAAAATCTCCCACCTCATGAAGGGAATAGCTGAGGAGCTTTATCAAGCACTCCTACCGAGGGATGTACAGAGCACCGAGCAATTCATTACAGAATGTCGCCGTGTCGAAGCGCTCCGTTGTAGGCGAGTTACCCCAACCAGGTACGAGCGCCTACCAAATGTAGCCTCTCTCTGTGACCAGGATGACGGAGAAGATCTGTCATCTATGATTAGGCAAATTGTTCGTGAGGAGGTACAGCGGGCATTAGGCTCCCCTCGGGAGGAACCAAAAAATGCTACAATCGAAGAAATTGTAAAGGAGGAGATTGGAAGAACCCTGGCGCCAATCTCAAAGTCTAGGAGAAGTCCCCCTCAGAAGGAAAGACCCCGACAGTTTTTAAATACTAGATATGAGGCCGAAACGATAAGACCGCACCCTGAACCTCGATACCCAAAACAAGGAGGAAGACGCGACACCAATGATTGGCGTACAACTGAGGGAAGGCCAATCTGTTTCTACTGCGGACGCCCAGGTCACGTCGTCCGCTATTGCCGTGACAGGAAGAGACACAATGAGGAAAGGAGAAATGACTATTTCCAAAGAAAGCAAGACGCAATGGTATCCTACAACTCTCGAGCTGAATCTCAGGACCCCAATGACGAATCATCGAGGAAAACTTTCACTCGCTACCGAAGCCCTACTTCATATCGCGGTCGAAGCAGACAACATTTCTCACCTGCTAGAAGATCTAGCTGGACGCCCCGCCATTAAAACTAGATGATAGACCACATTGGAGGTGAGGCCGTAAAGTTATAAAAATCTCCCCTTGCCGACCACAGTAGAAATTAGAAAAAGCTACCTTGACGTAAACATAGACCTACCAAGTCCTCATGAAGAAGATATCTCAACTGAAAGAAGACATCCACCGCAGTCACCTGAAAATATCCCTGGTCATAGTACTAGTTCTTAAGACTGACGACTAAGTCTCCTGCTGAGCATCGGGTCGATGTTCTTTATAGGAGGAGGCTATGTGGCGAAGAAATATTTTATTATTTAATTTAATATTATTCAATGAAAATATATTCAACAGATTATAAAAATATATATTAATCTGTATTTGTGAAATCATCTTTAAAATATTTCTTTGCTTGCTTGCTTAAGATTCTCTTGCTGTAGATAGTTTGGGGCTGAGTTGTTAATAATTGTACACTAGTCGCCGTGACGTCATCAATAAATACTTTTACATCTTAGGATATTTCAAGGCTTGATTTCTACGCTACAATATTGTAAAGAATCTTTTTCTGATGACGATTTTTCACCTTTAGGCTCGATTTTATTCAACCCTTGGTCTCTTTTGACCAGCAGGCTAAAGAAGCAGCATGAAACCTCTTCTCACTCACTATCACTTCACCAGCTAAAAAAATCTTCTTGAAGTTTCTGCTTATTTCAAAACTTCTCCTGTAGGAGTCCCGTGCTAGTAAATTGAAGGCACCCTTGAATTGGTAAGGGCCACAGGCTGAAACTATATTATGCAAGCTAGCTATTTGTATAAATGTACCAAAAGATGGTGTAATAGCCTAATGATAAGAATCGGTGTGATTTGCGTAGAAAATATAAAGAAAATGCGTTGCTTTAATGCATTTTTAAATAGAAGAAGTACTCTTTCCACACATGCTTCCATACCTGTCGCAAATTACAAAATATTTGAAAATTGGTAATCTTCCAAAGCAGTTTTTTTATTATTTTCAATATTATGAATTTATAAAAATTAATTTTATACAAACATTAAATTCTGGGTTACTCAAAAAATTAAATCGTAAAAAAAAAAAAAGAAAGAAAAAAGCCACCTGCAGCTATTGATGTTTGTAAACACTTATCATCATAGTTTTGTTTCAAAATGGCGCCTAGAAAGTCGAAGTTTGAAGCTTTGTCAAAGGAGCTTATCAAATGTACTACAGGGATTGAGGTACTGTTACGATTAATAATTGAAAGTCTACCATTTTTTAAGACTTTAAAACTCTTTATAATGGAACCGTTTACCTAAAATTATTATTATAGCTTAGCGCACGAAATCTTAAAGGTCGTCTTCGATTTTCAATAATTGGTTTCAGTTCTTAAACATGTTCGTTTGGATAGTTTAAAAGACATATTCAAAGGGTATAAAAACAACATTATCCATTCTGCCACCAAGGCACTATGTAAATAAAAATTTGCATTAAAATATATTTTTACACTATATTTTAAAGAGAGAATATCTTTTGCCTGGATATAGTTAGTGTTCTTACTCCACACACAGGAACCTGGATTATAAATATATAAAATACGTTTTATCAATAAATAATTGATTTTAGATGATAAAAATATTTACTCAGGTTCAATTTTAAACCCAAATTTTAAAAAATAATACCATAAATATCTTTTTATCCAAAAGTTCTACCTTATTGTCATGTTAATTGTAAAGTTATCAAAATTTTATTACTAAATAATTATTATTGTTCGTTTTCATTATTACTTCTTTTGTTACAAGATTATAAAAATCTTCAGAAGGCTTTCAAGTCTTAGAATGATTGTTATCCTGTGTGTAGATAGAAATAAAAAGTTAGAGAGTTTTAAAAATGAAAATGTTCATTAGCTCTATGAATTAATTTAGCAATTATTGCCTGATTTAAAGTCTATCTTAATGTTTACCATAGAATTTTTACCAATTAGCAAGAATCACTCAAATCTGGTTTTCAACATACAATGAAATGCATCCTGCAGACCCACTTTACATAGCACATAAGAAAAATTATCAACTTTTAGTTAAAATATTACCATATCTATTTTTGTGATGCGTATGTTTCTTTTTTAACTCTTTTGAGTGCCAGTGTCATTTTGCCACTATTTTTTATAAAATTGATTTTATAGAGAAATTTTACTAATATACAGTCGAACCTCTTTAATTCAACACCCCAAGGGATCAGAGCTTTCGGTTGAATTAAAGGAAGTGTTGAATTAAGGTTAGATGATTAGCTAATCATCTAACTAGCTAAAATAATATATATATTTTTTATAAATAGCTTTGTAATATAAATTAATGATATTAATTGAAACCATTGTGTGTGTACTTTTTTTTTTTTTTTTTTTTATTTTCATGATTAACTTTTAGTATCTGGGACAAAATGGCAATAATACATATTTTTGAAACAAATAATATTTTATTCCAATTGTGTGTGTGAATAATAGTTTAAAGAAAATAAATATGGAAAATAAAAAGAAAATTAAAAAATATTATTTGAAAAGAATCAAGATTTAAAAAAAAATATTTTATAGATGTCTGTTTTTTCTCTGAAATCCTATTCAGGATGTATTCCAGATAGTCTAGTTTTAAAAGACATGCATGCCTTTCTTCCTCAGAAATGTCTTTTAAATAACAAAGAGTTTTTATTGTATTAAAGGCATCCACTGCTGCTGCAGGTGTTATTGATGTTTTGTTTAAATCTTTTTCTGTTGGCTCTACCTCTTCATCTTCTTCTTTTCCCATTACCTCCTTTACAATTACTTCAATGGACTGTTCCCCTTGCACATCTTTATCAACTTCCAAGAAGTCAATATAGTTGACATCAATGGCTTGATGTTTTTTTAATGCCTCAAAACATCTGTTCATTTCTTCTTCAACAACTTCTTCCATTGCTTCATCCATCACAAATCCTGAATGAGAAAAACAATTTTTTATTGTGGAAGAACTAACTCCAACCCATGCAGCCTCTAGCCAGCTAATTGCAAAGAGTAAATGTACTTGAGCATTTTTTTTTTCTTCTATGCAAGTGAGAAGATATGTTATCATTCGTTTCCTATATTGGTCTTTTAGGGCTTTAATGATACCCATATCACAGGATTGTAATGCACTTGTAGTTAGGGCGGGCAAAAATCTTATTTCAATGTTCTGTAACCCTTCAGGTATTTGGTGGGCTGGGCAATTATCTAAAATTAATAAAAATTTTCTTTCTCTTCTTTTGAATATTTGGTCCAATTTTTTCAGCCAATCCATAAAAATTGCCCCAGTTATCCAGGCTTTTTTATTAAAATGATAATTTGAGGGAATATTCATGCCATGGAAGCATAGTGGTCTTCTATATTTCCCAATATAAAGTAAAGGCAGTTTTTCACTTCCATCCATATTACAGCATACCAACACTGTAATTCTCTCTTTAGACTTCTTACCCCCTTCACATTTCTCACCTCTGATAGTCATTGTTTGATTAGGCAAAAGTTTATAAAATAACCCTGTTTCATCAGCATTGAAAATGTCCTGTGGGCTGTATTTAGCTAAAAGTGAAGGAATAAACCCACCCTACCAAGTGGCTACACTATTGGCATCCACACTTCCAGCTTCTCCATGAAGTTGTTTAAAAGCAATATTCCTTCTGGCCTTAAACTTTTCTAGCCAGCCATTGCTAGCTTCAAAATTATCTTGACCCATTTTTTCAAGGCCAAGAGTATAGCCTTTTCTTTCAAGATATTGCCATTTATGGCAAGTTTCATGGCATTTGCCTGCCTTATCCACCTAAACAGGGCTTCTTCAATCTCTGGGAATTCCCCGTCACGATCACGTTTCAAGGTAGAGCTAAAATTAGATTTTAAAAAGGCAGATTTTATGGCGAATTTATTTTTAAAAATTGTGCTAATGGTGGACCGTGGGATATTTCTCTCTCTGGAAACTTGACTATGTGATTTTCCTTGTTCTATTTCTTCTATAATTTTCATTTTTTCCACATAAGTGAGCTGGTGATACTGACTACGTTTCCAATTTTTTTTTGGCAGAACCTGACATTCTTGCCCCACTCATTTATTCAAATTAACGCAGAATATTGAATTAAAATGTTATCATAATCATTGTTGGATCATTTTATAAAGATTTATTTATTTAGAAAGAAATTATTTATAAATTTAAAAATAGCTAAAATATTTCAATGTTAAAAATAAAAAAATAAAAATTATTATTTGTTAGCGCATGATGCCGAAATTCCTGCGTAAAAAAACAACAATAACATCCGCGAAATTGCGCAACGGCACTGCAAAGTGAAACTTAAACTAACCAGAAACCAAAAGTGCGCAGGCGCGATCCTATCGGCGCCCGCCGATGCCGATCGTCGCCGCCGTAATACCGTTTAGCGGTAAAGTTGCATGTAAAATAACATTCAACTGTCGAAATTCAAATTTTTAAATGGTCGAACTATCGGAACTGTTGTATTATCGATACTGTCGAATTACGGTTTGTTATTTGATAGGCCGGAGGTCGGGACATCGGAACATGGTCGAATTATCGCCGAGTGTCGAATTGGGGTGTGTCGAATTAACGAGGTTATACTGTATTCAAAAAGTATGAAAAAATAAAAATTGCATGGAAACCATGTAACCCTATTTCTCAATATATCAAAAACCATAAGAACACTCACATACCAAAAAGAGCAGGTTTAATTTATGAAGTGAAATATGACCAATGCTATGTAGGACAAACATCTAGAACTTTAAAAGAAAGAATGAAAAACCATGAATATGCTCTAAAATGGGATAAAATTGAGAATTCTGCACTTGTAGAACATAGAAAAACCACAGGGCATAATAATTTTAATCTAAAAGAAACAAAGATACTAGATTATGAGAAAAATTATTTTAAGAGAAATTTAAAGAAGCATTTTTCATTCAAAATAAAATTGATTTATAAGGTTGTCCCAAAAGTTTGTGTTTTTCTTATTACTTGGCAAATAATATTATTATGGCAAATACCTAATACAATAACTTTATGCATAAAACAAAGACATTATACATATCGGTGAATAATATTGGTATTTCAATATTTTATAAGTGTTTTTGAACTTTTAGGACAACCTTGTATTTTTGTTTAATTTTTTGATACATTTGATAGATTTTATTATAAATATTGTGATAAAAATAGATTATTACAGTTATTATATGTACAAAATTTGACAGTTTTAATGATTTAAATGGAGATAATATATATATAAGTATATATGCATACATTTTAAAATAATTTAAATTAATTTTGATATATTCAAATGTATAATAAAAAATATACTTAAATTGGACAATTACAAGATTTTAAACTTTTGCTTCATATGTTAATCTCTAAAGCCTGGCATGACACACAATGCTGGCTTATTGGGGTAATCTGGGTAGTAAAATGTTGCTTTCTTTTGCAAGCACTTTTCCCCTTTCTTTGCATTTTTCTTGTTCCAAAATCACTTTATTAGATACTGCTCAAAAAGAGCAACCTAATTTATGATATTTGCAACAATGAATAATAAGTGAAGGTTATTCACATATTAAAACAAAGAGTCCAATGCAGAATTTGATCCCGGTTCATGGTTGTCGGGAATCAAGAGTTTTAACCACTTGTCCACCAAATCTTATATTTCTTTACATTTACTAGGAAGAATGCTAGATTCAATATAATTAGGTTTGAATTTTTTATCTTCAAATTGATCAGGGAAATGTCTTTCTTCTAAGTGCCATTCAATTTGAACTGCCAAGCTTCTTTTCTGCTTGCTTGTGGAAGGTTTGCCTTTATCCTCATTGGCTACGATATCGCCTCTGCGCAAAGGTTTGCTTTTATAATCTTTTAAAATTCCATTTATTCTTTTCAACTATAAAGATTGTATTGACTCATCCATTAATGAGCTCTACTCATCCCCAGCAGACACCATCAAAAGTCTCAAGCTTTACAAACTTGATACCCTAATATGATTGAGTGGAGATAAGAAAAGAAGAAGAACTATAAAGATGAGGGAAAATGTTGCCACAGAGTCTTTTTCAAGCCAACCCTGTCAGTGTGTATTAACTAAACAAACAAAGATCAAATTTCCTATTTTTGGCAGAAATGAGTCAGCTGTGTCATATTTTAAATGGCTGACTAGCATAGACTGCCACACTAAAAGGATTTTAATTTTTATAGCAACTCCACCTTTGCTGGTCCTGAGCCCAGATGAAAAAGGAAGAGGGGAAGCAGTAACAAGCTCGCTAAAAAACCTGGGCTCAGCTGGCCCAGCTGATAGTACCCTGTAAGGGCTCCTAATCCAGAGATACAGGATGAGCAGCGTTTGTACTCCATGTTAGGAGCAGCTGCACATGGTGTCTTTTCCTCATGTCAGAGGCGTCCATTTCTTTTGGAGCTAAGTCAGCCTTACTGAGTAGTGCTCCCAGTCTTAATGACAAAGGCAAACACATTCTACTTCACCCAGTCATGATGGTTGTCAGACACCATCAAGAGTCACAACTTGATACTCCAATATGATTGAGTGGAGATAAGAAAGAAGAAGAAGAAAAATAATTTTTATAGCACGCGGAATAAAGTTGCTTCCCGACCCTACAGACTAAATTTTCAAAGCGACTATTGTCACCTTCCGCACCCAAAGGGTTAAAATAAAATATTTTTCTTCTGCCCTTACTGCAATGATAAATAAAATAATCCCTTCTCTTCTTCTTTCCTATCTCCACTCAATCATATCAGGGTATCAAGCCTGTAGAACTTGTTGATGGTGTCTGCTGTGGGGATGAGTAAAGTTCATCAATGGATGAGCTAATACAGTCAATGATGTGGTGTTTGACAACCATCATGACTGGGTGAAGTAGAATGTGTTTGCCTTTGTCATTAAGACTGGGACCACTACTTAGCAAGCAGGTTGACTTAGCTCCAAAAGAAATGGCCGCCTCTTACATGAGGAACAGACATCATGTGCAGCCATTCCTAACATGGAGTACAAAGGCTGCTCATCCTGTATCCCTGGATTAGGAGCCCTTACAGGGTACTATCAGCCAGGCCAGCTGAGCCCAGGTATTTTAGTGAGCTTGTTACTGCTCCCCCTTCTCCTTTTTCATCCAGGCTTGGGACCGGCAAAGGCGGAGTTAAAAATATTCCCTGATAATGCTTTTTCCTTGTAGCCATTCCTCCTTTGTTACTGTCGGTCTCGTCAAACTGCTTCTTGATACAATAAACAGTGGATTTGGGCAACTTAAGAAAGTCCACTTTCCCTTTGGGACTTCTTCCGGAGCACAGAGCAATGATATTGGCTGCTCGATTTTCAAATTCTCGATTATCGTTTATCGCTACACAGCACACACAAGAGAGAGAGGTCTGAAGATGGTAACAATGCTTCTTGAAAATAAAGATACTTCGGCCAGTAAATCTTTTTATTACCTCGGCGTTTCGACAAAAATCTTTTGTCCTCGTCAGGAGCAAACAAAAATTAAACATTTAGCAAGGAGTTAAAAATCTTTCTCTTTAACGCCTTGCTAAATGTTTAATTTTTGTTTGCTCCTGACGAGGACAAAAGATTTTTGTCGAAACGTCAAGGTAATAAAAAGATTTACTGGCCGAAGTATCTTTATTTTCAAGAACTATGAATGCCGGCCAGGCAGCCTCTATCTTTACGGTAACAATGCTGTTACCAAAAATCATGCATGGATGTGGTCATGTTATCTTATGTGTTTAATCTATAATCAAAATTGTACCTTGACATAAAGTTATGATGTGGTCAAATTCTTTCATTTCTTTGAAATAAAAAAAGGTGTTTTCAGAGATTCTTCCCTTTATGGTATAGATTAAGGATAATCTCTGAAACTCATCCTTTGCTGTTTTTTTAAAGAAACAAGAATTTAATGCAATTGAAATTTTGCCTTTAATTAAAGAAGCTCTTACACTGAAACTTCTTATTTAATAAATATTTCTTTATTTTTTTAAATTTAATTTACTGTTTAAAATAATTCATTTTACTGTTTAAAATGCTATTATTAAAGTTTAACCAAGCCCTCAATTCTAAGAAAGGGTAACAATGCTTTTAGCGAAAGTAAAGTATCCAAACATAACTCTTTTAAGTTCTGTAAAATGATAATAGTGCAGTTACCAAACCACCACATGCCATTTACTTCCATGAATTTTAGATACAAGGTAATAAGACTTAATCCAAATAAATAAATAGTGTGTGACATTTCGGCAACAGCATTGTTGCCATCATCAGACAAAAGAATAAATGAGAAAAATATGACAGCATGTGTTATTTCCTTGTAGCCTATAATCTATAAACCAAATTATGCTTTATCACTACATGTGTAGATTTCTAACATGATAAGGCACAATTTGGATTATAGATTATAAACACAAGGTAATAAGACCTAATTCAAATAAATGAATATTGTGTGACGTTTCGGCAACAGCGTTGTTACTATCTTCAGACAAAAGTACTGAATGAGGAATTTTACCACAGCATATACAGTAACTATTTAAAACATGCTGTGGTACAATTTCTCATTCTGTACTTTTGTCTGAAAATGGTAACAACGCTGTTACCGAAACGTCGCACACTATTTATTTATTTAGATTTGGTCTTATTACCTTGTGAGATTTCTCACAGTTCAGAGCACATTAATGAGTAGTTCCACCACCAGAATATGTGTATGCATTCCAGGAAGGATCAGAGAACTTCTCCCAATGTCTACACTTCATCAACTCCAACTTCCTCTACCACACCTTCCTGGATGTGTCCCCCAACCAGGTCCAGCACAGTCTGGATGGGTGAGTTCCCCCTGTACTCACTGGAGTGGTCTCCATTGACATGACAGCCAGGGATCAAAGTCCACAATTTGGACACCCTTTCTCTGTTAAAAATTGCTTCAAATGCCTTGAATTCTAAATGTCTGGCCTGTGCAGCCACTCCTGACTTGGCGTACAGATACTGCTCATCCTATGTCCCTGGATCAAGAGCATTTAGCAAGGGCCAGCTGAACCTAGGTTTTTAGATGTGAACTTGTTACTGCTCTCCTTCCTTCTTTTTCATTCAGATTTGAAACTGACATTTGTGCAGTTACAACATTAATCGGGACTACTCTTCTTTCTTTTCTCCACTCAATCATATTAAGGTATCAAGCTTGTAAAGCTTGAGACTTTTGATGGTGTCTGCCGGGGATGAGTAGAGCTCATTAATGGATGAGTTAATACAGTCAATAATGTGTTTTGGGGTTGCAGGTTGAGAATTGGGTAAGTAAAAATGCGTCTGCCTTTGTCATTAAGACTAGGAGCACTACTCAGTGGCAGGCCGACTTATCTCCAAAAGAAATGATTGCCTCTGACATAAGGAACAGATGCCATGTGCAGCCACTCCTAACATGAAGTACAAACGCTGCTCATCCTGTATCCCTGGATCAGGAGCCCTTACAGGGTACTATCAGCCTAAGCCAGCTGAACCCAGGTTTTTTAGTGAGCTTGTTACTGCTCCCCCTCCTCCTTTTTCATCCGGGCTTGGGACCGGCAAAGGCGGAGTTATGATATAACGGGACTACTGATATAATTGGAACATTTTTTTTACCTTTCCTATGTCAAGTCTCAACCAGCAAGACTGTATAGTAATCATTAGAGAGATTAAGTGTGGGATAGATGGACAGTTAACCTGAGAGGTGAAGCCTGATTATGTTGAACAACCCCCTTTATCAGCTGTTGCATTGAGGAAGCCCATGTTGCAACTGTTGTGTTGTGTTGCTGACAGCCTCTACGAGAAACTCTTCATCCACTCCCAGATAGACAAAGCCAGCGCTCTCAAGTACCTCACCAGCAAATTCCTCAGTTTCACCACTGACAAAAGCGAGGTAAATGCTTCCATCTTCCATGTAGAGGAGAGTGGTTTATAGGAATTCCCCCCCCCCAAGATAACATGACCAAATTCCTTCCCTGGGATTAGTCTTATGTAAGATGAAATAGCTTTTGTTGTTGTTATAAATCCCTTCAGTACAGTAGAACTGCCTCTCTGTAAAGGACAACACCTAGTTGCAGACCCAAAGAGGCCTTTAGAGAGAGAAGTGTCCTCTTGCCAGAGAGCTGCTAATTAGTAAAAATGGTAATTTAATTAATTAATAATCTCCTCATTAAAAATATACAACAAAATGTTTTTTTTATAAAAATAAAGTTCTTCTCTCTCATCAAAATAGACACTAAAACTAAGCGGCATCTATTGACTGTCCTTGCAAACTAATGGACTCGGGTCGGTGACAAAGCCACAACTCCAGCTTGGGCAAACTGAGAAGCATCCACCTGGAGACCATGGTTTCAGGCTAATGTCCCTCTTCAGTCCAGAGTGGACTTTACTTCATGAGATTCACAAGGGATTAAATAAAATCTCTCTCTTCACAATCTGCCAAAAAGTTTATTGTTAAAAATGTGAATTTTAGCAGTAAAAATTTTACTTTATAAAAAGATGTCCTCTAGTGAGAGTATTTTCTCATGGAGGTTCTACCGTACTTTTGATTGAAGATAGTAACAACGCTGTTATATAAATGTCCCATGTATTTACTTATATGGTCTTTCTACCTTATGATTCTCATCTCTCATTAAAACTGTACCATATCATTTATGAAAAAAACTTATCCTTTTCAAGCTCAGATAAATTAAGCGTTTGTTCCTGTTGTTTCCCCAAAGCTACTGTTATCAAAAGATGTTTGCTCTAATCCAATAGTCAAGTCTGAACTCCCAGATCTTCTAAGGAAAATGATTTTAAACCAAGGGAAGCTATGGCTCATAAGGTAAAAAGACCAAATACAAATGAATAGTGTGATGTTTCGGTTACAGTACTGTTACAGAAACCTCACACACAATATGTATTTGGTCTTACCTTGTGTTTCTTAATATACTAGCAGAATGACCCGGGCAACGCCCGTGTTTTACCCGATTGAATGTTTTTATTCAAATACTATTTGTTACAATTATAAATTGGCGCCTTAAATAAATGCATATATTAGTCAATAACTATAGCCTATGTGCTTTATCTGTCTATGTAGGCGTCTCATACTGGGAAAGGGAAAGAGAGGATTCCATTTAGTTATTAACTAATATATTTATTTAAAGAGCGACCCGCTCCAAAACAATAGTTACAAAAACGAAAGAGCGAGTGGGGGAGGCATGATGGGGGGAGGCAAAGGTGGCGTGACCGTAGCCAACCAATAGGAGGGCGCCATTCCAAAAAAAAAGCAAACGGTGACAGAGACGACTGATGAGGAATGACGCTCGTAACTGTATATAGAATAATCCAAATTGTACCTTATCATGAAATCTATGGCTCATTATAGCCTTTGGTTATCACTTGTCTAAAAGGACAACTTGAATCCTGTATTTGGTTCTTCTACCATGCCTCCTTGTTAAAGCTGCACAAGCTGAGAGTTTCGGTTCTCACACAGCTAAACTCCATATCTTAAAGTGTTTTCTTCTTTAGTCCTTTCAGGGTTATTTGAATTCATGTTGGTATTGGAGTGCTTCAGAAGCCAATCTGGTCTATTCAAGGAAACAACAAAAAAGAATTCATTCAGTACTTTTGTCTGATGATGGTAACAATGCTGTTACTGAAATGCCACACACTATTTATTTATTTGGATTTAACAAAAAAGAATGAAATTGTTTTTTAATACCTATTTGATGATTTCAATATTATTTCCAATACACATTAGATACATGTCAAACCTGGAAAAGATTAAGCAATGGTCATATATCCTTTAATAGCTATGAAGAATAATATTTATTTCTTTGAAATAAGAGACATTTTAGATGGTTTTATTCCTGACGAAGACAAAATATTTTTGTTTAAACATCGAGAAAATAAAACTTTTTCTGACTGAAGTGTGGCCAGCCACACAACCTCAATCTTCAAAATGATATTTATTTTATGATGCATTAGCGCGCCATCTGTTATCAAAATTCAAAACTATTATAGACGCGTATTATTAAAAAAAAAAAAAAAATTCTACTGTTCTTACTGCAATGGGAAAATTAATAGGAGGGCCTGGCTCATCAGTGGTGAACCCTCTCAGTGATTTCGCCAGTTTAATCTACCATACTGCTGTTATATTGCATTTTTTCAAACTTCCTTTTATAGTGATACTGATGCTAGACTCTTTGAATGGGTATTTTAGATGAATTATTTATATATTTAGAAATATGTAATTCTACTGTCCTCAAAGCTTATGTCCATAGTTCATCTAAAATACCCATTCAAAGAGTCTAGCATCAGTATCATTATAAAAGGAAACCCAAAAAATGCAATATAATAGCGGTATAGTAAATTAAGCTGGCAAAACCGCTGGGAGGGTTCACCACTGATGAGCCAGGCCCTCCTATTAATTTTTCGATTGCAGTAAGGGCTGTAGAAATTGTTTATTTTTAAAAAGAATCATACACATCTATAATAGTTTTGAATTTTTTTTTTTTTTATATTTATTTTGTTGATATTTACCAAACAAAATTATTGAAAAATGGAATTACTTAGCTGAATTGGCTTCTGAGTGACTCCTATATATGGCGGAGTGTATTGATGTTTGAGCAAGCCATCTAAAAAGTTGTATGGACAACCATCAAATGGTATGTTGACAGAGCCTTGTGTTCCACTCTATCCTATGGTTCCTCCTCCATGTGGCCCGGAGTCCGCTCCATAGTGACTATGAGCTTCCACTGGAGGCCTCCATGCTTGAAGGTGAGTCAGAGAAAGCAGTATCCCCATGTAAACTGAGGGTGTAGTCACTTAGAGAAATTTCTATTCTATGAATTGTGTGCACTTTGGGTAAAAATCATTTAGATTACTTCAAGTGGAGGAGAGGAGTATGAATCTTTGATTCTCAACAGCTACGAACCTGGATAGAGTCCCACACCTTTTCTGAAGAAAAAAATGCTTCAATGGGTCTCAATTCTTGCAAAAAGTACAAAGCCAAGCAGGGGGTACAAGTAATCAAATGGGGCTTTGTCATACTTGTAGATGCAAAAGTCAAATTTCTTTCTACTTGTGTAGACGGTGCACTTCCAGTAAAAGCAGTCCCCTAACCAGAAGAGACAGAAGAAGGGGTCGGTGGAAGAGTGATCTAACCCATTGGTTTCTACCGTTATGACCCGGGATCAAATCCCGCATTAGGCACTTTTTTCTAATTTAAAAAAATGCTTCAATGGCCTCCGTATTCTTGCAAAAGTCCAACCCCACCAGCAAGTGCAAGTAACCAAACAGGGTTCTGGAACATTTGTAAGTGCAAAGTCTAACTGCTTTCCCATGTGTAGACATGTGGTACACTTACAGTAAAAGCAGTCGCTAACTACCCACCATGATTATCATGGCCTGTACCACGTGTACTAGGGATAAGTAAAAAAAAATAATAATAGAAGACTGGGTTTAGACATGTTTTCAGTCTATGGTGTTTCATGGGAGACTGACTACTGTAAAAGTTGCGGATGTGAACAGATGAGACCCTGGAGATGGAGAGCTGTCTGCTATCCTCCTGGCAGAGGTTCCCCTACACCACCTCTACTTCTTACTTCTCTGAGGAGGACACTCTCAGTGAGGTAATCTCTCTCTCTCTTGTTGTTTCTTATCCCCTTGTGTAAAGATTACACAAATTCCATGAGTTAATGATCCTCAAGCTGTTTTATGATAAGCAGCGGCCTCTCCCAAAGGTCCAATCTCTCTCTCTACTCTAGATATACTGCTAGAGACTGAAGAGATGATGCCATTGTCAACCCATTGAAGAAATGTGGCTATTCAGTATAGCTTTGTACTTTTGAGCAGTAACCAAACGGGGCTCTGGCACACTTGTAAATGCAAAAGGCGAACTACTTTTCACATGTGTAGACATGTGGTGCACTTAGAGTAAAAGTAGTCGCAACTTCTACCCATCATGATTATCATCATGGCCTGTACCATGTGTACTAGGGATAAGCAAAAAAAAAAACTTTTGAGCAGATGAAATTGCTGTGAGGGTTCGCACAACCCTTAAGCCATATTTTTTCCATCTTCCCTCTAGTGGTTGTAGAAATTAGGAGTGGATTAGAAACACAAGGTAATAAGACCAAATCCAAATAGATAAATAATGTGTGATGTTTCAGTAACAGTGTTGTTACTGAAACATTACAAACTATTTATTTATTTGGATTTGGTCTTATTACCTTGTGAAAAAATAGTACAAATGTGATATTGTACTGGGATAAGGTGCATAAATTATGAAAAAGGCATCTCCTTATCATGCAACTGAAAGTTGCTGATGGCTTGCACCATCTATCGGAATAAATATCAACTATTCTTGTTGATTTCTAATTATTCTAGAATTGGCCAATTACCTATTCTTGATTAAATCTTCAACTTTCAGTTGCATGATAAGGAGATGCCTTTTTCATAACTTATTACCTTGTGTTTCTAATCTATAATCCTATATAATTTTTCCTAAGCATTTAGAAATATGAGTGCTGTTAATAAATTGTTCCAGATTTTCTGCTATGTATTGGAGGTGAATATTCCCTCTACAGTAGATTGTGATGTTAGAGGATGTCCGTGCTTGATGACATGGTTATCATAGCCTGCGTTGTTCAAATTTTGGAAGACGGCTGAAGAGAAGGGGAAGCTATACACATAATCTAATTGATGTAAATAATTATATACAAATAATCTATGTCAGGATTAGAATGACGAATCCTGTATGGGACTTTGATTCCAGTAAAAGGCTTGTTGCTGCTGTTGTATATAGTCACAGTGTAGAAAATACTATACTATACCTACTACATATAGGTTTCTCTCTGTATTCTTATTTCTCTTCTCTTCAATTACTCTGTAAACGGGCGAATCCTTTATAGGACAAGAGGTCCTCAATAAAGGCTTTTTGTACTAGGCATAATTGTTTTTAAAAAGTGTACAGTTTGGTACCAAATACGTTTGCTGGGATCGGCATGAGAACTAACCTCTACTGAGGCTCCCATTCCTCAGACATTCTTTTAAATACAGTCGGACAACCTCCATGAGAAAGGACATCCATAAGTTTCTTTTATTTGGAAAACCACAGATGTTGGGAATGTCCTTGATATTGGCTGTATATAACTTTTTCTTCCTAAGGTAACAAGACCAAATAAATAAATAGTGTGTGACATTCTGGTAACAGCTTCGTTACCATCATCAGACAAAAATTTATTACTGAAACGTCACATACTATTTATTTGGTCTTGTTACCATATGTTTATAATCTATAATACAAATTGTACTGTAAAAGACCAAATCCAAATAAATAAATAGTGTGTGACATTTTGGTAAGAGCATTGTTACTATCATCAGACAAAAATATGTAACTGAAACGTCACATACTATTTATTTGGTCTTGTTACCTTTTATGTTTCGAATCAATAATCCAAATTGTACTGTAAAAGACCAAATCCAAATAAATAAATAAATAGTGTGTGACATTCTGGTAACAGCTTTGTTACCATCATCAGACAAAAATATGTTACTGAAAGGTCACTCACTATTTATTTATTTAGATTTGGTCTTGTTGTAGCTGATGTTTATAATCTATAATTCAAATTGTACCTCATCAACTTGTTCTGTTGTTGTTGTTTCTTATCCCCTTGTGTAAAGATTACTCGAATTCCATGAGTTCATGCTCCTCGAGCTTCAACTTGTTCTTCTTCAATTATATTGTTTTTCTTTCTAAGGCGATTTATCTTCTATATGATGGATTAGCACACCATCTGTTATGAGATATTTTAGCTATTTTTGACGCATATGTTTCTTTTTAAATAAAATCATTTTCTACTGCCCTTACTGCAATCATCAAATAATGAGAGTGCCTGGCTTATCAGTGGTGAACCCTCCCAACTAGCAAAACCACTGGGAGGGTTCACCCCTGATGAGCCAGGCCCTCTCATTATTTGATCATTTCAGCAAGGGCAGTAGAAAATTACTTTATTTAAAAGGGAAAAATACATGTCAAAATTAGTTTAGATATCAATTTATGCCTAACTGGCCTTTTCCTTATTGTTTGCGGAAAAGCATTGCTCAATGCAAATATTTTTACGTAATTCTACTC
Source organism: Cordylochernes scorpioides (assembly GCA_030710605.1). Lineage (NCBI taxonomy): Eukaryota > Metazoa > Arthropoda > Arachnida > Pseudoscorpiones > Chernetidae > Cordylochernes > Cordylochernes scorpioides. Next base: position 35,556,899 of record CP092884.1, read on the forward strand.
TTCTATAAGCTTATGTCCATAGTTTACTTGAATACCATTTCTAAGATTCCACACTTCAGTGTAGCATATATAAGCAGAATTGTCCAATACAGTATTAGAGCTCTAAGAAGCAGTCTGGTAGATTAAATTGGTGAAACCACAGGGAGGGTGCACCGCTGGTGAGCCAAGCCCTCCCAATATATTTTTTCATCGCAGTAAAGACAGTAGAAGTTTATAATACAATCTAATGAGGCTATAATATAGAACGACGTTTAACAAGTTTTCTTGTCGCAAATCGCAAATGTTTCTTTTTACAGAATGAAAAATCATAATTTTAATTATTTAAGGAGAAATAACGACTATTCCTATGAAAGGATGAATTGTGATCACTAATGATAAACGCCAAAAATAAATAAACATAGAAGTTTATTCTATGTTTAAAAAAAATTCGTGCCTTAATGTTTTTGTTTTTCTGTATATAGACAGTGCATTATTGTCTTATAATAAATATCTTTTTTATATGGGATTAATTATTGTGATTTCTTTATCACTTTAGATATCAAAATACCTGATCATCAGTAGTGAGCCCTTCCAACTAGCGAAACAGCTGGAAGGGTTCTCCACTGATAAGCTAGGCTCTCCCATTATTTGATCATTTCAGCAAGGACAGTAGAAAATGATTTTATTTTAAAAAGAAAAATAGTTTAAATATCAATTCATGGTGCAGCTGTCCCCGGATGATGAGGAGGAACTGGAGGAAGAAGAGGTGGCCAGAGGGAAGGCAGCTAGCCGATGTCTCTCCATCCCTGTCACCTGCTGTGACTCGGGGATCAACAGTGAGTTTGAGGCCACCCCAGACTCCAAGCGGAGCTGGCAGCAGAGTCTGGCCCAGGATTGGCTGGACTCCAACGTGGTGGCCCCATACTGGGGTTCCAGATCTTCCACGGACTTCCACACTCACAGCTCTGCCCGGGCTGCCAACTTCACCAAGGAGTGGTAGGCCGGCCGCTCTCTTCTGGGAATAGCCCTTCTGTGATGATATCTGTTTAAAAGATGGTACAGTAGAACCTCCATGAGAGGACTTCCATTCTAGAGGACACCTCACTACAGTGGACAGTTTTCATCACCAAAATTACCATTTTTACTAATTAGTCAAAGTGTGCCTGGATCATGGTGCCATGATCAATGAAAGCTGCACCCCTACACCCCATTCCATGAGATCATGGAATTCGTGTAATCTTTACACAAGGGGATAAGAAACAACAACAACAACTAATTAGCAACTCTCCAATAAGAGGACACCTCTCTAAAAGATACTTTGGCTTTGTAACTAGGTGTTGTCCTTTAAAATATATATATATTTTTTTGCATATAATCTCTAGAACACTTTTTGAATATTGTCAATTTGGGAAAGGCCGCTGCTTATCATAAAATAGCTTAAGGAGCATGGACTCATGGAATTCATGTAATCTTTTCACAAAGGTTAAGAAACAACAAGACCCACCATGATGATTACAAAGGCTTGTACCAAGTGTACTTGGGGGATAAAAGTAGAAAAAAATACCAATTAAAAATAATTCCACAGATTTTATTCTTATTTAAATTTTTAATTATTGAATTGAGAGGCGCCATATTAATCTGCCAATCAACATATGCTCTCTCTGCTAAAATATATTTTTTAATAGAACCTCTTTCTTCAGCTCAAAAATCATGACAAAACAAAATCAGGACTCAAACTAAAAAACAAACAAACTATATAACCTCTTTTAACAAAGACTGACCTACTTCAGACATATAATGAGTGAAAATGTACGCTCCAGGAACCTGGGTAATAAGACCAAATCCAAATAAATTAATAGTGTGCGACGTTTCGGTAATAGTGTTGTTACTGAAAGGTCGCACACTATTATTTTATTTGTATTTGGTTTTATTATCTTATAGTTCTAATCTATAATCCAAATTGTGTCTTATCTATCCAATGGTAAGTTAAGATAACTTTAATATATAACGTAAAGATAGAGGCTGCCTGGCCGGAATTCATAGTTCTTTAAATTAAAGATACTTCGGTCAGTGAATCTTTTTTTTGTCTCGATGTTTCGACAAAAATCTTTTGTCCTCATCAGGAGTCAACAAAAATCAAAACGTTCGGCAAAGTGTTAAAAATTATTTAATATATATATATGTCATAATTTGTATATAATTAAATGCAACCCCGACCCACTATGTATGTACCATGTATGATTTTCAAAGACTTAATAAAGAACAAGGTAACTGGAGGAAAGCAAGTAGCAATAAGACATAGGAAGTAGACCTAAAGCTGGCACGACTATTTTGGCACCCCTGTGTCAATATTGCAGGGGCAGAGACCGGACGTCTCTAGTGACCGCAGAAGTTATATTAGTCAAGAAGCACTCAATACTTCCTGACAAAGCAGGATGTATTCGGTGACCAGAAGTTATAAATATTAAGCTAACACCCAATATTTCCGGCAAAGACAGGACGTATCTAATATCCGTCGAAGTTATAAGCGTCAAGATACCCAACACTTCCTGACGAAATCGGATATATCAGGCAGGCCATATCTTTCACCAAAGAGAGCCGCGGTCCAATCAGAAGATAGCATCTAAATAGGTCAACCAATAGGGAAAGATCATGTGATCATCTCTCAACCAATCAGAGAGAAACTGAGTCTTGGTGTTAAATCGAAAAGCAAGAATGGTTAGTAACGTTTTCGCTCTCATAGGAACAACACCTAGTTGTTCACTTGCTCTCGCCGAGTTCAGACCCAGTCATCGACTCGACCCCACCAAGGTAATGTCTGCTCACTAGAGACCTCTCTCTCCGCTCATTTCATCTAAATCCAATCATCGCCATGTGATCAGATAATTAATAAGTCAAATCGCTCAGCTCTTCTCAAACTTCCTTTCCTCCAATCCAGTTGCCTTTCATTTTCAAACCCCATCACGTGTCCTGATTATTCCTAACTGTATGCTGCAACTTCCACTCAAACGACTGCGCTTCAATCAAATCTCACCATTCGCATCCAACAACAAGAAATTCCGCAACGATATTGCCACAGAACGGTTAAGTCGACAGGATTCTACAACAGTGTAATACATCAAATATTGCAGTGTAATAACTTTTGGATCATATATTACATATATTGTTTAGGTATCCAGAGTCTGCTAAGTGATTGTGACACCTCCCATCTTGTGTACGCAGGGAATCTTTTCTAGAAAATTCCGGAGTGCTCTACCCCCAAAGCCAGGTTCTAACTGAAGACATTGTTATCAAGGAAACTCTATGGTAAGTAATTGTCTATTGTATAAGTACAGTGTACAAATAAATAATACAACAGGTATGTTTCTTTTGATTTTTTTTATTGCATATTCAAGCTTTCTGCCCATCTACAGGAGTACAGACATTTCATTAATTTTGTAATCCTTTAGAATAATAATAAATAACGGTTTGATACCAATGGGTAGTATCAAACTATTATTTTTATGTTATTGTTTCTTATCCCCTTGTGTAAAGATTACACAAATTCCATAAGTTCATTCTCCTTGAGCTGTTTTATGATAAGCAGCTGCCTCTCCCAAATGTCCTGTTTAGTGCATCTAAGGCAAGCCACAATGTGTTCTGGAGCTGCAGATGCCAAGCTATATTTTGGGCAAGTGGAGTAGATTTTGTTATTATTTTCTATATCTTCAATGGCTTGAGATGGCCTGTTCTAATTCTTTTAGTGTTATAAACACAAGGTAATAAGACCAAATCCAAATAAATAAATAGTGTGTGACGTTTCGGTAACAACGCTGTTACAGAAACGTCACACACTATTTATTTATTTGAATTTGGTCTTATTACCTTGTGTTTATAATCTATAATCCAAATTGTGCCTTATCAATTCTTTTAGTGTTGTTTGGTGCTGTCTATTTCTGAGGTTCAGAGCTCCTCCTGGGTTCACTCCACTGTACCAACTGTGCTTAGGTGGGATCCTCCAGTTCTTGTTTATTTTTGTTTTGACTAATATTTCTTTAAATTATTTTTATTATTTGTTTTATAATCCTATAGAAGGACAGGGATGCCTGAAAGTTTGAGGTTACATTAAAAAAATGAAAAAGAAACATCTCCAGAAACCTGTGTTTGTATTATTTTTAATTTTATATCTAGGAAATTTGTTGTTGTTGTTGTTTCTTATCCCCTTGTGTAAAGATTACACGAATTCCATGAAGGCCAGCTGCGAAACAAGCAGAATAACTCTGACAAATAAGCAGTCGTGGACCACAACAGCAGCATTGTTAGAAGAGGAGTAGACCTCTTTAAAAATCCTGACTTCAACTAACCCGGTTGATGGACCTCAGCAAGGGTCCCACTCCAGGGATACGGAGGAGCTGCGTCTGTACTCATGTTAGAGTCGGCAGCAAAGGCTTCCATGTTAGGAACGGCCTTAAACTACAGGCAAACTCAGACTTTCACCAAAGTGTGCCTGGATCATTGTGCCATGATCAACGAAAACTGCACCCCTACACCCCATTCCATGAGATCTAGGAAATTTAAATCAAGTATATGTACTAAGTATTGGATCCCTGGCAGGATGCTTCAAGGAGTCCGCAAGCTGCACCTCTACTCCTGGACTGGGATGACATTCCAGGTCAACAAAGACGTGCAACTCTCTCATCTCTCTCAGGTAAATATGCTTTTTAGGACCCCTCATGGCGGACCCCTCTAATTATTTCCACTCATGGACAAAACTTGGGGAAGTTATACCTTTTACCATGTATATCAGGATTCAAACAATAACTCTGAAAGATATTTTACACTGACCTTTATTGAAGACACACGAGATAACCAAGTGTGAACAGCTTCTGTCTCCTTAAAAAAAAAAATAGACGACATACACATCCAAGACTTTCCACTTCCTCTGTTTTGTCCATGATTGTAACTGTTTTCTACATGTGGTGTTACTAATATTAAAATACAATTGCTTTTTTTTTTAATTATCCCTAGTACATGTGATACAGGCCATGATAATCATGGTGGGTAGAAGTTGGTGACTGCTTTTACTGTAAGTGTACTACATTTCTACACATGTGAAAAGCAGTTCGACTTTTCACTTACAAATGTGCTAGCATTACAAATGTACTTGCATTCGCTGGTGGGGTTGGACTTTTGCAAGAATCGGGGTCATTGGAGCATTTATTTATCAATTAGAAAAAAGTGCTCAATGTGGGATTCGATCCTAGGTCATAGCGGTCGAAAACAAACGGCTTAGATCACCCCTTCCATCGACCCCCACATACAATTGCTAACTATATCTACCATGATTATCATGCCCTGTACCGTGATGCATACTTGTGATAAATAACGAAAAATAAATTTCAAATTGCTCTATTCACTTGGATCCATATTTTACATTCTGTGTAGAACTATGTCAGTTAATGCCTGATGGGACGAACATGGGTGTTTCAGCCAATGATGGAACATGTGCTGAGTCCCCAATGTGCCCATGGAGCTAGGATGGCCCATCTACAAGCCCAACTGTCTCAAGTGCCCCATTTCCCCAGTCTCACCATGCAAGCCTTGGGTTCTGCCTTAGCCCAGGCTTTGAGGCCGTACTTAGCAGCTATTGCAAGCCTGGAGCATAAGCTAGGTAGGTTCTCAAGGAGCATGAACTCATGGAATTGGTGTAATTTTTACACAAGGAAATAAGAAACAATAAAAGTTCTCTTATCATCAGTTCATTTGTAGTGACACTCATGTACAAAACTTAAGGAAGTGGAGTCTTTGATATCACCGATCATCTTGTTTTTTTTTTTAAGGAGATGGAAGCAATATTGTTCATTCTTGGTTATCTTGTGTGTCTTCAATAAAGGTCACTGTAATATCATTCAGAGGTATTGTCTGTATCTCGATATACTTGCTAAAAGGTACAACCAAGGTACCTCACCATGATCGAACAGTAAACCAATTATCAGAATAAATGGTTATTCTAGTTTATCAAAGAGTGGCCAAATATACTGACAAATCAATACAATTTAAAGGGAGATGTTTCTTTCCATTATATTATACATGGGTAGTTTCATGTCAAAACCCTTCAACAGTTGACGAAAAATAACCAGTTTCTCCCCTTGTTGGAAGAATTTTCTCATGATATCAGTAATCATGATTTTAAAATAACTGTTGAAGACATTTTGGCCTGAAGTGTGTTTAATTTAATAAAAAAAATATAGCCCTTTAATTGTGAAAAATAGTACAAAAGTGAAATTGTATCGAAATCAAATGGATAAATTAAGATAAAGACATCTCTCCTGATCATGTAACTAAAAGTTGCTGATGGCTTGCGCCATCTATTGGAATAACTATCAACTAATCGTTGATTTTTAATTATTTGGAAATCAATGATTAGCTATTCTAACATATGGGCAATCCATCAGCAACTTTTAGTTACATAATCAGATATCACACACACACACACACTCGAGCGTGCGGCCACGCTTTCGCGAGCTCCGCCGTTTTCGCCTTTTGAGTGCGTGTGAAGGGCGCTTAGTCTGGCAAGTGTGGTATTGGCAGAAAGCCCAGGATGTGCTGAAAAAGTGCCTGAAAGGCCCAGCATCCTGCTACCAACAGGCGAGGAATTATCGCCAAAAGACATAAATATGAAGAAAAAATTTGAAATTTCTTCAGAAAATCAAATGAATGCAAATTCGCCGGCAGGCGACATGCATGTAAATCCGGCCGCCGCGCGTGGTGACGTCACGGCGCCGAAGACTGCTGCTGCGACCAGTGCAACTCCAGCCAGCCCGGCCTCGCTCAACTGGGCCGACAGCGAGATGGCGGAGGTGGACGCTGACGAAGGCTTCACCGTCGTGAAGAGCAAGAAAAGGCGCCGTGTCTCACCGTCACCTGACCACGCCGCTAAGCAGCCAAGCAGGCCTGCTGAGAAGCGCGGCTCCCAGCAGCAGAAGCGGCCAACAGGGCCGAGGTCAATGCCGCCCCAGGAAATCAAGGCGACGCGCGCCAACATCGCCGACGCCAAGGTGAGGCAGAACTCTACCAACCACGAGAACTACATCTTCGTGGAGCTGTGCCCTGACATCCCGGACTACTACTACCTCCAGGCAATTGGCAACCTGGTCGGAGGGCCAAGGAAAATAACCCCAATTCAACAGGATGAACGGCCACTACGTCGTGGGCCTCGCGACCAAGGACCTAGCGAGCCGTCTGGTGGAGATGGGCCTGGACATCGAGGGCACCCACCTGAAGGTCTTCCCCTTCCGAAAAAGGGCAGAGCGCATCATCATCGCTAATCTGCCTGGATTCGTCGAGGACAGCACCATCGTGGAGGCCCTGCGCACCTTCGGCACCGTGACCTCCATCGCCCCCATCATGATCAAGATGGGGGAATACACCTTCAACGACGGCCGCCGGGAGGCGTTCATCCTGCTACACGAGGGCGTGAGGCTGGAGACGCTGCCCACCCGACTGACCATCAAGTCCAAAGGAGACACCCTGTCAGCCTTCCTCTCCTTTGGAATAAAGTGTTCCAAGTGCGGCAAGCAGGGCCACCGCAGAGCAAACTGCCCATCGTTCGCCAGGCAGAACAGCAGCCCCAGGCAAGCAGCGTCTCCCACCGACGCAAGGCCCCTCCCCCCTCCTCCTCCTCCTCAGCAGCCAAGGAAGCCGGCACCGGCGCCCGCAACACCGGCGTCCCCTGTCCAACCGGCGAAGACAACAACCGAGGCTCCGGCGATCCCCTCGGCGCCCCATCCTGCCGAACCGATGGATCTCGCCCAGCCCGCCCCTGCCGCCCTCCCTGCTCTCCTGGCTGCCCCGCGGCCCCTCGAGCCTGGCTTCCCTTCGCTCGACCACAAGATGGCGGTGGAGAAGATGACCTCACCTCCCTCCACGCCTGCCCGGGGAGAATCCGCACTCAAACAGCTGCTGAAGCACATCGAGGAGACCCCCACCCTTTCCATCGACTGGGATAAGCTGCCCGGCCTTAACTGCAAGGACGCACAGCAGCTCCTCACCTCTGAAACCACCATGAAGAGGATAGCGCCCACGCTGACAGAGGAACAGGTCGCCACCCTCGACAAGTTGCACGAAACCTTCAAGGCCTCGTGCCCAGACTCCAACTCAACCATCCGCAAGACCATCCAGAAGACCAGGAAGTTCCTGCGAGGCCTACAGCGCCAATGAACTACCGCGTCGCCACCATCAACGCGCGAAGTCTCGCCACTCGAAGGAGGAGCCTTGCCATTTGTCATCTCCTAAGGCAACATCACGTGGACATCGCGTTTGTCCCGCATTTCATCTGGGCAGCGGCCAAGACCTCTGCCTCGGCTACAACGCTGTTGTGTTGGCCCATCCCGTAGCCATCTCGGGATCCGGACTCGCCTGCGTCTTCGGGCCAGGCGTAGCCGTGATACAACAGCGCGTCCTGTGGCCGGGCCACATCGCCTTGGCAACCATAGATGTCCACGGCGAGGAGATGACGGCCATCGTCGTTCATCTGGCGCATGAACCCCGGGAGAGAAACCGGCAACTGGAGCTCCTGGCGGCGACAGCGGCACAGGAGGAGGAGGGGGCCTGCTGGATCATCGGCGATTTTAACATCAGGGATCGGGGCCCCTCATCATCATCATTATCGGATGCCCTCGCCGCTCTTCTGGACCTGGCCGCGCTGGTCGACGTGGCCACCCAGTTCGACGCCGCCCACCTGCCCACCAGAGTCGCCATGCACGGCGACCAAGTCGAATCGAACCGCCTGGACCGGATCCTCGTCCCTGCTGGAGTCCTGGATCGCGTGTCCATCTACGCGACCAGCCACTACCACCTCTCGGACCACCGCCTCGTGCTGCTCCAGGTGGGCCCGCCCACCACCGCCGTCTCCTCCCCCACCCAGCCTCGCTTGGCCGCGATGCTCCGCTCGGGCCTTGCTCTCGAACATCTGGCTGGCTACATCCGGGAGTTGGAGGAAGACGCAGCGCACGATGACGACGACGGGACCTTCTGGGATAGGTGGACCTCCATCAAGGCGGGGCTGCTGGCGGAGGCCAGATCCCTGCACGACCCACGCCACGCTGCCAGCGACAGCTACGTCTACAGGGCAAGACGTTACATCGCGGCGCAGCTCGAGGCCTCCTCCATCCGGGCCGACTACCCATCGCTGCCGGACCTAGCACCCACCACCCGCGAGCTGAGTGAGGAGGACCCGCTCCACCGGCCGGACATCAGCCCCAGCGAGATCGCCAACGCCATCGAGCACCTCCCTCGCGGAAAGGCCCCCGGCTGGGACGGCTTGCCGTGCGAACTCCTCGTCGCCTTCAATGAGGACTTCTTCGCGGAAGCTCTGGCCCGGGTATTCACGGCTCCGCGGTGCCCTACCTCCGTCGACGCGGCGCAGCTCCATCTGCCTCGTGCCCAAGGCCCGCGGAGGTCGCGGCCTTGATGGCTACAGGCCCGTCGCGTTGCCCTCGGCCGACTACAGGGTCCTGGCCGCCATCCTTCATCGGCGCCTCAAGCCCCACCTGCGGACCCTTGTGCCGGAATGCCAGACTTACGCCGTCCCCGGGAGGTCCCCGTCCTGGAACATCGCTAAGGTGACGGATGCTGTTGAGGAGGCAACCGCCATGGGCTCGCCGCTGGCCGTCATGGGCATCGACTTGGAGTCCGCCTTAGATTCCCTGGACCGCGGCTTCCTGGAGTCCCTGATGACGTCCCTCCGCCTCCCGCCGGCCTTCATAGGCTGGATTAGCATCTTGTACGCCGGAGCGGACGCAACGATCCGGGCTGGAGGCTTTCACACCACCGCCTTCCCCCTCCTCAACGGCCTAAGGCAGGGCTGCGCCGTGAGTGCCGCCCTCTTTAGCATCGCTACGGGGCCGCTGCTTCGTCGCCTGGAGTTGACCCTCGGCGTGGGCAACGTCATCGCCTACGCCGACGACATCGCCTCCTTTTCCATCGCGACGAAGAATTCGAACGGGTGGCGACCGTCCTCGAAGACTTCAAGCGGGCCTCCGGTATCGCCGTCAACCTCGGGAAGAGCGCGGGCCTTTGGTGCGGAGCCTGGCGCAACCGCGGCGACTCCCCTCTCGGCGCCTCCTGGTCGACCACCTCCATCAGGGTCCTCGGGCTTGACATCGCCCCCAGAAGCTCCGTAGTCCATCAGGAGCAGCATCTTCTCGCCCTTCTGGAGTCCGCCTGCCGCAGATGGACGCCCTTCACCCGCGGCCTATCCCTCGTTGGACGAGCTAGAGCGGCGAACTCGCTGGTGGGCTCCACCATCCAGCATCACCTGCACGGGTACCTGCCATCACCCCCGACCATCGCCAAACTGCAGGCCAGACTTGCGAGGTTCGTCTGGGGGGCCGAGCACACGGCGTGGCTTCCCGCCGCCGTCATGGCGAGGCCCGTGGCCATCGGAGGCCTCGGCCTCCTCGACCTGGCAACCCAACTCCAGCTCGCCTGCCTCAAGGGTGTGCAGGTCGCGCTCCGCGGAGGCAGGAACGGCTTCGACTGGCTGGTCGCCAGCGACGGCGAGGCCTGGATCCGCCCTCCACCAGACGGCACGCGACTCCAGCCCCGCTGTCTCCGGTTGCTGAAACTGTGGGAGGAGGCCTCCAAGATCCTGAGCCTCAATCACCGGGCGGTCCCCACAGCTCAGCTGCTGGACCTCCCCATCATCGGTGGCTGCCGGTTCCTTCGCCCTCCCGACCTCCTGGCCCCCGCTCGCTGGCGCGGAGCCCGAGTCCGGGACCTTATTGTGGAGGAACACCTCATCGCCCGCCCTACGCGCTCGGCCCTGGCTGACGCCGCGGCCCTGGGCGCCTTCTGTCGGAGGCTGACCTCCGAGAACGCCGTGGGCTTCGGGGCGGAGTCTGCACCCTCATCTAGTTCTCTAGCTGCGGCCGTGGTGCTGCGGGACGGCTACGCCGTTCCTCAACGGCCTCACGACCCGCTCGGCCCGACGGGCCCTGGATCGCCCGCGCCTCGCCGCCACGCCCATCTCGAGGTTCACCTCGAGAAGGTCGCCCACCATCCAGGATCGACTGGGCCTCACTGCGGCGCGGCGCCTACTCGGGCCACGAGGCCGACGCGGCCCTCAAGTTGGCCCTCCACGCCCTGCCCCATCCAGCCCATCCTGCCTCGGTCGGCCCCTCCTGTCCTGCCTGCGGGTCCATCGACCGCTCCCTCGGCCACCGTTACTGGTGCGCCGTTCCATCAGGCCTCTCATCAGAGAGGCCTTCAACATCATAGGGCGGCCCCCTGACCTGCAGGCTTGGATCTTCGGCGGGTCCGGCCTTGAGGACGACGCCCTTTCCATCCTGGCGTCGGCAAAGTTGCGAATCTATCGCTACTTTGTCCAGGTTGGGCTCGGAGAAGCGGTGGAGGACCCGCTCATCGCCTGGTCCAGGACCCTCCAGCGTCGAGGTTTCCTTCCATCATCTCCATCATCATCTTGTAGTTTCATATATGTATATATCTTCTTTCTCTCTTTCTTTTTGTATATATTTTCTCTCTCTACTTTTGTTTGAAAATATGTAATATTGTCTAGATGACAATAAATATTTTTTAATTGTCAATTGTCACACACACACAAACCTTTATTAAGACACACAGGTCTTACAGAGGATTCTCCTTGGGGTTACAAGACGGAGAAACCTATGAAAGTGGGAAATATAAATGGAGAAAGATTATATACATATGGTAAATATATACAGATTATAAGAAAAAAATAAAAATATATATATAAGAAAAAAAAAAATTTGGAAATATGGATGGGAGAAGTGGAGAGCAAATAGAGGAAAGAAAACAGGTATTTACATATGGAACAAGTCAATTTAAGCTCTTCTATTCACACAGCACAGGTGGGCCATGTCTTTTTCAAGAAATCTTCAAGAGATTTTCCAGGAAAATCCGAGTGTTCAGGGTTGTAAGGTAAACACCGTTTTATCAGTGTGGGCATGATCAGATATCTTTTACTTATTAGCCCTTTAAATTGTATTGAATTGTCTCTTAAATCAATTGCATACTTTTTTTTTACTTATACCAAGTACAAGTTCTATATTATGTGTCTTGTATTCAAATTTGCCATCCTAATGTTATTTATTTATGCTTATGAGGTGATACAGCAGCGTATTTACAATTAGAGAGGAGACAAAATGAATTAAATCTAGAAAAAAGAAGTGAGGACATATCGGTCATTAAAGTCTGAGAGGCAAGGCCACATATCATGAGTGCATAATGTAGCTGCTGTATTGTCCGTGAGGTCAAGAGACGTACGGACCTCTGTGGTGTTGATCTCTTGGCGGAACGACTTGGAAGTCGGACTCGGGCCCCCCCACTACGGCAAAGTGGATCAACTTCGGGGGTATCCTAATGTGTATTTGGTTAAGTAGTGACAAAAATTCTCAATGATTGTGGAGGCAGAGAGAGGAAGACAGCCAGACTAGAACTTCTATTTAAACACAATGTAGTAACCCATCTATATTCAATAAATAAAATTATTAAAAGAACATTTTTTTCCCCAAAAAATAAATTACACTTATTTATTTTTTAAAAGTAAAAAAAAAAAAAAACTTGATTTAATAGGTTTATATCTTTTGATTCTCTGATAAGGTCCAATTTAGATTATAGATTAAGGAACCCAAAGTAATAAAACCAAATTGAATTTGGTGTTATTACCTTCTTGATTATCCTCAGAATCCACTAGCTGACATTGATGGTACCTTTCTTACAAGATCCTCTTGTAGAGTTGAGAGTCTTCTGGGACCCAATATAAAGCCAGCAAAAGAGGGACAGTTTTAAACAAGCTGGCCCGACTGAAAGTACCCTGTAAGGGCTTCTTATCCATGGATACAGGATGAGTCTGTACTCCATGTTAGAAACAGATGTACATGTCGTCTGTTTCTTATGTCAGAGGCGATCATTTCATATTGGAGCTAAGTCGACCTGTTACTGAGTAGTGCTCCCAGTCTCAATGACAAATTCTCAATGACATTCTACTTCACCCAGTCATCTTTTGTTATCCCTTTAGATTCCCGTCTCTAAAATACTATCAGAATTATTTTGAATCTTACTTTGAAATTATTCAGAATTTTTACAATCAAATTTTTGTTCAACACCCCAAGTGAGAGTTTTGAAGAGTTGTGTGTGCTCACAGCTACATTAGAAGAAGGGGTAGGACTGACCATACTCCAAGTACAGCACCAACTCAGGCCATACTGGGCCGAGGTGGAGGTATTGGGTGGGCTGTGGCCTCCAGATGGCATCTCTCCCCTGGGCCATCTGCATCGAGCTGTGAGGGCCCTGCAGCATGCCTGCAGTCCCCAGCTGCCCCTGGCCCTGCGTGTGTACCTGGCGGCCCTACAGCCCCAGCTGGATGGCCTGGATGCTCTCCTGGCCACCGGCATCCTCCATGATCCTCATGGGGAGCTGGTGCTAGCTCGCCCCACCCTACGGCCTCCCCAAGATCCATCCTTCTGGGAAGCCTGTCTGCAGCTCAGGGACCAGGCTGCTGTGGAGGTGCCTCTCCTTGCCCCTGCCTTCCTGGAGCAGCTGCTGCAGGCTGGCCGTACCCGCATCCTGCTGACTCACCTTGGTGCCACTCCTGCCTCTTCCTCACCCCAAGGTGACCGACCCATCTTAACCTGCATAAATCCCCCTATTTGGCCCTTTTATACACTCATAGATAAAACTCAAGGAAGCAACTCTGTCTTTGCCAGTCCCAAGCACGGATGAAAAAGGAGGAGGGGGAGCTTTCTAAAAGCTTGCTAAAAAAACTTGGGCTCAGCTGGTCTGACTGATAGGACCCTGTAAAGGCTCCTGATCCGGAAAACAGAATAAGTCTGTACTCCATGTTAGGAACGGCTGCACATGGCGTCTTCATGTCCAGAGGCGGCCATTTCTTATTGGAGCTAAGTCGGCCTGCTACTGAGTAGTGCTCCCAGTCTTAATGACAAAGACAGACACATTTTACTTTAGAGATAAAAAGAAAAAGACTCAAAGAAGTTTACCTTTTAGCATGTATATCGGGATTCAGACAATAACTCGGAAAGATATTTTGATACACAGTGACCTTTATTGAAGACACAGGAAATAACCATGTGGGAACAAAATTGCCTTTTGTATCCTTTAAAAAAAAAAATAGTTGACTGGCGGCATCAAAGACATTCCACTTCCTTAAGTTTTGTCCATGATTGTAGTATCAGCCTTTTAGTATAGCACATCATGGCAAGTTGTCTTTGAGAGGGAAGTGATGTTCCATGATAGTCTACCCCCTGTATTGGAGTGACACTATATGAGACTCTTCAATGTCCATTGGCAGAGCTGACTGCTACATGGCACGTCCCCAGGTGGCAGATAGGGGAACGACCTTCAGATATGAAGGCCAGCTGTGAAACAAGTAGAATAACTCTGACGAATAGGCAGTCGCGGACCAACAGCAACATTGTTAGAAGAGGAGAAAGACCTCTTTAAAAATCCTGAGTTCAACTGACTTGGTTGATAGACCTCAGCAAGGGTTCCACTCCAGGAATACCGAGGAGCTGTATCTGTACTCATGTTAAAGTCAGCATCAAAGGCTTCCATGTTCGGAACAGTCTCAAATTACAAACAAAATCAGACTTTCACCAAAGTGTGCCTGGATCATGGTGCCATGATCTACAAAAGCTGCACCTCTACACCCCATTCCATGAGAACTCTTCAATGTTTTCTTCTAAAAGAGACAACTTTGATCACCAATCAGTATTTGGTTCTAGATGTCCTTATACAGTATCAGCTTCTCACTGACAAGCTGCCTTTCTTGAGAATGAAATGACTTTCTATGAACTCTGTATTGGAGATGCTACTGTCTGTAGTATGAAAGACAACCAGATATTATCCATAGCACACCATCTTTTATGAGAAATTCTAACCATTTTTGATACGTATGATTCTTTTAGGATTAAAATAATTATCCACTGCCCTTACTGCAATGATAATTAATGAGAGGGCCTGGCTCATCAGGATGAACCCTTCCACAGTTTAATCTACCATACTGAAGCTGACCTCTCTTGGAAAAGGTATTTTAAATGAACTATGGACATAAGTTCTGAGAACAGTAGAAATACATATAATAATTAATATATAATACTAGCCGAATGACCCGGGCAACGCCTGTGTTTTACCCGATTGAATGTTTTGATTCAAATACTATTTGTTGCAATTCTAAATTGGTGCCTTAATTAATTGCATATGTTAGTTAATAACTAAAGCCTACCGCCCGCCATGCGCGCGCACAGGGAAGTCACGTGCTCGCCGGCAGCCAATGGGCGCGCGCCGCCGGCAGGGTGGGGGCCAAAGGTGGCGTGACCGTAGCCAACCAATAAAAGCAAACGGTGACAGAGTCGGCCGGTTGATTGATTAGGAAAGACGCTCGTAACTGTATATATTATGCTTCAAGCATTACTCTTCCGCAAACAGCAAGTAAAGGTTTTTTTTTTTTTGGAAGGGTTCTCCACTGATGAGCCAGGCTCTTCCATTATTTTAGCATTGCAGTAAGGGCAGTATAAAAATATTTTCTATTTTAAAAAGAATCATAAGCACATTAAAAAAAAAAGTTCAAATTTCTCACACAATCAGCTATATTACAGAAACAGAAGGTAGATGTGGCTGTATTCAGTTGGTTGTGTGCTGTTCCAGAGGGCCTCTATGCCAACTTCATCAGGCTGCTGGGAGAAGAAATGTCCTGGAGCAAGCCACAGAAGGAAGAAATCTCCCCCAAATCCAACGGCCCACAGCCTCTCCCTGAATTAGAATCCACCAATCAGCTCCTGAGGCAGAGTTTTGTTTTCGAGCCGCCAATAGAACTACAAGACCACAGGGACCTGGATCTAACAGAATGGGATCTTTTTAGGTAAAAACTCTTTTAACTCATTAACCCAAGGTATTAAGGCCATATCTAAACATATAAATAGTGTGTGATGTTTCAGTAACAGCATGGTTACATTCATCAGACAAAATACTGACTGAGAAAATATAGCACAGCATGATAAGGCCCCACCTGAATTATTCTATATACAGTTACGAGCGTCATTCCTCATCTCCTAATCAACTCTGTCACCGTTTGCTTTTTTTTTTTTGGAATGGCGCCCTCCTATTGGTTGGCTACGATCACGCCACCTTTGCTGTTACTGAAATGTCACATCATTTATTTATTTGGACTTATTACCTTGTAGTTCTAATCTATAATCCAAATTGTACCTTATCATAAATATCAACAAATTTTTTCATATTTTCATTTCGGAATATAAGAGAGAGAGAGAGCCAATTGCCCTTTCTTAATAAATCATTTATTAGTTGATATTCATTCAGTTGCACAATCAGGGGAAGCTTTTTATCTTACTTTTACCACCTGACTCCCCAGTACAATTTCACTGTACTTTTTTTTCAATAGATAGTGTTTCTCCAAAGCACTTTTAGCCTTCAATACCCATTCTTTTATTAGGTACAATTTGGATTATAGATTAGAAACACAAGGTAAAAGAGACCACAAATCCAAATAAATAGTGTGTGAGGTTTCTTTTTAAGAACATGCTGTGATATTTTTCCTCATTGAGTACTTTTTGTCTGATGATGGTATTAACAATGCTGGTAATGTAGCTTGGCACCTGCAGCTCCAGAACATATTTTGGCTTGCTTTAGATGCACTAAACAGGACCTTTGGGAGAGGCCGCTGCTTTTCATAAAACAGCTCGAGGAGCATGAACTCATGGAATTTGTGTAATCTTTACACAAGGGGATAATAAACAAAAACAACAATGCAGTTACCGAAACATCACAGAGTATATATTTATTTGGATTTGGTCTTATTACCTTGTGTAGGACAATGTGTTCCTTGTATGGGTTTTCTTGATATGTATCTCGCCATACGTATCTCCTTGAACCTTTGACTTCCAGTTAAACAAAGTACAGTAGAACATTCTCCATGAGAGGACACTCCTGCTAGAGGACACCTCTCTACAAATGACAGTTTTCATTGCCAATATTACCATTTTTACTATTTAGCAACTCTCTGGTAAGAGGACACCTCTCCCTAAAGAACACTTTGTCTCTGCAATTAATTGTCTTTTACAGGGAGGTTTCATTGTACCTCACTTTTATTCACCTATTTATTGTGTACTTATATTTCCTTTGTCACATTTTTAGAATTACTTTACGTGCGTATCTTGCCCTACCTTCCCCTGTAATTTGGGGTATTTCCCATAAATATAGAATGTCGGTGGATAAGGGGTCCATCCTTTTGGGTTTTTTACCACTACGACCCACGATCAAGTCCCGCATTGGGCATTTTTCTAATTAAAAAAAAAAAAAAAATGCTCCAATGGCCCTTGATTCTTGCAAAAGTTGAACTGCTTTTCACATGTGTAGACTTCTGGTGCACTTGAGTAAAAGCAGTCGCCTACTTTTATTCACCATTATTATCATGGTCTGTACCACATGTAATTGGAATAATAAAATTTCAAAAAAACATAAATATCACAGTTAGAGTAGGTGAGAGGGACTTATTCACACATTTCATTCCTTGTCACCACAAAAATGTTTCACTTTTTATTTTAATTTGAAATTTTAAGGTCACCAAATAGATAGGAAAAGAGTTTTTCATTATTTAACTACATGGAAGTTGATAACTTATATACCGCGTGAAAGCCAAGTTATAAAGAAGGGACTCTGTGACCTAAGGAGGAAGCTTAAAGAAAGACATTTACCTAAATGTTAACTAGACACGGTGAGGGCTCCATGTGATATCTAGATACATAACACAGAGGGGGTTAGAGGTAGACTATACACACCGTCATGTATTGCTACACCCCTGAACCTAACGTCCCAATTCCGACAACTCGAAGAATTCGTTGAGTTCACTATTGGACAACAAAGGGAAATAGAGCGGACTAGAGACCGAAGACAGAACTGCTGACACTGCCAACGCTGAAAGCCGGACTTTGCGTCACATGCGAGGCCTCCCATTGGAGTTTTGCGCCAGAACCAGCAGACTAGTAATCAGTACCTAGTCCTGGGTCTGTGGAGCAAGCCAAGCTGCCGGAGGAGAAGTTGAGTACCAATCCACGTTATGTGACACAGGGTTAAAATAGTGGGTCCTCCCGCCCAACGTGGAATGGTAAATGACCACAGCCCCTGCTGTGATCATCACAGGAGTGTAAGCGCTAAAACCCGCCCCGCTGTCAATAGCTACTGTCTAACACTAGCTAGATCCTGCAACAACGTCGTTAGTAGAGCTGGAACACAGGGAAGTCACGGCTCTCCATCTGGAACATCTGTTACACACAGCAGCCTAGAATTCAGACTTTATGGTCAACAGATTGCTATTGTCACAGAGTCCCTTTTTTACCCTCGGCATTCATGCAGTTTGTAAGATATTTCATTCAACTTTTGTGTGTGTGGATTGGGAATGATTTCAAGTAGAAAAGAGCAAAGACATATGTAGATCTCCCCACCTCACTAGAAGGAGTCCAGTTTTCCATAGGAACCTCAAGTCATCCAACTTGTATTTCCTCAAGTAACATACAAGAGATATGTTTGAACAAAAAAACCAAACCAATATATTCTAACAAAAAAGAGATTTTTAATACTACATGTTGATGTTACTTTTAATTTATAATTAAAGGTACAGTAGAACTCTCTACCTCTTTGTAAAGGACAACATCTAGTTGCAGAGCCAAAATGTCCTTTAGGGAGAGAGGTGTCCTCTTACTGGGGAGTTGCTAAATAGTAAAAATTTTGATTTTAGTATGAAAATGGTTCTTTGTAGAGAGGAGTGTCTTCTAGCGAGATTGCTCTCTCATGGATTGTCCCCTCTCAAGTTATTTTATATAATAAAAAAAATTCTTTTACCATTATAAACACAAGGTAATAAGACCAAATCCAAATAAATAAAAGGTGTGTGACGTTTCTGTAACAGCATTGTTACCATCATCAGACAAAGGACTGAATTATTATTATCTTCTTTTACAATTATTTTTAAATACCAAATTTTATCATTTTTCAATTCTTGTTTTATCGTTCAATACTCAACTACTTATATCTATTTTCAATATTTTTTTTTTTTTTTTTCAAAATTGTACTCTATTATTATTATCCCTAGTACAGGCCATGGTGGGTAGAAGTTGATGACTGATTTTACTGTAAGTGCAACACATGTCTACACATGTGAAAAGCAGTTTGACTTTTGCACTTACAAATGCGCCAGAGCCCCTGTCATAGCAGTCCAAAACAAACAGTTTAGACCCCCCTTCCATCAACCCCCTAAAATTGTACTCAAATAACCTAATCACATGTGGCATAACAATTCTTCATTCATCTTTAAAATCACTTCACTTCTAGAAACAGTTCTATTCTGTATTACTTCTTTAGCACCTATAACTCTCTCTTGTTATAATTATTGTTGCTATCATGCATAAGTGGAATCCAGACTTCTGATTGATTTAGTCTGGTAGTAATTGTCAAATAAAAGTTCTCAGAAATTGTCCAGATTCACAGATAAAAGGCTAATCTGGCCTTGTGTTGAAGTCTGTAAATCCTACCAAACAGTCTTGTGATATCATTCAAGCTGGGTGCTGGTGACTTTGATGAGAAAGCAGAAAAATCAACGCCATCTTGATCTGTCCAGCTAACAAGTAACTTATAGCTCTCATCAGTTGAAAATCTACAAGAATTCATCGAAGAATTGCATCTGAGATTGATATAAGAGTTGGGTTCCTTTAGGGTTTTAGTTGTATTGCAGAAATTTCTTCCATATGAATATGTCAGGGTGATTGTAATTTTATTTTCTTACCTGGCTTCTTTTTTTCAACTTGTTGTTTCTAATTTTCACATTCACTTCTTCTTTCAAAATGTAGGCCAGCAACATTAGAATATGATCAAATATTGAACCTCTTGCCCAATATCTTTAGATTCCAACATGGTATTCATTACAAATATTGATTCATCGTTATTATCAATATTAATAGCAAAGTTATATATATTTAAGACGATTAATCCTTTCAATATATTATAATAACGTATAGAATCAATAAGGATAAGTTTCTTTATTTGTAAAATCAATTCGAGCTTTCGGGCGCAAGCAGCCCTTCTACAGGAATATTGGAAATAATTTCAAGTAGACATGTATGTACACATATAGATGGTATTTTGCTTTGGTCTTGTATAGCGTGAGTTGGATCACATGCCCACGTGATTTAGTTTAAATCTAAGAAAAGAAATGTGATCCAACTCACGCTATACAAGACCAAAGCAAAATACTATCTATATGTGTACATACATGTCTACTTGAAATTATTTCCAATATTCCTGTAGAAGGGCTGCTTGCGCCCGAAAGCTCGAATTGATTTTACAAATAAAGAAACTTATCCTTATTGATTCTATACGTTATTATAAAGTTATATATAATATGTTTTTTTTCTCTTTTGTATTTGCTTTGTAAATAGTTTTATAACGGTAATAGTTTACTTCTTTCTCATTAGTTAATTTTATTTTTTCACAAGTTCAAGCTTTTTTTTCAAGCACAAGTTTTTTTTTTCAGGTGGTCAAATATAAATAAAAAAATGATCATAGATTTTTTCAAGATTTATCAATGATTTTTCATGAATACTTGGTGGTATGAAAATTGTTTTCTTTTTCCAATTATATTTCTAATTTACTTAAAATGATAAATCAACATAGTACATATTCTTTTGACATTTGATTGCTCATGATATAAAAATATATGATAATTAGTTAAGTAAATATAAAAATGGTTGGTAATATACATCTTTGAAACTTTTCAAATTTGAAACTCTTTCATATCATTGTTGGTAAAGAGTTGTATATTACTTTTATAGATATCAAATTACAAAACTATTTAAGAGGCGTAATATTTTATTTTTATTTTATTTTTTAATATTGTTTTATTTTAAAAAGAATATTACGCCTCTAAAATAGTTTTGTAATTTGATAACAGATGGCGCGCTAGTGCATCGTAACATAATTTTATAGATATAATAAGAGATCTCCCTTAGATAAAAATACATGGTTAATGATAAGGCCCAATTTTGATTATAGATTATAAACACAATGTATTAAGACCAAATCCAAATAAATAAATAGTGTGTGACATTTCAGTAACAGAATTGTTACCATCAACTGACAAAAATTTAGTACTTTTGTCTGATGATGGTAACAATGCAAGTTACCAAAATGTCGCACACTATTTATTTATTTGGATTTGGTCTTATTATCTTGTGTTTACATTCGTTAATATTATTCTTTCTTCATATTGTGTGTGAGTGTGTGTAAGAGAGGAATTTGTTCTATCGCAGGAACCATTGGGTGTCTTCCGTCTTCCCTCAATGTTTCCTATATTACTAAGACTAAAAGAAAGGAATTGAAGGAATGAATGTTTTTTTTTTTTTGCACCGTTATACTTTTGAATGTAATTTCAGGAAGAGAAGCTTTCCATAACACAAGGTAATAAGACCAAATCCAAATAAATAAATAAATAGTGTGCGACGTTTCAGTAACAGCGTTGTTACCATCTTCAGAATCCGAATCTTCAGTTACCGAAACGTCACACACTATTTATTTATTTGGATTTGGTCTTATTACCTTGTGTTTATAATCTATAATCCAAATTGTGCCTTATCATTAAGCTCTCCATATGCAACTTATCTGCTAAGCAAATACCTTTTTAGTATATAAAAATGACTTGAACTTAACAATTCCAACCACCAATAAGGGGTCACTTCCATAATCTGTGTCTTAGATGATCTTTCATGGGACATTCTACTTTGATGATGAAGTTTGATCTATGAGTGATAAGGTACAATTTGGATTATATATTAGAAACATAAGGTAATTAGACCAAATCTGTATTTGGATGAGGAAAGAGAAGACTAGAACGCGGCTGATTCCACCCTCGCCTTTTTAGTGATACGCTAACCTTGACATATGCACGGTGTGGCCACTGGACATGCGTCGGACATAGAAGCTGTTGTTGGGTTCAGTGCTGCCTGGAGTATAGGAGCTCCTTCAATGCTTCCTTCTTGTGGTGAATCTGTACAAGACCAGTGGTCTTAATAAAGCTCTCTGTGTGTTTGTGTGTAATAAGACCAAATTCAAATAAATAAATAGTGTATGACTTTTCAGTAACAATGCTGTGATATTTTCCTCATTCAGAACTTTTAACTGATGATGATAATGCTGTTGCTGAAACATCACACTATTTATTTATTTGGATCTGGTATTATTACCTTGTGTTGATCCCAGAGAAGAGCCCACCCTTACTATCTTTACTGTAGTTGTCACCTCAGAGTTTGTGCAGTGTGCCACTGGAGAGAGCTCTGCCACGGGCCATCCAACAAGCCCTGGACCTGCGATGTCAGCATGCCTCTCTCCGATTGGCCCAATCTCTCCGACAAGACCACCAGCTGCTCTTCCATCTCCAGTTGGTCCAGGTAACTTCTTTTATCTCTCTTGTTTTACCCACCCCGTGATAGATCTTTATAGTCTTGTAAAGCTATTACTATCACACCCGCAATTAAATATGAATTCATTGAGGCACCAATTACAAAATGGCAACAAAGATTCAAATCAATTTGGTCAGGTTGCTACAAAACTCCACCTTTGCTGGTCCCAAGCCCGGATGAACAAGGAGGAGGGGGAGCAGTAACAAGCTCACTAAAAAACCTGGGCTCAGCTGGCCCGGCTGATAGTACCCTGTAAGGGCTCCTAATCCAGGGATACAAGATGAGCAGCGTTTGTGCTCCACATGTTAAGAGTGGCTGCACATGGCGTCTGTTCCTCTGTTTCTTTTGGAGCTAAGTCGACCTGCCATTGAGTAGTGCTCCCAGTCTTAATGACAAAGGCAGACACATTCTACTTCACCCAGTCACGGTGGTTGTCAAAAGTCTCAAGCTCTACAAGCTTGATACCCTGATATGATTGAGTGGGGAAAAGAAAGAAGAAGAAGGTTGCTATAATAGAACCTACATGAGAGGAAACTACTGCTAAAGAACACACTTCTCTCGAAGGAACAGTTTTCATTGAAAAAATGACCATTTTTACAATTTAGTAACTCTCCGGTAAGAGGACACTTCTCTCTAAAGGACACTTTGGCTCTGCAACTATGTGTTGTCTTATATAGAAATGTTCTCCTATATTTAATTTCACCCATATTTTGAATGATGCATTTCTATCGCAGTATCAATGTTATTGGACCTTGCTCCTTGACAGAAACTCAACATAAGAGCCTTTTTTAAAAACTTATTTTACCTATGAGTAGATTAGGATTATATTGCCATTTTGAGAGCTTCACATCCTCACCAATTGTTACATGTGTGGAGGCAACTAACCTTTCTGTATAATGGTAGAGCTTCCCTGTAAAGGACAACACCTAGATGCTGAGCCAAAGTGTCCTTTACAGAGAGGTGTCCATTACCAGAGAACAGCCTATTGCTGTTCAATTTTGGGGATGAAAACTTTCTTCCTTAATAGGAGCTGGTCTAGCGTTTATACAATTGGTCTACCATTGTAGCTGGGATTGTCTGAATTGTTTAGGAGCTGGTTTAGAAAAAGCTAAGGACTCTTGGTGAGATGACGAATGTAGATAATATGTATAATTACCAGGCTAAAGGTGTGTAAATGTTAAGAAAACTGTGTGTCTATTGAGAGTGTGTTGTACTGTACAGAAGGTGTACCTGATGGAAGCCGGGGAGGTGGCCAGTTACCTGTGCAGGGAGCTGTTTGCCAAGGTGAGCTGTCACCTTGCTGACTGATCCCTAGGGTCCTAATCCTGGTCACAGATGGCCGCGGGGACTTGGCAGGACGTCTCCTTCCTACAGGCAACCCTCCAAGAGGCCTTAAGTCTCCACCACTCTGATCTTGGCTCTAGGTAGGTTGGTTTAACATGTGATTGTGTTTCTCTAAACATCTTCTTTCACAAGGTAATAAGACCAAATCCAAATAAAAAAATTGTGTGTGACGTTTCGGTAACAGCGTTGTTACCATCTTCAGACAAAAGTACTGAATGAGAGAATTTTACCAACCAATGGTAACAACGCTGTTACCGAAACGTCACACACAATTTTTTTATTTGGATTTGATCTTATTACTTTGTGTTTATAATCTATAATCCAAATTGTGCCTTATCAATCTTCTTCTTTCTTATCTCCACTTAATCATATTAGGGTGGCAAGCTTGTAAAGCTTGAGACTTTTGATGATGTCTGTCGGGGATGAGTAGAGCACATCAATGGATGAGTCAATACAGTCAATAATGTGTTTTGGGGTTGCAGGTTGAGAATTGAACCTATACAGAATTCAAATATTTTTTTACCTTTGTAGCTTTCTTTGAAATTAAGGAATTATTCAGTACAGTAGAACCTCTCTCTATTTAAGGACAACATCTAGTTGCCTGGCCAAATTGTTCTTTAGATAGAAATGTCATCTAAAAGGAGAGCTGCTAATTGTTAAAAATGATCATTCTGGCAATGTTTGTTGTAGAGAGGTTTTCTGCTAGCTGGAATGTCCCCTCATAGAGGTTCTACTGTGCTCTGTATACTGTAAAAATTCCATTCAATATGTTTCAATCTATGTACCAAAAGAGACGTCTCTTCCCTTAATTGTGCTTCAGAACGGTGGCACTAGGCATCACCCTAGTAAAAAACTTTACTAGTCTTCTTCGGGGTCGGTGGAAGGCTGGTTAAACCGTTTGGTTTACGACCACTGCGACCCGGGTTCGATCCCCGCATTGGACATTTTTTCTGTTTAAAAAAAAAAAAAAAAAAATGCTCCAATGGCCCCCCGATTCTTGCAAAAATCCAACCCCACCACTGAGTGCAAGTAACCAAACGGGGCTCTGGCACATTTGTAAGTGCAAAGTCGAACTGCTTTCACATGTGTAGACATGTGGTGCGCTTACAGTAAAAAGCAGTCGCTAACTACCCACCATGATTATCATGGCTTGTACCACGTGTACTAGGGATAAGCAAAAAAAAAAAAAAAACTAGTCTTCTTCCTCTTCTTTCTTATCTCCACTCAATCACACTAAGGTATCAAGCTTGTAAAGCTTGAGATTTTTGATGGTGTCTGCCGGGGAAGAGTAGAGCTCATCAATGGATGAGTCAATACAGTCAATAATATGTCTTGGGGTTGCAGGCTGAGAATTGCACTTAGTACATAGTGGGAAAACCTTGCAACCATTCTGGAAAGTCATTGTCTGTAGATGACTAGACTTAAGTCTGGAAATCAAAGACTGTTGTTCTCTTGGGAGGACAGAACCGGTGCTTGTCCCTCCTGCTCTGTACCAGTCATGTGCAGCATCAGATTTCCATTCCTGCAGGCATTGGGTTTTGATGGTACGGAGGAGGTCTCTTTCGTCTAGTTGGGTGGTGGATTCTCTTGCTTCAGGTAGGCCAAGAGCACCAGCCTTTGCCAGAGAGTCTGCCAGCTCATTACCAGGAATTCCAACGTGAGCTGGAAGCCATTGCACTGTGACTGAGCTGTTGGCTGGGAGTCGGTTTACAGACTTAGCAATGCTCTTGAGGAGGGGTTCTTGACTGGAGAAGCAGCTTTGAAGGGTATAAATGGCTGCTCTTGAGTCGGAGTAGATTATTATTTTGCTTGGCGAGTTGATGTTGATGTCTTTTAGAGCCGTATCTATAGCAGAGAG
Organism: Cordylochernes scorpioides; assembly: GCA_030710605.1. Classification (NCBI taxonomy): domain Eukaryota; kingdom Metazoa; phylum Arthropoda; class Arachnida; order Pseudoscorpiones; family Chernetidae; genus Cordylochernes; species Cordylochernes scorpioides. The sequence continues at coordinate 35,582,582 of CP092884.1, forward strand.
TTCTGATTTATAAACTGAAAGATGTCTAGGGTGGGAGAGGGAGATTTTTTCCAGGATCTTATCTTTGTAGATAGCAATTCCACTGCCAGACAGTCCAGTTTCAAGTTGGCTACCGTCAGTGTAAATTGTGATGTCGAAGAGGGAGCTATTTTCCTCAATGATTTGGAGGCCAAGAGCTTTAAGTAATTCTGGCTGAGTTTCATGTTTGTGGGGATTGTCTGGTAGATGAGGGAAACAGATGAGACTTTACTAGTGATTATAGAGAATGAGCCCCACAACACCAGTTCTGGCAAATTCAAACAAAAAGCCAATGTGTCATGTGTCATCGTTCTGATGCACAATTAAAGGGATAGGTGCCTCTGTTGGTACATGAATATCTTTCTCTGGAAACTTTATGTATGTTTCAATCTATGTGGTGTGACTACAGGTTCTCCATAAAGCTGGACCAGGGGGTGTTTGCCAAGTTCTACCAGCCCTTGGAGCAGCTAGCTGCCATCAAACTGGACTACTCAGTACGTCTCTGCACTTCACCACTTTATACATACAAGCCCTTCTTTCTTATCTCCACTCAATCATATTAGGGTATCAAGCTTGTAGAGCTTGAGACTTTTGATGGTGTAGGTGAAGTAGAATGCATCTGCCTTTATCATTAAGACTGGGAGCACTACTCAGTGGCAGGCCGACTTAGCTACAAAATAAATGGCCGCCTCTGACATGAGGAACAGACACCATGTACAGCCACTCCTAACATGGAGTACAAATGCTGCTCGTCCTGTATCCCTGGATCAGGAGCCCTTACAGGGTACTATCAGCCGGGCCAGCTGAGCCCAGGTTTTTTAGCGAGCTTGTTACTGCTCCCCCTCCACCTTTTCATCCGGGCTTGGGACTGGCAAAGACGTTATTATATAAATAAGGCCAAAATGGCTCGAGGAGCATGAACTCATGGAATTCGTGTAATCTTTACACAAGGGGATAAGAAACAACAACAACAGGGTTTGTTGCCCTGAAAGCTTCCTTCAATCAAGTAAATAGAATTGTGGAATCTTATCATTTTTTGTAACTCGTGTTTATTGATAAGAATCCGGTGATTCCTCCTATTGTGTGTTGTATTTTGACCGTTATTTATCTCTGAGATGATGTTGAGAGGAAGTGTGTGGCACACAGGTGGGCTGGCCTGCCAACTTGGTCCTGACACCAGATGCCATGGAGAGGTACCAGGCTCTCTTCACCCGGCTGCTGCAGCTGGGAGTGGCCAGGGCGGCCTTGGACAGTCTACAACATGGCCGCCGTAGCTCTGTGGTGGCAGGAGCCGGTCTACGGTACTCAGTGAGGCTGGGACTGGTGGTGTTTGTGGCGGGTCTCCAGGCTGGACTGTTGGCCCGCGCTGTACGGGAGGGTCAGCAGCTCTCCAAGGCTGTGTCCCAGTCTCCCAGCCTGCCTGCGCTGGCCTGTCTCCTCCGCCAGCATCTGTCTCGCGTGGAGGCTGCATGTCCTCCTCCTGGACCAATGATGCCTGCGCTGCAGCTAGCTCTGCGGCTCCATGCCTGCTGGCCCAATCCTAGGTCTGTACCATCTTGTTGTTGTTGTTGCGATGTTCTAATCAATGTAATAATATCAACAAGCATAATCCAGGGTCAAGTTTCTTGCACCATTTTTTATTTCTCTAGCTTTCGGTCTAAAATGGAGCAACTAGAAATATAACTCTTCCAGCCAACCATAATTATATAGGAATTTATACTTATAGGTACTCCTAAGGTAATAAGACCAAATCCAAATAAATAAATAGTGTGTGACGTTTCGGTAACAGCGTTGTTACCATCTTTGTCTGAAGATGGTAACAATGCTGTTACCGAAAACGTAACAAACTATTTATTTATTTGGATTTGGTCTTATTACCTTGTGTTTATAATCTATAATCCAAATTGTGCCTCATCAATTCTAGGTACTCCTGTTGAAGGGCATATTAACCTGAAAGCTAGAGAAATACAAATGATGCAAGAAACTTATTTTTAATTGCTTGTTGATACTATTGAAATTATAAGTCAGGGAGATGTCTTCTAATGAATGTGTGGTGTAGTGTTGAGGAGCTGGCCCAGATTCAAGAAGAGTTCAAACATTGCCAGTTCCTGTTCAACTCCTTCCTACGACTGCCCACCATTCCATCCTATGGTAAGTGGACAATTTTTAATCTGGGATCATTCCTCTGTTGTTAAGGGGTTTAGATTGTTTTCTAAACTTCGCCTTTGCCAATCTCAAGCCCAGATGAAAAAGGAGGAGGGAAAGCAGTAACAAGCTTGCTAAAAAACCTGGGCTCAGCTGATCCAGCTGATAGTAATATGATGTAAGGGATACAGGATAAGCAGCATTTGTACTCCATGTTAGGAGCAGCTGTACATGGCATCTGTTCCTCACGTCAGAGGTGGCCATTTCATATTGGAGCTAAGTGATACTGAGTAGTGCTCCCAGTCTTAATAACAAAGTCAGGCACATTCTACTTCACACAGTCCTAATGAAGAGATATTTTCTATGAATTCTATTTTTATGGACAAATTCCCCATATATTTCCAATAATTGTTTGAATAAAGCAGGTACTCCACTTGCCCAAGTATGCCAGTTAACTTGAAGTAGCAAGTTTAGATACGCTAAAACATCACTAAAATGAAGCGAAGGATTTATAGCGAGCCTTTCCTCATAAAAAATCTAAAATTATCCCCAATATCAGTGATACCATATTCAAGACTACAGTGAACCCAAGTCCTTTTAAGGGTTCACACTAGTGAGGTTTTACTGTATATCAGCAATGGTCTTCTTCTTTCCTATCTCTACTCAATCATATTACGGTATTAAGCTTGTAGAGGTTGTTGATGGTGTCTGCTGGGGATTAGTTGAGTTCATTAAAGGATTGTAATGTAAAGTGATATATATTACAATCAAATCCCATTATGAGTCCCACTTAATAGAAGTCTTTTTCAAAACTGTCTCTCCTACAGTACTGCAGAGAAGTTTTACGTAAATTCCATACAATAAGGTTCTATCTCCTAGGAAGGGAAAATCCTTGGTAGCTACATAGTGGACAATGTCCTAGAGCGGCTAATCCAGGAGAGGGATGGATGAGCAGAGTTCAGGATAAGTCTCCAACTCCATCCTAATATGGAGGAGGACATTTACTTGCCCTTGAAGTTGGAAACTGTTTCTGAAGGTTGATAAACCTACTATTAGGTCAACAGCATATGCACTCGTGGGAAGTCTTTGATCTTATGTTGAAGGAGACAGAGGTTGTTCACACTTGGTTATCTTGTGTGTCTTCAATAAAGGACACTGTAATATCTTTCAGAAGTGATGTTTTAGTGTATCTAAACTTGCTACTTCAAGTTAACTGGCATACTTGGGCAAGTGGAGTACCTACTTTATTGAAACAATTATTGGAACTATATGGGGAATTTGTCTATAAAAATAGAAAGGTACAACTTCCTTAAGCTTTGTCCATGAGTGTATATTGGTTATCTTGTGTATCTTCAATAAAGGTCACTGTAATATCTTTCAGAGTTATTGTCTGAATCCCGATATACATGCTGAAAGGTACAACTTCCTTAAGTTTTGTCCATGAGTGTATATTGATTATCTCGTGTATCTTCAATAAAGGTCACTGTAATATCTTTCAGAGTTATTGTGTGAATCCCGATATCCATGCTAAAAGGTACAACTTCCTTAAGTTTTGTCCATGAGTGTATATTGATTATCTCGTGTATCTTCAATAAAGGTCACTGTAATATCTTTCAGAGTTATTGTGTGAATCCCGATATCCATGCTAAAAGGTACAACTTCCTTAAGCTTTGTCCATGAGTGTATATTGGTTATCTCGTGTGTCTTCAATAAAGGTCACTGTAATATCTTTCATAGTTATTGTCTGAATCCCGATATCCATGCTAAAAGGTACAACTTCCTTAAGTTTTGTCCATGAGTGTATATTGGTTATCTCGTGTGTCTTTAATAAAGGTCACTGTAATATCTTTCATAGTTATTGTCTGAATCCCGATATCCATGCTAAAAGGTACAACTTCCTTAAGCTTTGTCCATGAGTGTATATTGGTTATCTCGTGTGTCTTCAATAAAGGTCACTGTAATATCTTTCATAGTTATTGTCTGAATCCCGATATCCATGCTAAAAGGTACAACTTCCTTAAGCTTTGTCCATGAGTGTATATTGGTTATCTCGTGTGTCTTCAATAAAGGTCACTGTAATATCTTTCATAGTTATTGTCTGAATCCCGATATCCATGCTAAAAGGTACAACTTCCTTAAGTTTTGTCCATGAGTGTATATTGGTTATCTCGTGTGTCTTTAATAAAGGTCACTGTAATATCTTTCATAGTTATTGTCTGAATCCCGATATCCATGCTAAAAGGTACAACTTCCTTAAGCTTTGTCCATGAGTGTATATTGGTTATCTCGTGTGTCTTCAATAAAGGTCACTGTAATATCTTTCATAGTTATTGTCTGAATCCCGATATCCATGCTAAAAGGTACAACTTCCTTAAGTTTTGTCCATGAGTGTATACACACTAGGTTATCTCGTATGTCTTCAATAAAGGTCACTGTAATATCTTTCAGAGTTATTGTCTGAATCCTGATATACATGCTAAAAGGTACAACTTCCTTAAGCTTTGTCCATGAGTGTAGATGCAGAAGGCAAGGGGGAAACTTGTTGTTAATGTCCTTCAAGTCAACTTTTGATGACTATGGAGAGAAATATTCCCCAATAGGGAGAAGCAGCCTACAGCCATGGATTGATAGCCAGATTGGAGGAACCTGATTGAGGAGTTACATCAATCTTGGGGGACTGATTCACCTGAAATAATTTTTAAAACTACTCTGGATCTCACAAGTTAAGAAAGAACTGTTAATTGAGACCATTTTCAGCCTTCTGTAAAAAGCCCCAATTGATGTTGACTATACACTCATGGACAACACTTAAGGAAGTTGTACCTGTTAACATGTATATCAGGATTCAGACAATAACTCTGAAAGATATTACAGTGACCTTTATTGAAGATACACGAGATAACCAATATACACTCATGGACAACACTTAAGGAAGTTGTACCTGTTAACATGTATATCAGGATTCAGACAATAACTCTGAAAGATATTACAGTGACCTTTATTGAAGATACACGAGATAACCAATATACACTCATGGACAACACTTAAGGAAGTTGTACCTGTTAACATGTATATCAGGATTCAGACAATAACTCTGAAAGATATTACAGTGACCTTTATTGAAGATACACGAGATAACCAATATACACTCATGGACAACACTTAAGGAAGTTGTACCTGTTAACATGTATATCAGGATTCAGACAATAACTCTGAAAGATATTACAGTGACCTTTATTGAAGATACACGAGATAACCAATATACACTCATGGACAACACTTAAGGAAGTTGTACCTGTTAACATGTATATCAGGATTCAGACAATAACTCTGAAAGATATTACAGTGACCTTTATTGAAGATACACGAGATAACCAATATACACTCATGGACAACACTTAAGGAAGTTGTACCTGTTAACATGTATATCAGGATTCAGACAATAACTCTGAAAGATATTACAGTGACCTTTATTGAAGATACACGAGATAACCAATATACACTCATGGACAACACTTAAGGAAGTTGTACCTGTTAACATGTATATCAGGATTCAGACAATAACTCTGAAAGATATTACAGTGACCTTTATTGAAGATACACGAGATAACCAATATACACTCATGGACAACACTTAAGGAAGTTGTACCTGTTAACATGTATATCAGGATTCAGACAATAACTCTGAAAGATATTACAGTGACCTTTATTGAAGATACACGAGATAACCAAGTGTTATCTTGGGTAACCAAGATAACCAACTGGCAACATCAAGGACTTTTCACTTCCTCAATTTTTGTCCATGAGTTTCAAATAGAATTATTGTAGAGAAATAAGTGCAGGATTGACAATATGGTGTGTTCCAGCTGAGACCCTGTCCCATGCCCTCCTATCTCTGGGAGATATTAACTCCTAGCTCTGCCTTCCTCATCTCACATTTATTTATTTATTGTTGTTGTACAAACTACACACCACTTGTAAATAAACTGTACATTATTTGTTGTTGAAATCTTTCTTTGTTTCCATCACACACACACACTATTGTTCATATCACTATAATACACTCATGGAGACAAAACTTAAGGAAGTTGTACCTTTTAACCTTTATATCGGGATAATAACTCTGAAAGATATTACAGTGACCTTTATTGTGAAGACACGAGATAACCAATATACACTCATGGACAAAACATTGAGGTAGTTGTACTTTTTGGCATGTATATGGGGATTCAGACAATAACTCTGAAAGATATTACAGTGACCTTTTTTGAAGATACACGAGATAACCAAGTGTGTATACACTCATGGACAAAACTTAAGGAAGTTGTACCTTTTAGCATGTATATCGGGATTATAACTCTGAAAGATATTACAGTGACCTTTATTGAAGACACACGAGATAACCAATATACACTCATGGACAAAACTTAAGGAAGTTGTACCTCTTAGCATGTATATCGGGATTATAACTCTGAAAGATATTACAGTGACCTTTATTGAAGTCACACGAGATAACCAAGTATGAACAGCCTCTGTCTCCTTTAAAACATAGATGACTGGCAACATCGAAGACTTTGTACTTCCTAATGTTTTGTCCAAGAGTGTACACCCAGATTTAATTTTTTTTTTTAGATTTGCTAGAATTGAAGTTACATTTGATTAACACAGTGTATTTACTGTAGAGTAAATAATTGATGCTATGTCATATTCCCTAATATATGTCTGTGATAGAAAATTAGTTATTTCAAAAATATATTTCTGAAGATGCAGGTGTCCTTTTTTTTTTTTAGACAAATCATTAAATGTACATGTGTTGACCTTTGTGACAGTTGAAGTAGAGTGGGAGGTTTACACAGGAGAATGAGGGACCAAGTTTGGATTCAATTTGCATTACCATGAGCACACACTCTTACAGACAGGGTGGTCTGGTGGTAGGTGATGCTACAATGCCCTTCCACCGAGGTTTCAGTAGATCTCTAGGGACCTAAATATTCTCCATTATACCTTCTCTACTTCAATTTAACATTGTAACTGTATTGAACACCTAAAAATGATAATAGATGCTTAGATTGGAGAAGACAAAATACAGTAGAACATACTCCATGAGAGGAGACTCCCACTAGAAGGCACAACTCTCTATGAAAGACAGTTTTCATCATCAAAATTTACAATTTTTACCAATTAGTAAATCTGCAGTAAAAGGCCACCTCACCTTAAAGAACATTTTCACTCTGCAACTAGTTATTGTTCTATACAGAGAGGTTCTAATGTAGGATCTACCTACATTGAATAAGAAAAAAACAAATTTTCTCAATAAAGATATATTAAACCCACACTTTGTGCAAAAATAGATTATGTTGTTGTTTCTTATCCCCTTGTGTAAAGATTACACGAATTCCATGAGTTCATGCTCCTCTAGCTGTTTTATGATGAGCAGCGGCCTCTCCCAAAGGTCCTGTTTAGTGCATCTAATGCAAGCCAAAATGTGTTCTGGAGCTGCAGGTGCCAAGCTACATTTTGGGCAAGTGGGGTAGATTTTGTTATTATTTTCTATCTTCAATGGCTTGAGACCAACAGCAGCATTGTTAGAAGAGGAGTAGACCTCTTTAAAAATCCTGACTTTAACTGACCCAGTTAATAGACCTCAGCAAGGGTCCCACTCCAGGGATACAGAGGAGCTGCGTCTGTACTCATGTTAGTTGGCAGCAAAGGCTTCCATGTTAGGAACAGCCTCAAACTACAGGCAAAGTCAGACTTTCACCAAAGTGTGCCTGGATCATGGTACCATGATCAATGAGAGCTGCACCCCTACACCCCATTCCATGAGAAAAATAGATTATTTAAGGATATATCCAATAGTATTTTTTATATATATATATAAACCATATAACAATATTCTCTCCTGACCTACTGCTGCAACAATTAAAATATTGGGAAGGTTTGTCTGTAGCTCAACACAGTGTCTTTACTACTCTAATATTGTATTAAGCTATTTCTCTTACACTCCTGGACAAAAGTAAGTTGTACTTTTTAGCATGTCTATTGGGATTCAGACAATAACCATGAACTATATTACAGTGATTGAAGACACATGAAACAACCAAGTGTGAACAGCCTCTGTCTCCTAAAAAAAAAAAAACAGATTTCCAAGATAAATGTCAGTTTCTTCACAAATTGGGACAGTTCTAGATAACGCAGCCATGCTTTCGGATCTTTCCTTGAACTGCCAAGACAGTCACTTGTAGCCACAAAGACAGGATCTGATATCTACTCTGCCCAAACCTACCTCCCATGACACAGTCATGCTGTCAGATCTCTCCCAGAACTGCCAAGACAACCACATGTGGCCGTAAACCAGAATCTGATCTCTACCAAGACTTTCCAATTCCTTAAGTTTTGTTTATGAGTGTATATAGCCTGGCATATTTTAGAAGAGCTCTTGGTGACGTTATTTAAGATGATTGGCATGGAAGAAGAAATACATACAAATAATGCATTGAATGCTGCGTTGGCATATATATATATATAAAGAGACAAAGGTCGCCTCTCTCGTCAAAATAGACACCATCTATTGACCGTCGCCGCAACTAGCGGCCTCGGGTCGGTGACAAAGGCAAATTGAAAAGCGTCCACCTAGAAACCATGGTTTCGGGATTTGTCACTGACCCGAGGCCGCTAGTTGCGGTGACGGTCAATAGATGGCGTCTAGTTTTGACATCTATTTTGACGGGAGAGGCGACTCTCTTTAGATGAATATCCTCCCGGCAAAATTTCCATATATATATGAAAAAATAGTACAAATGTGATATTGTACTGGGATAAGATGCATAAATTAAGAAAAAGGCATCTCCTTATCGTGCAACTGAAAGTTGCTGATGGCTTGAGCCATCTATCGGAATAAATATCAACTATTCTCGTTGATTTTTAATTATTCCAGAATTGATTACTAATTTTTTTGGTCGTTGAGGTACAGCTTGCACCAAGCTGATGAGGGCCAACAGCCCGAAACGCGTCTGTGGTTAGCTTTTCTTGATTAATAAAGAATGGGTATTTGGCCAATTTTGGAATAATTAAAAATCAACGAGAATAGTTGATATTTATTCCGATAGATGGCGCAAGCCATCAGCAACTTTCAGTTGCACGATAAGGAGATGCCTTTTTCTTAATATATATATAAACAGTTATAACAAAGATAGTAATTCAAGGAATAAGAAAGTACAGTAACTCCACCGTTGGTTCCATGCCCAGATAAAACGTAATAGATCTATCCTCTAGGCTAGGTTTCTTTTAGTTTTTATTAACTCAAGTTTGGGACTTATATTAAGTCATTGTGTTACCCCCTTCGAAGGGCTCATAGTACCGAAAGCTGGAGTTATGCAATAGAAACTGATAAAAAACTTATCCCTAAATGGATTTTCAATTTATTTTATCGAGAACATAGGATTAATATATATTACATTGAAAATTTGCATCAATTTTCTATGTATAAAATATTGAAGAAATATTTTAAATAATTATTCATCACCTATTTGACGTGTCAACGAACATCTCAATAGAAATTTGATAATTAGATTTATGATAAATATACACAATGAGTATCTTTTAAAAAAAAAAAACGCTAGCTTTCAAGCGTTAATCGCTCTTCAACGGGCTTTCTATAATATCGACTTTATCCCACCAGAAATATTTACAAAAACAAACGCGCGTAGCGTGGATATTTATAACTGAAAATTTCCACAAAATCTCCATAAATATCCACGCTGCGCGCGTTTGTTTTTGTAAGTATTTCTGGTGGGATAAAGTCGATATTATAGTAAGCCCGTTGAAGAGCTATTATCACTTGAAAGCTAGCGTTTTTTTAAATAAAAAAGATACTCATTGTGAGAATATAATTATAATTTTAATTAATATACTATACAGAAAACATATTTAGCTTTATATAAAATGAAAGGATTTAAAAGCACGAATGTTTCTTTTATACATAATACAAACTTCTACTGTCCTTACTGCGATGAAAAAGAGAAGCTGTCTGGTGGATTAAATTGGCGAAACCGCTGGGAGGGTTCACCACTGATGAGCCAAGCCCTCCCAATATATTTTTTTCATCGCAGTAAGGACAGTAGAAGTTTGTATTATGTATAAAAGAAACATTCGTGCTTTTAAATCCTTTCATTTTATATGTATAGATGGCGCGTTATTGCTTTGTGTGAATATTTAGCTTTAGATGGCTTATTTTATATTTTAAAGTGGCAGAGAGTGAATAAATATAGGATGAAAATGTGTCGTTAATTTATAAATATCTCTTCAAAAGAAATAAAAGTTATAACCTCTTATAACTATGAAATAATTACATAAACGATAGATATATCACCATGACAAATACAAATAAATAAACGTTATAATAAAAGTAAATAGCGAAACTATAGAATTTCAAATTCTATAAAGTTGACGTAAAGTAATATTTAAAAATAGGAAAGAAATAAATATTCTATTATATACTATTATTGTGCCTTCTACATGCTTAGGAAAAGCATTTTAAGGCATAACTCATAGTTAGGAGTCTCCAAGCCCCCGCCGCAATGGAGGGCCAAGGAGAGGGCTGGAGAGGCGACGGCACCCCGGGGGAGAGGAGGGCTAGTGCGCGCCGTTTTGAGGGAACCAAGGCAGCACCAAGCACAACTAAGGCGCCGCAGGCTTCAAAAATAGTTAAGAGATCATTTCAGGGATCGAGATCAGGCGATCAAGACCCAGAGCTCAAGAGGTCTGGCTTTTATCCTTTAAATATTCTATTATAAGCGAACTTTATCGACCATGTATCTGGGCGACGGTGGCGCTCGAGTGGCAAAAGTTGGAACTAAATTATTCTTAATATTTTTTATGCTCAATTTAAATTGAAATCGCGTGTATGAGGATAATAATCACGTATAATTATAAAATAAATTAATCCTCAAAAATCACTTCAAACGAAAGTATATATTATTAAAATTACTTAAAATTTTAGTTCCAACTTCTGCCACTCGAGCGCCACAGTCGAGCTGATATGTGGTCCATAAAGTTGACTTAAATGAATCATCTTTTGATTTTTATTTGAACCTAAATTTTACTTTAGTGGAACTTTTACATTCTCTATGACAATATATTTTTTAAATGTGTCAACAAGTGTTTTTTTTTTTTTGTGTGTGTATAAGTACCTGGTATTTAAGAATACCCTGAAAAACGACAAACAACAATAAATAACTGTTATAATAAAAGTAAATGACGAAACTATGGAATTTCACACTATATAAAGTTGACGTAAAGTATTTTATTTAAAAAAAAAAACAATGGTTGCCTGTAAAGTCGGTTTTACGGGCGAAGATTTTACGTGACAACGGTAGAATATTTATTGATATGAATATAATTAAATTGCACAATAGGAACAAGGAATTGAATGAAAATAAGAATTGCACAAATTTTAACTATAGAAATATATATTTTTTTACTAAAACATTGTACATGTAAACTTAAACTTAACTAATTCCTATTTGAGTGATTTTGTTGAGGATAGGACGATGATAGGAGAAATATGAAATGAAAGGAAGTGTTTCTGCTGTAATGTGTCTTGCGAAAGTCAAGTCGATAGTTGTTCCTTTTAACGTAGTTGACTTAGAAACGTTTGATACGCAATCAAGATTATACGTATTTTTCATGAATTTAAGAAACGAGTTGTCAGGCTTTACGTTTTTGTTAAAAGCACCACACAGAAGAATCGGTATACTAGAATCAACTTGCACGAACGGTGGCACGTACTGGCTGTTGTGAATGTACGGACCGAGTCCTTGCCATAGTAACATTCCAATATCCTGCATACTAGCTCCTGGATGAATATATACAGCACCGAGTATAAACTTGAAGCTAGTATTAGCGGCGAAGCAAGTAACTTCAGTCATGCACATGTCACCCTTGGTTTTAATGACACGAGTTACGTCTGTAATCGCAACTTGGAACACTTCCGCCGTAGATGTCGATGATAATTTACGATAGATCGCCACTCCACCAGCCGCGTTGGTATTTGAAAATCAAAACACTTATTCAGATCGAAGGTTCAAATTTTTGCTAAATAAATTTGAAATTAAATAAAATTTGTAATTGTAAATGATGAAGTTGAAAATTAAAACATTTACTTAAATTAGATGTTAAAATTCTTGCTCAACACAGTTTAAATAAAGTTTTCTTATATCTGCCACTTTTTCTTAATATTTGTAATTTTAAAGAATCAATTCGAAAATCAAAACATTTATTCAGATCGAAGGTTCAAATTTTTGCAAATAAATTTGAAACTATTTAAAATTTGTAAAATAATAATTAATTAATTAATTAATTTTAAACTAATAATTTACTTAACACTATCAACATTTATCAATAGTATGACATAACCTATAAACTCAGTTTCTCAACTTTTGTGTCAATCTAACAATTAATCAATCAATCATAGTTTACGATAATGAAATATCAGTGTACAATTATTTACCTTTATTGTAGTTGTTGTAAATGACGAATCTAAGCACTCCACATTTTCACTACAGACACAGCTGACGATACTTTAACCACACGTGTGAACTTGTATTATGACGCTTTCTTGTTTTTCCAACGCCAAGAACGTTCGAGAAAGACAAAGACAGAGACAAGCATGCGCCGATTCAATGCGCCTAATTCTCTAGCGCTGCGCGCGCAGCACTCTCGTTCGATGACTCATCGTAACGTTACCGGGCGTTACACTTTTTCATAAGTGACTCCCAGCCGCAACCTAATTTAAGACGTTGTCACGTCAAAAATGGGAAAGAAATAAATTTTCTATAAAGCGAGCTTTATGGACCTTGTATGAAGGCGACGGTGGCGCTCGAGTGGCAAAGGTTGGAACTAAAATTGTCTTGATATTTTTTAATGACCAATATAAATTAAAGTAGCGTTAATGAGGCCTAAAATTGTATATAATTATAAAATTAATTATATTTTCAAAAATAACTTCAAACGAAGCGTAAATATTGCAAAGTCAATTTCAGTTCCAACTTCTGCAACTCGATGTTATTGTATCACTAGATAGAAATGTAGTCATGGTGTTGACAAGATTAGGTGTTACTTCTATTAGGCCACCACGGAGTTAGGAAATATTAGAAATAAACTTACCTTACAATATCCTACTGACTGACTGCTACCATAATTGTACCGCTATATATCTACATATTCCTAAAGCAATAATTGAGTATGTAAAGATGATATTTGCATTTCTACAAATATCCGAGTATGCAAATACACTACAGATGCCATTTAAACAAATTTAATTTAGAAAAAAAAAAGACCAATACGGGATTCGATCCCGGGTCGTGTCTGTTGGGTATCGACAGTGTATACCATTTGACTACCGACCAAATTTAATTTAATAATTGAAACCATTATGTTTTAATGTCCATCTCACAGAGAGCCAAACAACAACTGACTCACCCGTGCAGCCAAGGTCGCGCTCCGCTGCGTCACGTGGGGAAACATAGGTAGATGTTTTCTTACATCTTCTCAGCACATCCCCCTTTTTAAGACTTGAAATATATATATACATTACAAACTTTAAATGCATAATATAATTAATAATGAAGGCGATCCACAGGTTTAACAATTCGTCCACTCCGGGTTCTTATCTGGCCGTCTTCTGAGTCGTTAGAGGGATAATCCACAACTGGGGTGTTTTCATTTTCAACCAGTTCCTCCCCCGAAAAGGTCGTGTTCGATGGGTTGGCTGGATATTGCACTGCATATCCTTTTCGTAGATGGAACCTGTTTCGACGTAAAGTCCCAACTGGAGTATCAACTATATACGACCTTGGTGTCGATGCTTTCTTCTTTACAATCCCCCAGGTTCGCATATCTGTAATCCAAACAGTGTCACCTTCGGATAGCTCCTCCATGTCCGTAGCTCCGCAGCGTCGATCATATCTGGATTTCATATCCTTTCTCCTTCTCCCCTCCTTTCTTTTCAGGGCCTGAGAGTCCACCAACTTTGGATTAAGATTCTCTGGTGCAATTGGCAAGGTCGTTCGGAGTTTACGTCCCATGAGAAGCTCAGCAGGGCTGTAACCGTTCTCCAAAGGGGTCGATCGATACTCCAGGAGTCCAAGCGATGGGTCTTGATTTTTCTTGAGGATCAACTTAGCAATTTTCACACCTGCTTCTGCCATCCCATTGCTCTGCGGGAATCGAGGACTTGAAGTGACATGTGTGAATCCGTACTGCCTTGCGAAATTTGCAAATTCACGAGCAGCTCCAAATTGCGTCCCATTGTCGCTTACAACAGTTTCTGGTACTCCATGTCGGGCAAATATGGATTTGCAACTACGCACCACCACATTGGCTGTGAGCCGATCCAGCTGAACCACTTCAGGAAAGCGAGAATAATAGTCAATGACGACTAGATACCACTTATTCTCGAACTTGAACAAATCCATTCCAATCTTTTGCCACGGTCGTGTAGGAAAGTTGGTTGGTATCAAAGGTTCATGTTTTGAGACGGCTTCCTGGATACAGACACTGCACTTTCTGACCGTTTCCGCGATCTCTTCCGAAATTCCAGGCCACCATACCGTCTCACGTGCGCGAAGTCTTGTTTTTGTAATCCCGAAGTGCCCAGCGTGCAACTTATCTAGGATCTCCAGTTTCATACTTGCTGGAATAACAAGACGACAGCTACGCATCAGTAGTCCATTTTGAACGCCGAGTTCATCCTTGACATGCCAATAAGAGAGCAGAGCCTGTGACATCTTCTTCTTATCTGGCCAGCCTTGCTCAAGGTAGTTGACTACTGCTTTCAGGGTCGTATCTTCTTGTTGAGCTTCAAAAATCTTCGTCAACATCTCGTCTTTGTCGGTTATACTCGAGAGAACTGCATTTATATGCGCTGAGGTTTGCCGTTCGTTTTCACCTCCCTCGGTTGTAAGAAGTGGTTGTCTGGATAATGCATCAGCGTCGAGCAGCTCCTTTCCAGGGATGTCCAATCTTGTCTTGAGCTTTTCCATCAAAGGTATTGGTACCCGTCGAGGAGTATGCACAGCATATGGTTTTGCTCCAGGTTTCAATTTGATTTCGTAAGGGTTTCCGATCTGTCCCAGTCCTTCAAATACTTCGGGAAATTCCTTGATCGGGTTAATTCTCGTCGCAACCACTTCAATCCGCCTCGCCAGGTTCAAGAGCTCACATGCCCGGCGACTCAGAAGAGGTTCACTCAAACGACGAATGACATAAATCTTCTCCTTGATTTCATAATTGCCATTTCGCAGCGTTGATATAAACATACCCACAGTCCGAAGTTCGGAGAATTCAGCAGCTCTAATGTTGATATCACTTTCCACTAGTCGTTGTTGTCCCATTATCTTCCTGAAGAGACACAGAGGAACACATGTAACATCCGCCTGGGAGTCGAGCTTGAACTTCAGCTGTTTCCCGTTCACTTGGATTTCTGCTGTCCATCGCCTCCTGCACTCGCCTTCATCATCATCGAGATTAGATGAATCCTCCACAGATGAGACCTCCAGGAGAAAACCAATTTCTTCATCAAGTTCAGAAACAGCTCTGACCTCCGCAGTCTTCGCCTGCTTATCTGGGCAGCAATTTGCAAAATGGCCTGTTTTTGAACACAGGTTACATTTTTGTCCTTCAGCACGGCAAGCCTGTCCTTCCCTGTGGGTGAAACCTCCGCATTTTGGACATCGTGATCTTGTTTTGGCTGACTTCTCCTTCTTCCTCGAAGGCTGCTGTTGTTGTTTCGGTGATTGTTTCTTCGAGTTGAACTTCACCTGATTGACCTTTTGGCTTGTTGAGGGACGCTGCAGGTCGACTTGCTGCTGTCGAACGGCCTCCTGCTGTCGAACCATTTTCACCGCCTTTTCCAAAGTCAGTTCGCTGTCCAACTGCATTCTTTCAGATAAAGCTTTGTCCCTCACTCCAACCACTATTCGGTCACGGATCAACTGCTCATGAAGACCCTCAAATTCGCAACTATCAGCCAATTTGTACAATGAAGTGATGAATTCGTCCACTGGCTCCCGATCCTCTTGGATTCTTGAATTAAATTTCGCACGTTCGTAGATAATATTCTTCCTGACACAGAAGTGGCTGTCGAATGCCTTGAGGACGGAATCAATTTTCGTTGCCTCTTCCTCCTTTTCGAACTTGAAGGTCCTGAATATATCATCCGCGCGGTCGCCCATCAAGTACATGAACAAATCGATCTTGTCCGCCTCCTCTTTCTTCTTCATTCCACTGACCACGAGGTATCGTTCGAATCTCTTCCTCCATTTGGGCCATTCGTTGGGAGTCGAGAAGTCGAAAGTTTCTGGAGGTTGAATCTGAGCCATGTTGAATTATCTTCCAAGGTAGCAAAAATCGATATTTTGCAATATACGGGTTCGTATTTTATCCAGTTATCGCTGCCACCATGTTTTAATGTCCATCTCACAGAGAGCCAAACAACAACTGACTCACCCGTGCAGCCAAGGTCGCGCTCCGCTGCGTCACGTGGGGAAACATAGGTAGATGTTTTCTTACATCTTCTCAGCACACATTATATCAACATCTTTATATTACTAAGGGAAGATAATAGGAAAGGAGAGAAGAATACTTGTTTCAACACAAACTGCTATGACTATATATGTTTTAATACGGTCAGAAGATAGCTTGTGCCTGGTATTTAAGAATTAGCTTGCTGAATGACATATCAACTTGACAAACAACAATAAATAAATGTTATAATAAAAGTAAATGGCGACACTATGGAATTTCATGCTCTATAAAGTTGAAGTGGGTATATATATATTTTTTTTTAATGGGAAAGAAATAAATTTTCTAAAAAGCGAGCTTTATGGACCATGTATGAAGGCGACGGTGGCGCTCGAAAGTGGAAACTAAAATTTACTTTATATATTTTTTACTTTAAATATAAATTTAACTCGCGTGTGTGAGTCTAATAATCACTTATGATTATAAAAATAATTATATATTTTCAAAAATAACTTCAAACGAAACGTAAATATTATTAAAATTATTTCCAATTTTAGTTCCAACTTCTGCCACTCGAGCGCCACAGTCGAGCTGTTATGTGGTCCATAAAGCTGACTTAAATGAATCATCTTTTGATTTCTCTTTTACCTAAATTTTACTATAGTGCAAATTAAAGTTGCTGATGGTTTTCGCCATCTTTTGGAATAAATATCAAATAATCGTTTATTTTTAATTACAGAGAATTAGCCAAATACACTTTTTTTTTTTTTTTTTGCTAATCAAGAAAATTTAACTACATAAACATTTCAGGCTATTGGCCCTCATCAGCTTGTGCAAGCAGTACCTCAACGACCAAAAAAGCTGGTCTTTGGAGCTTTAAATAACCATTCCTTGATTCTTGGAAAGTCTCAAAAACCAGCTTTTTAGGTCGTTGAGGTACAGCTTGCACCACGCTAATGAGGGATAACAGTCTGAAACGCGTATGTGGTTAGTTTTTCTTGATTAATCAAAAAGTGTAATTGGAAAATCCATAAATAATTAAAAATCAACGATTATTTGATATATTTATTCCTAAAGATGGCGCAAGCCATCAGCAACTTTCAGTTTCACAATCAGAAGATGTCTAACTTATAGTATTAAAAATAATTAGGTAAATTGTGTATGATTTAGCTATTTATAGATTAAAAATGTAAAAAATAATAAAGTACAGGGTGATCCAAAAGTCCCGCACAACTTTAAAAATTAATAACTCCGCGAATATTTGTGCTAGAGAAATGCGGTAAACACCATTGTGTTCAGGATGCAATGGGATATTTTATGGCAAATAATGAAAAATTCGAAATTGATTTTAGTTACAACTTTATTCGCTAGAGATGGCGCTCTACCAGAATCAGAGATTCAGCGGCCAAATTGTTTGAATAAATTGAAAATATAACTGAACGACACGTATTTTTCCTTTTTGAATACCAGGAAAGAACCCTAATAATATCAAATGATAAATTAATAAAACACCATTTCGCCAAAAGTTAGAAGAAATGGTTGACGATTTTTAAATACAATCTGAGATATGTAAAATAGGTATATGCAAATTAAAACATGTAGCAAAAAATATTTATATTTTAGATGGAGTTTTGTGAAATAAATTGAATGTTTGAAAATAACTACTGATATCAATACACGATTTTTGAAATGTTAATATAGTACCAGAAATTATGATGGCACTACTAATAGGATTTCGTGCTATAAGGAATGTATAGTTTCTTGACTAATTGTCGACACTTGACTATTTAACTGAATATTTGTCATGATCCAAAAATGAAATATGGAGGGGAGTGACAAAATATATTTGTCGTACTTTATTCCAAATATCCTATGGGTTTGTCAAATGTTATCATTGTTTATTATACTGTACACAATTTTGAAAATGTATCCCCTGAAAAAAAATCATTTTTAAATCGACCTTTTGCGTTGAAAAACGTGGTAGTAAAATCATTTTGTATTATTTTTTGCGCAAAACATCTAAAGTTGGGGGGGATACAGAGATTATTCCTTATGCTATTTCTTCTAATGAGCAAAAAGCGATAAACTAAACATAAGGGGTAAAATTGTGTATACCAGTGTTATTCGAGAAGTTATAACACTTTGGCCTGCACGACATAATATAAAATGTGGGCAAATGACAAACAAAAAAATTACCGTTTACAGGAAAAAAAAAAGAGTCAAGATGTGAGGACAGCATTTATTATTCCCATAACCCAAAACAAAGAGCTGCAAAATATAACACATGATGTAACTACCTTCTCTCTTGTATTAGGTCACAATCCTTGCTCAATGTGGCGCCCTTCATTCTCAAACACCGCCTGCAGACGATAGATGACAGAATGGTCACAATTAAATAGTTGAAATTTATAAAACGTGCCATCTGATAGAAGCCTTCAACATGGCCAATGTGGTAGGCCGGTATCGATAAAAACGCGACTTAATGTACCCCCATAACCGAAATTGTAAGGCGTCAAGTCTGGTGATATTGGGGGCCACTGGTATATAAAGTGGTGACTTATCAACGAATTTCACCGAACGTTTCCTTCAGCAATTGTTTGGCACCGCGGGAGATATGAGGAGGTCCTCCATCTTGCAAGAATGTTATTTCGCTTAGTACTTGTCTGTCCTGCAATATGGGAATAACCTTTTCTCTCAAAAGTTGAACATAACGTTCACCAGTTACAAAAACGGTTTTAAAAATTCTTCCATTGATTTTTTCAAAGAAAAATGGCCCAATAATAAATGAAGAAGTGAACCCACCCAAAACTGTAACTCTGTGCTGATGAAGTGGTATTTCTTTAAGAATCCTAGGGTTTTCTGTTGCCAAAATGAGGCAGTTTTGAATGTTAAATTCTCCCTTTAGATAAAAGTAAGCATCATCTGTTCTTAGAACATTTGACAGCCAGTTTTCATCAATATCAATTTGCCGGAAAACCCATGCAGCGAATTCTTGACGCTTCTCAAAATCGCTGACTTTCAACTCGTGAAAACTTTTAATTTTGTTAGGATATTTTTATAGAAAAACTAGCGGACCCGCCCGGCTTCGCCCGGGTTTTACCCGAGTAAAAGTTTGTCTAACGAATCTCTCGATAAAGTGAACATTTTTTTCCCGGTCCCTTGAAAATACTCGATAAGTTGAATAAAATCAATATTAATTGGTTCCCTCGGTAATTGGAAGTTAAAGGAATAGTATCTTGCCTTGGAATTGTATCATTATTCTTGTATGGATGTACCCGGCTTCGCCCGGGTTTTACCCGAGTAAAGGTTTGTTTAACGAATATCTCGATAAAGTGAACATTTTTTCCCTGTCCCTTGAAAAATACTCGATAAGTTGAATAAAATCAATATTAATTGGTTCCCTCGGTAATTGGAAGTTAAAGGAATAGTATCTTGCCTTGGAATTGTATCATTATTCTTGTATGGATGTACCCGGCTTCGCCCGGGTTTTACCCGAGTAAAGGTTTGTCTAACGAATCTCTCGATAAAGTGAACATTTTTTCCCGGTCCCTTGAAAAATACTCGATAAGTTGAATAAAATCATTATTAATTGGTTCCCTCCGTAATTGGAAGTTAAAGGAATAGTATCTTGCCTTGGAATTGTATCATTATTCTTGTCTCAAATAAATTGCCGTGTCATCCTGAATTTTGTCTTTCCTAATTTTCTACATTACAAAATCATCGTATCATCATGATAATATTTAGAGCAGATTGTTGAATTATAACAGATAAATTAGAATATTTATCTTGATTATATCTAGGCGAAAAGTTATTTCAAAAATTTTATTTGCTAGAAACCTTCCCAGTACTATACTAAATAACTTCCCAAAGTTTCATGCCGATCCAATGAGTGGTTTGGTCAGGCATAAAGGACAAACAGACATACATTCATTTTTATATATATAGATTCTAAATGCGTGTTCTCTCCAAACTGTTCCATACGAAATCCCCGTTTGTCGAGAAACTTGTCTAGCACTTACTTCTCCATACGTGAATAACGTTTCAATAGCTTCAGCATTCTGCAAAACCGTAACAGCCACTGACTTGCATGTCGATGGTCTTCCACTCCGAGGTTTTGCTTCCAGAGATCCAGTTTCCTCAAAACTTTTAATCAATCGCTTTAGAGAGTAGCAACTCATTGGTCCTTTACCGCTTCGAATATCTTTAAAGGAACGAAACGCTCGTAAAGATTCAGTGGCAGATTCTGAATCACAATTAAAACAATTCACCAAGAGTGCTTTATCCTGTAGTGACGGCATTCCAGGGGGAAGGGGAGAAGTTCGACCACACCTCCTTGCGGTCCCCCTGGACCCTTGGAATATTTAACTAAATTCTGGTTCGTTTCCAAGATGACTAACGTTGCAACGGCACCCATTTTCAAATGAAGAGCAAAGCTGATATCTCCAGTAATGCTACCGCGTCCGGGGTAACCGCCGCATCAAGAGCTGCAGCTCGAGCTCATTATGAGAAATCTACTACGAGGACACAATTCAATCTACTACAACTCAATATAAATGCTACCCAGAAGAAAATAAAGAACTGACTTGTCTTCTCTGTGACAACAATGTACATATTAATTGTCCTCAGGGAGACAAAATTGAATCAGAATCTGAGATTCAATATCAAAGATTATACAAAACTACGAATGGACAGACCGGAAAAATTCGGAGGAGGACTTGCCGTTTTGATTAAAACTCTAGAAATCAAATTTAAGGAAATCGCCTATAATCAGAGTAAGCCTAGAGAAAGCACGACAGAAGCTCAGGCAATAGAAATCTATCTTACAGATAAAACAATTCCAATCATAAATGTTTATCACCACGATAATACTAGCATCAATACAGGCCTGATAGAGACATTGAGTGAAGCGTCTTCGGATATCGCAATCATACTTGGTGATTTTAACGCCGAAAGACCAATTTGGAGATCACCTGTCCAGGATAACAAAGGTCAGCAGGTTGAGGACATGCTAACCGACCTCGACCTTACGCCGTTAAATAACGAAAATAACACCTATATATCCAAGTCCACAGGCACAGAATCCACAATAGACATCACAGCGATAAATTACAACATCGCACCCACAACCAATGGAAAATTCTGAAAAGTGCAATCAGTGACCACAAACCAATTTTAACAACCCTAAAATTCAAAATTGAGAATTTTCAACAGAATAAAAGAACACTGGAAAAAAAATACAGAAAAACTTGAAGAACTGTGCAACGAAGAATTAAATCACAGAACGATTGACAAAAACTTGGAAAAATTCTCTTTGAACATATCCAAAGCTGCAAAAGTATCGATACCTAGAGGTAGACGTAAATACCTGTGAATACTTTACTGGAAGGACCACAATATCGAGGCAATGATTGCAGAGAGAGACAATAAAAATGAACTTCTTAAAACAAATAAAACAGAAGAAATCATAAAGGAACTCATTGAAGTTAGTCACAAAATAGAACAAGAAATTTGGATATTCAAACAAGAAAAATGGGCAGAATTCTGCGAAGAAAATGGATCCAAAAAAGGAAAGCCATCACTGGAATATAATTATTGTTATAAAACTCAAAACCAACACTAATCCTCCAATACTCTAACCGATATGAACAGCGAGAACGAACAAAAAGATGGCTGACATAATTTCTGAATATCTTTCAAGCACTTCCAGACTCAGCTATATGAATGAAGGCAGGACTCTAAAAAATAATATAAACAAGTTAGTTAAACAAGCAAGAAATTACCATCAACAAGATATTTACTCGAGATACTTCACACTGAATGAGCTAAATTCATCAATAGGAAAGTTAAATCCAAGATGTCACCTGGAGATGCTCTAATCTTTGGTCAAATGAATAAACACTTTGGAGACGAAGCTAAAAATCAACTCCTACGAATACTGAACATTTCATGGCAAACTGGTAAACTACCAAATAATTGGAAGATATCAATTATAGTGCCAATACTGAAACCAAACAAAGATGCTAAGGAATGCAAGAACTATCGGCCAATTGCTCTTACCAGCATACTTTGTAAAATAACAGAATGAATTATTCACTCTAGGCTCATAGTCTGGCTCACTAACAATAATAAAATAAACTTCTGCCAAACTGCCTAAAGATCCAGACACTGTACAACTGATAAACTGTTCTACTTCTGTCAATCAATAATAGATTTCTAGGAAAAACCGCCAAAGAAGACAACGGCAGTATTCCTGGATATGACCTCAGATTTTGTTCGAGTGTAGAAATTATTTGAAAGCCTGCACAACATCGGAGTAAGAGGAAAAACCTTAATCTGGATTGCAGACTTCTTAAGGGGAAGAAGGATAATGGTTCGGGTCAATGGAACATTTTCCAAGGACCGAAGAACATGGGCTGGTGTACCTCAGGGATCTGTGCTTAGCCCTCTACTCTTCTCGCTATATATTAACTGTTGTTTATGTAAATAGATGAATATTATTTGTATTATTTAAAGCCTCATTATGTAAAAATATATGTATATATAAATTGGACATTTGTTGTTGGCCATGGTCAAGTTTGAGCTCTTGTACGTCTAATTACGACACAACAAAAGTGGCGACGAGGATGCGCGATCTACAGAGCCAGTAAAAAGCTAAGGAAAACGGCGTCTATGCAAGTATAACAACTACATCTTTTAAACAAATCTGACTCTCGGATTATGGAGAGGAAAAATAAGAAAATGGGTTAAGATTACATCTTTTAAACTATCTGAATCAAGAAAACAAAGGAGTAGAAAAGATCAGCATGACAAGTTCAAAGTTAATAATACCTTTTAGATGCTATATCCCAGTGGAGGACACTTCGATTTTTTTGTACAAAAATTTGAGGCTTTCTTTTTGGCATCTGAAGAAGGAGATTAAAGTGCTGATTTTTACCTCGCTACCAGATTCTGAAACTTTGAAGCAGGGAAACGACATTTTCTTCCTGGTCTAATGAAAGATCAACCCTATGATACTATCATTCAAAGAATTAAGCTGCATTTGGATCCAAAGAAGAAAGTGATACCACAGCGATGCAGATTTTTAAAGAGAATTCAACAGGAAGGAGAATCAATTTCGGAATATCTTAGAGAATTGAAACATTTGGCAATAAATTGTAATTTCGTCGATATGTTGGGAACCATGATGCGAGACCGTTTTGTGGCTGGAATCAAGTCGGAAATCCTGCAAAAGAAGCTACTACAAGAGGAAGACGATGTCACCCTGGATAAAGTTTTTGCAGTGGCGATCTCGTTCGAATTGGCGGAGATAAATACAAGAGAATTACAAGATAAATTAGTGGCCAAGATATCCCCTGTGAATTGAAAGGATAAAAAGGGCGAGTACAATAATAGTACGGCGCAGTATAGGCCTTTCAGGCAAAGTGGCAAAGGCAAAATAGTGTGTTATAGATGTGGTGAAAGACATTCACACGTGGCATCTGTTTTACCTCATAGAACAAAGACTTGTTTTAAAATGTAATAAACTGGGTCATTTAAGTAGGGTCTGCAAAGCTAGTAAAAGAATGTGGGGATGTAAATTTGTACAAGAGGACTCTATATATTCTGTACAGGGCGAAACTGATGCCACAATAAATTTAACAGTAGATGATTATTCTTTGTGCTTTACAATAGATACAGGAAGTCCAGTTACGTTAATACCTAAAGATATTTATAAGAATTATTGGCAAGGTAAAAGATTATTTCCAGCAAATTTAAGATTAAAATCCTTTTGTGGTAAATCAATAGAGATTATAGATCAAAGAAATGTTTTCGTAAAAGAAGCCAACCAATATTTACGATAAATAGTTGTAAATGAAAAAATCCAGGTAATTTTATTAGGAAGAGAATGGCTTAAACAGTTGAAACTTGATTGTTCTATATTGTTTAGCATTAAAATTTTAAATAATGAATATAATAGAAATATATTTAAATATATAAAAATTTGATAGATAGGTATGCAGATTATTTTAACAAAGATTTGGGCTGTCTAAAGGACGTTAGAGTAAATTTTAATTTAAAAAAGGATGTGACTCCTGTGTTTTGTAAGGCCAGAAGTTTACCTTTCTCTCCAAAAAACAAAGTAGAGAATGAAATTGATCGTTTAGTGAATTCTTGCATTTTATAACCTATAGTTCATGCATATTGGACCGCTCCAATAGTACCGGCATCAAAAAAGGATGGTAGTGTAAGGATATGTGGTGATTTTAGATGTACAGCTAATAAAGTAATAGAATTAGATAGGTATCCCATTCCATCGATCGATGAGATCTTTTCAAAATTATCTACAAGCACCGTACTTTCGACTCTAGACCTATCACAGGCTTACTTACAAGTAATGTTAGCGGAAGAAGCCAAAGCTGTTGTTGATATAAACACAACAAAGAGGTTGTTTTCTTATAAAAGACTACCATATGACGTAGCGGTAGCACCAAATAAATTTCAGAGGATTATGGAAGGCCTATTTTCTGATTTGCCAGGTGTGGCCTGCTACATAGATGATATTTTGGTTGCAGGAAAATACTTTGAAGATTATGATCAAAAGTTGGATCTAGTGTTTAGATGATTGCTAGAAAAAGGTTTAAAGTTAAACAGATATAAATGTAAATTTAAAAAGAAATCGGTGGAATTTTTAGGGTTTAAAATGGATAAATATGGACTGCATCCCTTAGAAAATAAAATTAAAGCAGTGATAGAGGCGCCTGAACCTAAATAATGTTTCGCAATTGAGATCTTTCATAGGACTCTTAATTTATTATTATAGATTCATAAAGAATATAGCAAACATTTTAGCGCTATTCTATCAACTTTTGAATAAAAATTGTAGATGGAACTGGACGAAAAATATCGAATGTTATTTTAAAAATGTAAATCATTATTAATGGACTATGGACTAGGCGTAATTCTGAGTCATAGAAATGATAGAAAGGAAGAATGCCCTATAGCTTTTGCTTCTAGAACATTAACTGAAGCGGAAAAACGGTACTCTCAACTAGAAAAGGAAGCGTTGAGCATAACTTATGGCGATGAGAAATCAAGACAACACTTGCTGGGACGAAAATTCGTATTAGTGACAGACAACCGACCCTTAATTCATATATTTTCACCTCAGAAACCAATTCCCATATGTGCAGCATCCAGAATTAAAAGATGGTCCTTAAAATTAGCTGCATTTAATTACACTGAGGATTTTCGAAAAGGTAGTGATAATTCCAATGTTGACGCATTGTCACGTCTTCCTTTAGAATCGAGTGTCAGGGAGTTTCTTGATGAAGACCAGGTACTTCTTCTCACGAAGTTGAATGAGGTACCGTTCTCTTTTAAGGAGGTGGCATATGAGACGTCCCGAGATAAAATACTGTCTATAGTATTAAGGAATGTTAGAGAAGGAAACTGTGTGTGTGTGTGGAAATTCACAAGGGTACTGAGGGAAAACCCACTAGCTCCTTATTATAAGATCAATGAGGAATTAAGTTTGGAGTTTGATTGTTTTCAATGGCGTGAAAGAGTGGTGATTCCCCAAAAATTAAGATCTTTAATTTTAAATGACTTGCATGAAATACACATGGGGATTGTTAAAATGAAGATGATTGCCAGACGGTATTTTCTGGTGGCCAGGCATAGACATTAACATCAAAGAGTTAACTAGAGAATGTAGAGTATGCCAAGAATCGGCAAGCATGCCCCCGGCTACCATCTCGGAATGGACTTGGCCCGAAAAACCGTGGCATCGACTTCATCTTGATCTAGCGGGTCCGTTCATGGGAAGAATGTTTTTGGTTCTCGTGGACGCATACTCAAAGTGGATAGAAATTTTTATCATCAAAGATATTACCAGAAAAACGATTATAAGTCATCTTAGAGAAATTCTCGCCAGAATTGGATTGCCCTAATATTTTGTTACAGATAACGGAAGGCAGTTTATCTCCGGTGAATTCGAGCAATTTACCAAAATGAATGGTATACGGCACACTAAGACCAGTCCCTATAATCCTAGTACAAATTGTTTAGCTGAAAGATATGTAAGAGAGTTTAAAACCCGTTTGAGAAAGAATAATGGGAAGGATGATTTAGAGACGAATCTACAAAGTTTCCTATTTGCTCATAGAGCATCCCCCCAAACTGTAATAAAGGAATTCCCCGGCGGAACTGCTAATGAAGAGAAGTTTAAGATCAAGATTCTCGAATTTAATACCAAGATGAGAAATCCGCGAGAGGTATTTCATGAGGCCGTAAGAAGGCAGGAGCAGTTTACTACAGGTTGCGAGGTTTATTTCCGCAACTATGCACCTGGACCTAAATGGTAAAAAGGTACCATTTTGGAATTATTGAGCTACCGTCACTACCTTATAAGTTGCGAGGGCGTCGTGTATAAGAGGCATATCAATCAATTGCGACCTGTGAGAAAGAAACAAGTGGAGACAAGAAATTTGATACTTCCTCGAATATTAGGAGAGAAGCCTGTAGGTGGAAGTCAGAAATAAAGTGAAGAGGAGGTTCCAGAGGTTACATCAGGAAACAAGGAGGAGACTGCTTCTGTGCACGTACCCTCTTGCACTCCTATACCAGGGCCTGTTGCTGTGCAGGTTCCCTCTTGCACTCCTAAACCGGAGGCTGCCGCTGTGCAAGTGCCCGTCCGCAGTCCTAGACCTCAGAGAGCCAGGAAACCCCTAGACCGAATGGAGTATTATTAAGGGGGGAGATGTGTTGTGTATGTAAATAGATGAAGATTATTTGCATTCTTTAAAGTCTCATTATGTAAGAATATATGTGTATATAAATTGGACATTTTTGTTGACCAAACGAAAAGAATCTGAGGCTCTTTATTGGACACGACAAAAACAACAACGGCATTCCAGAGTAAAATAAATCATCAGAGATAGATAAATATTTTTCAAATGAATTAAAATAAATATAATCGATACTGAGAGATAGTTGAATTAAAAAAAAATAGAAAATTATTATTTTCGAAATATAAATAGCTGAGAGGATTCCAGCAAACCGCATCTAAAATATCAGGTTTTTTTTTTTGCTACATGTTTTAATTTACATATACCTATTTTACATATCTCAGATTGTATTTAAAAATCGTTAACCATTTCTTCTAACTTTTGGCGAAATGGTGTTTTATCAATTTATCATTTGATATTATTAGGGTTCTTTCCTGGTATTCAAAAAGTAAAAATACGTGTCGTTTAGTTATATTTTTCAATTTATCAAATTATTTGGCCGCTGAATCGCTGATTCTGGTAGGGCGCCATCTAGCGAATAAAGTTGTAACTAAAATCAATTTCGAATTTTCCATTATTTGCCATAAAAAATCCCATTGCATCCTGAACACAATGGTGTTTACCGCATTGCTCTAGCGCAAATATTCGCGGAGTTATTAATTTTTAAAGTTGTGCGGGACTTTTGGATCACCCTGTATTATTGATTGGTATATTTGTTTCTATAGTTGTCGACATTTATCTTTAAAAAATGGATCTCTAAGTGGACGTTCTGAATTTTCTAAAGTGGTGTACTGGATTGGCACTGACCCGATTCTGTTAGATAGCAGAGGCCGTCAAAAGATAACTTTTGTGTCTATTTTGACGGGAGACGTGTCTTTTATTCTTAATATGATAAAGTAATGCTATATTCTATTTATATTTATTATAATTCTATATATATCTTATATTCCGGGGTGAGAGAATAAAAAAAAAGTTATTAATTATAATTATTAAGTAATGTTTAAATTGTCGAATGTTAATTTTACTTACAAAAAAAAAATGAATGAAATATCAATTATTAGCAAATATGCTTATTTTAAACACATTTAACTATATATTTTTGGCAAATGAGTTTATTAAAAAAAACACACACATTTAACCAACCCAAAAGAAAAAAACAAATCTATATATACACAACAGAACAAAAAAATAATTTTAAAAAAGCTTTTTGTTTTTTGGTCAAATTAGAAAAAATATTTATATATTAAAAAAATTAAATTGAATATAACATATATATTCACTCTTTTTCATATAAACGTCTCTTTGATAGATTTTGGTAAACTGTATGAATCCTTTATAAATCATATGAAATCAAAATTTTCTGAATTCTGATAAACCATAGTTGTGTATACCATCATCTTCACAGGCCTGCCACTGAGTAGTGCTCCCAGTCTTAATGAGAAAGGCAGGTGCATTCTACTTCACCCAGTCATGATGGTTGTCAAACAAGCTTGATACCCTAATATGATTGAGTGGAGATAAGAAAGAAGATCATATTCACAAAGACGTCAGAGCTGTTGCATCAAGATATGAATCAACTTCATCCGTTAATGTTACCTACAGCACTCTGATCTTTAATTCCCCTCCAAATCAAGATATTTTAAGACCATATTGGGAAGTTCAATCATTGCGGGATTCCCAGAAGAATCTTAAATGATGTGATATATGTGAAATCAAAGCTGATCTGGACTGAAAAGGGCCATTAAGCCCGAACGCTATGGTCTTCATGTTAGCATTCAGAAAAGTAGAATACATATAGTTCACAAATTCCATATCTATTTTGACGTAATATAGTTCTTTTTATGCATATATGTTTAAAGATATAAATATTTTTTATTATAGAGCAATCCATTTTTAAATCTTTAAGTAATACATATATAAATAGATATTTTCCTTTTTTTTTATCTTTTTCTTTTTCATTAGTTCCCAGTATCCTTAGCGGGACATCACGCTTTGTTGTTATAGTTGAATAAAGTTGATGGAATCATATGTAAATACCATTGTTTTTATTATTTTATTTATTTTGTTTCTTTTTTTCCTCGGATTTACTCAGACCAATCTGTTTATGAGTTTAAATTTCTTAATTAAAAAAAAAAAAAGGGCATTTCCTGATCGGGCAACTGAAAGTTGCGCCATCTATCGGAATAAATATAAACTATTCTCGTTGATTTTTAATTATTCCAGAATTGGCCAAATACCGTTTCTTGATTATTCAAGAAAAGCTAACCACGTACTCGTTTCGTGCTTTTGGCCCTCGTCAGCGTGGTGCAAGCTGTACCTCAACGACCAAAAAGGCTGGTCTTTGGGGCATCTCGAAAAACCATGAAACAGGTATTTAGGCTGGAAGGACGTGAGAACGCCAATCAATGTGAAAGATAGTACAAAAGTGAATTTGTACTATTTTCCACATTTCTTAATTAAGTTTTCACATATATATAAATTTCATTATTATCATTAAATGTAATTAGCTTGATTAGCTTTTACTCTTTTCTTCCATCTGCAGACTCCGTAGTAAATCTATGTATAAGAAAAATGTATTACCTTTAGATTTACCCAGACCAATCTATTTATTGAGTTTGATTGTCTTAATTAAGTATTCCTGTATATAGATTTCATTATTACCTTTAAATGTGATTAGATTTTACTTTTTTATTCTTCTCATTTGCAGAGAGACTCCATGTATAAGGATCTATATGTCTTAATAAAGGCTTTTGTGTGTGTAATAATTTTTTTTTCAACCCAAAATCACTTTATTAGGTACCGCTCAAAAAAGAGCAACCTAGTTTATGATAATTACAACAATGAATAATATGTGAAGGTTATTCACATATTAAAACAAAGTGTCTAAACGCGGGATTCAATCCCAGTTCATGGCTGTCGGGAATCGAGGGTTTTAATCACTCGTCCACCGATTCTTCTTACTTATTTTGGTTCAAATTCACATAAATAGGTACCGCTCAGCAAGAGCAACCTAGTTCATGATAATTGAAACAGTGAATAATATATGAAGGTTATTCACATATTAAACAAATTTTAATTTTAATTCATGACTGTCGGGAATCGAGCGTGTTACCCTCTCATCCACCGACTTATTGTCGGGAATCGAGCGTGTTACCCCGTGTCTACCGATTCTTCTTACTTATTTTATCATCAATGTCTTTCCTAACATTGTCTTTGGTAATAGTAGAGCGGTGTCTGGAGAATAATTTGGCGAAACTGCTGAGAGGGTTCACCACTGATAAGCCAAGCTCTGTCATTCAATAACATTTTTCATTACAGCAAGATCTGTAAAGATAATATTTGATGATATATGCAAAAAGGAAACACATTACCAAAAAAAAAAAAATTACCAATTTTAAAGATAGATTATAATTATAAATTGTGTTCAAAGTCATCTTGTATTACAAAAACAAAAGATTTATGAAGATTCCAATAAAGAATAATAAAAAAAAAAGACAACAATTATCAAAGAACTGTTTATTTATATTAGCTACATAACATTTATTATGTATAATTTATTTACATTCTCTTACAGAAATAATCCAATTGTAGTGGCAGTAGTTTGCCATCGTGGCTGGAGCAAAATACATCAACAGGAACAAATATAATAATAATAAACAAAAAATAAAAACATTTGCACATGTGGTGGCATGTGTTTTCGGCAGTGTTAGTTGATTGATCTCTGCCGTAGAGTATTAATTTAGGGAAACATACACCGAATGAATGTACTAAAGAGTCCAAGGGGGATATGTACAGATTCGGTCAGGTTCAGTTCCAGTTTCTTCTCTGAGGGCCCAGAGGAGCGTAGATTTGTGGGGCGCGGAATCTACTGTAGATCCCGTAGTCATCCTCGTTAGTATATACCTCCGAATCTCCTGTAGCACACACCTTTTGTAGTACAACATAGTGGTATATCATGGTTTTTTATCAGTTGTAAAAGTGATTATTTAAAATACAATATAACACGACTGATGATTGTAAAACGAATCGTTTTATAATCATCAGCCGTGTTATATTGTATTTTAAATGTATTATAAGTTAATTTAAATATTATTTACGAACGGAAAAATACGTCCAGGGTAGCCTAGTGGACATGGCACCTGCCCGGTAAGCAGAAGGTTCTGGGTTCGATTCCCGCCCCTGAACACTTTTATTTTTCCGTTTGTCATTACTCTTCACAATTCATCCTATCATACTTCATCCTTAAAGTTAGAAATAATCGTTATTTCTCTTTAAAAAATAGATTTCGATTTTTGTTTAAAAAGAAACATTCGCGGTATAATTGCAAAAGTGATTATCTTGAAGAACATTGTGAAGAGCGATTCCAGGCTTGATTTAGCGCTGGATACATCCATAGAAGTCGGTGGACGAGTGGGTAAAACCTTCGATTATCGACCGCCATGAACCGGGATCGAATCCCTAATTGTACACTTTGTTTTAATATGTGAATAGCCTTCACATATTATTCATTAGAAGCCGCTCTACCATCTAAAAATCACATGTGTTCGTGGTCAGGATATGCCTTCTTTGTTTATAATATTATTCATTGTTGTTAATATCATAAGAGCTAGGTTGCTCTTTTAGAGCGGCACCTAAGTTATTTTGGAACCAGGATCTCAATTATAGGAAATCAAGCGGTAAGCTTCGTGTTTACTTCAAAGAGCCCAATGGTCGTCTTAAATATGATTTGGAGAAGTAAAATCTATCTCATTTTTAGTTAAGACTTGAAGTATTCTTTAGTAGCAGGCAGTCTTAAATAAACATTCATGGACAAAACTTATAAGAAAGCCTTTGATATCGCCGGCTGTCTGTTTTTTTTTTTTTTGAAGGAGACAGAGACTGTTCGCACTTGGTTATTTCGTGTGTCTTTAATAAAGGTCACTGTAATATCTTTCAGAGTTATTGTCTGAATTCCAATATATATGATAAAAGCTACAACTTCCTTAAGTTTTGTCCATGAGTGTAATTTCAAATGAATGCATCTGACATGAGGAACAGACGTCATGTACAGATGCTCTTATCTTGAAGTACAGATGCTGCTCATCCTGTTTATATGGATCAGGAGCCCGTACAAGGTACTATCAACCGGGCCAGCTGAACGCAGTTTTTTTTTTTTTTGCGAGTTTGTTACTACTGTCCCTTTTCCTTTTTCATCCGGGTTTGGGACTGGCAACGGCGTAATGGTAACACTTTCGAATTTCGTAAACCACGACTCGGGAACGAATCCCTGCAAAGGGGACTTTTTTTTAATACTTCAATTGCCTTTAGACTCTTGCACAAAAATCCTAAGGCTATCCAAACCCACTGAGGACAAGTAATCAAACGAGACTATGGTATCTTGTAGTACAAAAATAGAACGGGTTATGGAGGAGACATCTGTGGTCTACCATCAGTATAAACAGTAGTTAACTGCTATCCACCATAGTTATCATTGCCGATCTAATAGCATTGTAACTTTATATGTTAAAAATTACGTTTGTAAACTAACCGACTTCATATCTTTAACTACAGCACAAGCTGGCGACCTGAATAATCTAACTTCAAAATTTTCACCACCATCTTTTCACGCATTTTCTCGTATCTTGATAGTTAGATTATTGAGTTAAAAGATGAAAAGTTAAAAAAAAAAAGAGGAAATTTTGTAAAAATGGAATATATGAGAAACTATAAGAAAATTACAACTGTCTCTCTCTCTCTCTCTCCTATTAATGGATTAAAAAGAATAAACGAATATTTTTATCAGAAAAAGAAAGATAGAATGGATGAGATATCGTGGAAGAAAGAGCGGGAAAATGGCCCATGTCAGACGATTTGGCCTTACCGTGCCAAACGAAGAAACCAGCGACGGCGTAACAGCCATCTGCACCATAAAGGCTCCGTATGGATTGTGTGATTAAATCTTGTTGCAATTGCACCCAGTGCATCACCTCTTCGCGGCCAATACATTTTTATTATCTTCGTAAGTACTTCGAATTTCAGTAATTTCACTGGTTAGAGCAATACTAATCAACCGTTTTTTCAATAGTTTCCTTTTTTAAAACTCCGTAAGCGCTTTCATTGAAGAAATTTTTTCTTCTGGCCAAGAATCGAGGCAATGTAAAACGAAATAAAAAGATCAATATTTAAGATAAAAATCCAGTAAAATAGACGCAAAGTAAAACTATATCTAGACATAGCTAAACTAGATTTTTAGTGTTAAAACACTATATTTACTTCTCAACTTAACTGAAATAAAATCTCGAAAAGTTTCTTAAAAGTTTTAATAAAGTTGAAAACTATATTAGGATACATTGGCTGATTAGCTGCGGTTTGCGTCACTATCAACTACACTACAACTGAACGAACACCGATATAACGATCCCCGATTCAACGAAGGTCTGTGGGTCTCCGGTAGGCGGAACGACGACCAGTACTGGAGAGGAAGTACTTAAGTAACTAGAGCACTACTTTTTCCATTACACCATCTAACCAGGTGTGTGGTTAGGCTCTTTTTTAGGTAAAAAACTCCATTCCCACTCGTCCTGTGTTTCTACCTTTTACACTCATGGACAAAACTTAAGGAAGTAGAGTCTGATATCACCAGACGTCTATTTTTTTTAAGAAGACAGAGGCTGTTCACACTTGGTTATCTCATGTATCTTCAATAAAGGTCACTGTAATATCTTTCA
The DNA here is from genome assembly GCA_030710605.1 of Cordylochernes scorpioides. NCBI lineage: Eukaryota > Metazoa > Arthropoda > Arachnida > Pseudoscorpiones > Chernetidae > Cordylochernes > Cordylochernes scorpioides. The sequence continues at coordinate 35,616,741 of CP092884.1, forward strand.
GAGTTATAATCCAGATATACATGCTAAAAGGAACAACTTCCTTAAGTTCTGCTCATGAGTTTAAGTAAATAAAACCCAACAACCATGTAGGGAAAAAAAATCTGCAAACATTTCAATGACAACTCTTCCTCTTGTGTGGCCATAATCGACCAATGTATCAACACTAGACTGAGTATCCAGTAGAGAAGAAATATTTACTGTAAGATAACTTGATCAATGAGAATATGCAAAGAAGATAACATCAATATGTAATTTAGATGACAGAAAGATAGAAACGAAAAAATAGCGATAATATCAATAATGATAATAATGATCGATATTGGAAAGGAATAGGCAATTGATGTTGTAATATAAAAAGCCTGCGCCCTTGTATAGAATCAAATTTATTCTATATAATAGCTTTGAAAACATTACTGAACGCGATATTTATATTGAATAAAATTGCAACTATAACCAAAAAGGGGCTTTGATATTCTGCAACTACAAAGTGAAAATTGATTTTATATGCGTTGAGATATGTGATATATTTGCAGTATGACCATCTTTATAGAGTGCCATCTCCAATACCGATGAATCGTGGAACGTTACACTTGGTACGTTTAAACTGAATTCAAAGATAATTTGATTATCAAAACAGAAGGTAAGCACAAACTTTGAATTTATTCTAAAGTGTGAAATAAAGAATGCAAGCATTGGCGTCTTCATTTGTATCTCAGGTTGCTATGGACTATTAAAGAAAAAGAGTAAACAACTGTAGTGAGGGTCAGTGTGTCCATTTGACTCGGGGGTTGAAAAAGTTGCCAGGGACTCGAACTCCGCCCTCCCATTCATAACTGTGTTTGCCAAAAAATAACGATCATTAATGACTTCCATAAGTGGAGCATCATTAGCTCCGGAGAAGTATTTTGATGACCTAATTACTCTAATCTTCTCTGCAAACTTGTTTGGATTCCATCTGGCTACTTCATCGTATTGTCCCCTCCTTGCTAACTTGATTCCATCTGGCTACTTCATCGTATTGTCCCCTCCTTGCTAACTTGTTTGGATTCCATCTGGTTACTTAATCGTATTGTCCCCTCCTTGCTAACTTGTTTGGATTCCATTTGGCTACTTCATCGTATTGTCCCCTCCTTGCTAACTTGTTTGGATTCCATCTGGCTACTTCATCGTATTGTCCCCTCCTTGCTAACTTGTTTGGATTCCATCTGGTTACTTCATCGTATTGTCCCCTCCTTGCTAACTTGATTCCATCTGGCTACTTCATCGTATTGTCCCCTCCTTGCTAACTTGTTTGGATTCCATCTGGCTACTTAATCGTATTGTGGCGCTCCTTGCTAACTTGTTTGGATTCCATTTGGCTACTTCATCGTATTGTCCCCTCCTTGCTAACTTGTTTGGATTCCATCTGGCTTCTTCATCGTATTGTCCCCTCCTTGCTAACTTGTTTGGATTCCATCTGGCTTCTTCATCGTATTGTCCCCTCCTTGCTAACTTGTTTGGATTCCATCTGGCTACTTCATCGTATTGTCCCCTCCTTGCTAACTTGTTTGGATTCCATTTGGCTACTTCATCGTATTGTCCCCTCCTTGCTAACTTGTTTGGATTCCATCTGGCTACTTCATCGTATTGTCCCCTCCTTGCTAACTTGTTTGGATTCCATCTGGCTACTTCATCGTATTGTCCCCTCCTTGCTAACTTGTTTGGATTCCATCTGGCTATTTCATCGTATTGTCCCCTCCTTGCTAACTTGTTTGGATTCCATCTGGCTACTTCATCATATTGTCCCCTCTTTGCTAACTTGTTTGGATTCCATCTGGCTACTTTATCGTATTGTCCCCTCCTTGCTAACTTGTTTGGATTCCATCTGGCTACTTTATCGTATTGTCCCCTCCTTGCTAACTTGTTTGGATTCCATCTGGCTACTTCATCATATTGTCCCCTCCTTGCTAACTTGTTTGGATTCCATCTGGCTACTTCATCGTATTGTCCCCTCCTTGCTAACTTGTTTGTCCCCTCCTTGCTAACTTGTTTGGATTCCATCTGGCTACTTCATCGTATTGTCCCCTCCTTGCTAACTTGTTTGGATTCCATCTGGCTACTTCATCGTATTGTCACCTCCTTGCTAACTTGTTTGGATTCCATCTGGCTACTTCATCGTATTGACTTACTTGCTGAGTTAGGAGAGAAGGAGAATGTAGTACAATCGGTGTAGAGGATATAATCTAAGATTCTACAGCCTGCTGCCAAATAAGTACATCCACGGAGTATCTACATAAGGTATATGGACTATACGGTAATTAAGTCCATTAAAACTGACTGCAGCGTTATATAGACCAGAGAGATCTTATAGAGAGAGTATGTAGTGTAATCAGGGTATAAAGAGAAGGTTACCTAAGATCCTACAGCTTGTAGCCAAGTTAGTACACCAGAGAAATGGCTATATACCGTATTTCTTGTATATGGACTATAACTTACTGTAAGTAGGGCCATCAAAAATGACTGTAGCGTTTCATAGACTAGCGATATCTTAGAGAGAGAGATTGAAGCTACTTTATATAAAATCGTTCATATAAGAAAGAAAGAGAGAGAGTGAAGTGCAATCAGTATCTGAATGTTATCCTACAGCCTGCGGTCAAAAAAGTACATAATAAAAATGCTTGTGTAATATAAAATATATTTATATGGTTTTGACCAAGGATGTTCCATATGTAAATACCTGTTTTCTTTCCTCTCTTCGCTCTCCACTTCTCCCATCCATATTTCCAATTTTTTTTTCTTATTTTCCATAGGATTATTCAAATAATAATCTGTATATATTTACCATATGTATATAATCTTTCTCCATTTTTACCCCTTTGTATATTTCCCACTTTCATAGGCTTCTCCGTCTTGTAACCCCAAGGAGAATCCTCTGTAAGACCTGTGTGTCTTAATAAAGGCTTTTGTGTGTGTGTGTGGTTTTGACCAAGGACTTGGTTGTTGTTGCGTGATGTAATCAATATATAGCGTGATATATTCACGTTTTTAGTTCTTATGATAATTCTGTAATAATAAAATATTATGCAAATATATAAATTTTCAGTAGCATACAATCTCTTTTAATAAAAACTACACTACCTAAGATCATTGAATATTAGGTAGAAGAGTACATAACAGTTTGCATAATGTATTCTGTATAATAACTTACAGTAATTAAGGCCATCAAAATGACTGTATATCGTTCTATAGACAAAGATAGAGAAGGAGAGAGATTAAAACACTATACTTTGTTACATGGTTCATATAAGAAAGAGTGCGTGTTAAGTACCAGTGTCTAGAGAAGGTGTCATCCTACAGCCTGCTGTGACGTAAGTACACCAGAGAAATAGCTATATAACGTATTTCTTGTATATGAACTATAACTAGAGATATCTTAGAGAAAGATTGGAACACTATACTTTGTTACATGATCATATAAGAAAGAGAGATTGTGTGTTAAGTACAATCAGTGTCTATAGAAGGTGTCATCCTACAGTCTGCTGTGACGTAAGTACACCAGAAAAATGGCTACGTACCTATTCCCGAGTCGTAACATAGCCGTTCATTGAGGTTGGTCATGCTGGCGAAGCCATTCTTCTTGGCGATGCCGTTGTTGCCGTTGAAACGGGAGGCGAACTTGGGAACCCGAGCTCGGAACCCGAAGTAGTAGGGATCATCTATGGACACACACATAATACTTATTATGGTGGGAATTTCCTAATTTAAAATATAGCAAGTCATAGAGTAGAGAGATTCAAGTATAGCATCATGGTAGAATTCCCATAGACTACACAAAACACCATAGTTTAATACAGAAGTGCATATCAACAAAGGTAAATTCAAGAGACACTCATGGACAAACTTAAGGAGGTTATACCTTTTAGCATTTATATCAGATTTCAAAGAATAACTCTGTAAGATATTACAGTAACCTTTATTGAAGACACACGAGATAACCAAGTGTGTATACTCATGGACAAAACTTAAGGAAGTTGTATCTTCTAACATGTATATCGGGATTCAGACAATAACTCTGAAAGATATTTGATATACAGTGACCATTATAGAAAACATACGAGATAACCATGTGCGAACAAAAATGCCTATGTCTTCTTAAAAAAAAAAAATTGACGATCGACGACAACATGGTGAAGCTGCGGCTCTTTATTTAGTTCCATATGTAAATATTATTTATGCGCGTATACTATTCATTATGAGAATTCGAAACTATTATAGACCCGTATGATTCTTTTAAAAATTAAACAATTTCTACTGCCCTTACTGCAATGGAAAAATTAATGGGAGGGCCCCTCGTTCATCAGTGGTGAACCCTCCCAGCAGTTTCGCCAGTTTAATCTACCATACCGCTGTTATATTGTATTTTTCGATCTTACTTTCATAGTGATACTAATGCTAGACTCTTGGAATGAGTATTTTAGATGAACTATGGACATAAGCTTTGAGGACAGTAGAATTACATACAATTATAAATATATAATATAGAAATTGTTTAATTTTAAAAATAATCATACAAGTCTATAATAGTTTCGAATTTTCATAACAGATGTATCATAATACTATTCATTGTTGGCAAGAAAACATTTTAAGGTTCTTTAAAAACTTTATTTTGTAAATTGCAATTTTTGATTCTTCCGAGTTTAAAGTTTGCCGACCCCTAGTCTATACCAATCTGTAGCGTGTATATAGTACTAGCCGAATGACCCGGGCAACACCCGTGTTTTACCCGATTGAATGTTTTTATTCAAATACTATTTGTTACAATTATAAATTGGCGCCTTATATAAATGCCTATATTAGTAGAGTATATGATATTATATCTACATTTATGTAGATGTGACATATATATCCCTAATGATAATAGTACTTACATATGTACATAAGTATGTGTATATATATACACCTTAATAGTACAAAAGCTACATACCTATACTTTCGATATTTGCGGACCTATAATGAGGTATTGTTAACAATAGATTATTTAAGGAGCGACCCGCTCCAACACAATAGTTACAAAAACCAAAAAGCGAGTGGCGTGATCGTAGCCAACCAATAGGAGAGCGCCATTCCAAAAAAAAAGAAAACGGTGACAGAGATGAAGAATTATTAAGAACGCATGACGCTCGTAACTGTATATAGTATATGTAGGTAGCACCCAACGTGGATGACCAAAATATATATGAGAGAGGGGCACGTTCTGTGAGGTAATTGAATGTGTTGGGCTGTGATTGAAAGAGGCCACCGATGAAGATAAATCACCACTAAATATAGAATATCCAGGCTCTAATAGGCATGGAGGCATTCGATCATGGAGAGTTTAACACCCTTCGTCTTACCATTTACTTTGTAATTATCGTTGGTTATTTTATCTTTCCTTATTCTCAAGTATATATAGAATCTCTCTGTTCTTTTACTGCCTTATTTTCTAGACCTATTATGAGAGCAGATCTCGTCAATAGTCAATAAAGATTATTTTATCAATTGTTCTTTGCGTATTTTTCTTTCTAATAAGGGTGTTAAGCTTCTTGTTCGCTCTATTGTAGATTGGGGAGCATCAAAGGATGAAGACATTCCAGAACTAAGTGGATTGCCACAATTGAGAAGTTCGCGTTCTTCAAATAGCTAACTTAACTTTCCATATATAGAGAGGAAAGTAGGAGTTTAGGATTCCTATACTTACGCTCAACACTCAGAGTTAAATTTGAGGAAGTTGTACCTTTTACCATGTATATCAGACAATAACTCACAATACGACACATCGTAGCGACCTCAAAAGAGTATGAATCTAAACTTTTAAAACTTAAGATTTACCCTAGATTTCAGAGAATTAAAAACTCAAATCCAATTGGATTACCACAATTAAATATCTAAGTTTTCCATACAACTAACCAAGCTTCCAAGAAAAAGAATGGAGTGGATAAGACATATTGTAAATGCTCCAAACTGTTTGATAGGAAACGACTTCTTAATAATTCTAAATCAAAAGGGCATCTAAATGCTCAAATACTCTTACAAACGTTACAACGTAGTTTCAATTCATAAAAGTTAGAGTTGTTTACTTTCAATTGTAAAGAAGACAACAGTGCAGGTTGCTCCACCCAGTGTTCCATTCATGCCAGAACCAGTTCAAGGTGCCAACTCATTTGGATAGGTCCGTCAAAGCCTTCAGACAAAGCAATGTTACGTAGGGGACTTGCACTTGATCCATTTAGGAGTTGAGTCATAGAAACGTGCTGGATGAGACCGCAATTTGGGCATTGTTCTCGTAACCGTGAGAAGTTCTTTCAGACGTTGTTCTTCTCATTAGTCTGTCTACCCACTGTAGACACTGTAGATATTTGGTGATGTCACGTATGCGGTCCTGTACCCCCATCTTAGGGAGAGTTTCCTCGCGGATACCTTACCTAAACACAAGATTATTCTTGTCAAGTTCCTCAACACAGTCATCGCTGGGGACACGGATTCCATAACTCGCAAGTCTGAACTCAAGACGATTCTAAGCTCCTGATAGGATCCAGACGTCTCTTCGGAGAAGGCCTCGTCTGGTGTATATATTTTTCTCTACTATTTTAAACTCTGTAAACTCTCTTTTGACCGTTGACTAGATGTCAATAAACTATTTTAAATTGTCAATTGTCACTGTAGATATTTGGTGTGTGTTGGTTTCGACAGTATTGACTGATTTATTAATGAGGAGGTTGTTTATTTTCATCAGCCATCATCGAAAGTATCCACAGCGTTGATTCCTGATTGAGAGGCGATAAGAACCCACCAAAGAGACAAAACTACCCCGATGTCACCATGTCGTGAAAAGTTGACAAGACCGCCTTTATCTAGATGACAGAAGCAAGCGGCAATCAAATACATATAAACGGTGTCTATAACCTAGCCAATTTTGGTGATAATACAATTCTTTTTAAAAATCACCAATGTATAGACCGTATTAAAGTGATTAGAAGAGTTTTTTCGGCTATTGTGCGGTGTCGATTATAGTTTTCAGCTGACACGCCTATCAATAAATCACTTCGGTCATCGACTTCCTTCCTTCTGACAGGTGGGGAACACGCTTCAAGTTGTTGGTGGGGAGGAGGCTTTGTTTTAATGGTTCTCTAGGAATGCGGAACCAAAATGGCGCTTAGGGACAACAATTCTATCATCACTTTTCTTTTTCAAATCACTTTTCCTTAGTTTATTTTTGCTAACTATGATTGAGATCTTTCTATAGTCAAAACATACTGTCTAACGCACTGTGCGTGTTGTCCTGTATGTGTATTCTCTTGATTTAGCGATTTATCAAGAATTGTTTGAGTTTCTATCGAAATGCGTCTATACTCCCCTTCCCCCCTCTCTTTATATAACTCTTAGCTTCGATTCAGCCACGTAATCTTTCGCCTTTTATTAAAAATAATTATATATATTAAGAGAAATGCATTTCCTGATTGTACAACTTGAAGTTGCCGATTCACATAAAAGTTCATGATTAATCGTGAAAGGGTGTTTGGCCCATTCTGGAATTATTTTGTAAAAATAAATAAATAAATAAAATAAAAAAACAACGATTAGTTTATATTTACTCCGACAGATGGCATAAGCACATACAGTTGAATTCCGATTCACCGGGGATATGAAGGCAACCACGGTATATCCGCAACCCACGGCAAATCTACAAATTACTCAGATAATAAAAGTGTGTAATGATTATTTTAATGAAGTTTCTTTTAGACTTAGATGCCCCTGTTAAATCCACACCCGGTAATTCGTGAATAAAAGTAATTTGTTAGTTGATAAAGAGGCTAATGATTATTTATCTAAGCTGTAAAAAAAGATGTTAAGACAAGCTTTAACTTGGCCTATTTCAATTTGTAGAACTTACCGTAAATCTTCGAATCGTCTTTTTTCCGTGGAGGTTGAACTGTGGGTAACTTGATGACACGTTGGTCAGCCACTTCATCAAGATCGTAGTCAGGCTGGACACACGACATTCTGTTGTTAGACGGTGACATTGAGTTTGTTTGTAGTGGCTGGAATCATCACTGAAAATACCCTCTGTGTGGAATAATGGAGATCCACTTCGGGACGTCGGCCAGACGGATTGGGTGACATCAAACAAACATACCCGCCAGCCGTCAACAAAGGAAGAGAGCACGGCCTGGTCTGCTGGACCAGTTGGGTGTTTTCCTCTGTCATCTTAACAATTTTTTAATAAAGTTAGTTTGAAGGAGACTTCTACCCTCTCCTTTCTGATATTTATTGATCTGATTTAAATCTTTGTAACAGCCCACAAAAGAATCATCACTGCGAATTCTTCTACCAAATTTCACATCAGTGTTTTGTGAAACGATTAACAGAATTTTCTACACACTCTGATAGCCAACAGGAGATTCATGATGACGTCTTACAAATTCGTCTCAAAGAGGTGCATTTCTGTCTAATCTAATTTTATAACAAAAACATTACATTTTGTTTTTATTAGGAATATAAGTGAAATTTTCTGATAGTTTCTTCTTATTCTCAATGATATTTATATCTATCTTAGATATTATATATACTCATAGACAAAACTTAAGGAAGCTTCATGTTTTGATGTCGCCGGTCGTCTGTTTTAATTGAAGGAGACAGAGGTAATTTTGTTCACACTTGTCTTGTCTCACATAGCCCGAAAAGCGTACTTGGTTAGCTTTTTTTTTTGATTAATCAAGAATGGGTATTTAGCCAATTCTGGAATAATTAAAAATCAACGAGAATAGTTGATATTTATTCCGATAGATGACGCAAACCATCAGAAACTTTCAGTTTCACGATAAGATGCCTTTTTCATCATTAAAATGGTTGGCAGACCAAACAAGTCTACAGAGCTATATGTAGAATTGTATTTCCTTATTTGACTCAAATTTCTAAACCGAATCACAATGTTAAAACGATACAAACATGATTACAGAAATTCTTCATTTATGCCAGAACGATACTTGTCATGGAATCTGTCATCGAAGATAATAGCCTTCATTGCACGGACTAGAATTACTTCAACTCTAGATAGATAAAGTCATATTCTCATCATCAAAAAGGAAAACATTCACTGCAGGATATGTGGAAATATGATATCTGATGAAATCTCTCACTATATCACAGAATACAAATATTTAGGTGAAGAAAGAGAAAAAAAACTCTTAAAAACACCTTATGGAGATTTAGTAACCTACTGAAGACGCTGAGAACTATTTCAGAAAAGAAAAATATAGCAATAGAACTCAATAATTTTTACAGATTAATTGTAAATAGGTTTATACACAAAAGAGGTAGTGAGGAAAGTTTTATAACAGATGTGTAAATAAATCCCTTTTCAAACAAAGGCTCACGTGCACATGGGGAAAGGGAGAAAAAAAAATTACTGTATTATTTTGTTGTTGTATGGCGAATCCATACAGGGCAATGGGCCCTAATAAAAGCCTTTTTGTTGTTGATTACAGAAATTGATGAATCTTTTAATTATTTCAGAATTCTACTAATCCAATATTTGATATAGTGATGTTATGTTAGAAATTCCGTAACCTACAAGGTTTCTCAAACCACTCAATCGGTAAGTTTCAAATCCTTTCACCATCAGCTGAATCCAAATAGGATTGCCAACCTGTGTGTACTTCAATTACTCTGGGAAAATGAACAGTCCTCTTTTTATGAAAAGAAATTCTAAGGTTATGTAAACACATACATAAGTACATCGACGTAAGTGCCTGACCATATTACGTAAGTATTACTTAGATTGAAGTCTTTGAAATGGGGTACTTTTTTACTCAGCAGTTGTGTTTAGTATCAAATCTCTGTGTGCCTTCTTCATCTCCGCAGTTATAAGTAGTGAGAGTTAAAAGGAATTAGTATTTATTTGGTGGATTAATAATTAATGAGGTTTTTCAACAAAACATATTAAAATGATTATTCTTGGGTATCTTCATCATTAATTTCAATTATTATTTTCATGATTTTTTTTTTTGAGAAGGCGAATGATGGTTGAATGATCCATATTGAAATGTTAAGGTTGGAAATATCAAGCCTCCAGGGATGTTTCTTTTAAAAAATTTTATTCAAAAATCTCTCTATCTTTTGAGCACGGAAGCCCTTCTACGAGAGAAAAACGAGATACAAATTGTCTCCTGTAGAAGAGCTTCCATGCCCGAAAGATAAGAGATATTTGTGAATTAAAAATTTTAAAAAGAAACTTATATTTCTGTAAACCTGATATTTTCACCTTAATATGGGATACATGGGATTTAATATGGGATACATGGGATTTAATATGGGATACATGGGATTGTTTTATTGAATTTTGAAGTGTTTTCGGTCAATATTCTCATAGTCAAGATTCTGTTCTCTTTCATGACTGTCAAAAGTACTTTCTGGTCGTTGCAATGTGATGATCGAACTTTTCTTTCGTTATCTGTGAGGTTTAAATCGTCTTATTTCAACTTTGCTGAGTATTCCTTCGCCAGAAAGTTGGTTGAGATCGTGAATTGGCTGTACAGCATTCTAACCTTTTTCGAAATGGTAGATCATGCGGAGAATATAGCTATGATTTTTTGCTACGTATTTTCATTATCAGAAAAGAAAGAATTATTTAAAAATTAAACAAAACGCCTAATTTTAAGGCAAAAAAAAAAAGTCAAAGGAAAAAAAGTCTCAATTATTTACCAATCCATAATATTTTATTTTCTTTTTAATTTTAAGAACACGATAGCTAGCAGAAAGAGCAAACAGACAAATTACAGATTTTTCTTTCTAAAAATATTTGAAAGAATTGTCAATAGATGATACAGTAAAACCTTACATGAGCGATCAGTCTGATCAACTCTTGGAACAACCACTTGTAGAATCAAAAGCGTCAGTTTTGGTATTTAGGTTTTGGTATTTAGGGGAAAGGTCTAATTGGCTAATCATTCACTTATTATCTTTTCTGACAAAATAAATAAATCTAATTTAAAAAAAATAATTTCAGAAATGGTATTCGATGTTAAATTTGAAAGAAATAGGTTACAGAAGCGTACAAAAGGCCTTTATGGTAGTGATAAGGAGTGTGTTTATATAAAAATTCGGAAGTATTTACCGTAGGGACAGAAATCTTGGGAGTGTCCCTTGGTGGCAGTTTAGGGGGCTGTCTAGGGGGCAGGGGGCACTTAGTGTAGCCCCTAGAAGAAGGGGAGCCAGACCCTGGCAGTGTGTAGGGGTCCTCATCAACAGGGGCCCTCTCGTACAAGCTCAGATTGGGAGTACTGAGCCGCAGATTTCCTGGGGACACACACAGCCTTACCTTCTAGCAAGCCATCGTAGCATGGATCGACGCTTTTAGTTCTTGATTGTTTTTATTTTAATCGCAAGATCCACCAAAGTTAGTAACTTGTGTACATCCTTGTCAAGAAGAGAATGATGACTATATGTGCCGGGTCCAAAGACCATTATATCCTTGTCAAGGGGAGTGCTAAATGTATATGTGTTGAGTTGAAATACCATTTCATTCTTGTCTAGAGGTGAGAATTCCGATTATACATGTTAGGTTGAAATACCATTCCATCCTTATCAAGAGGAGTTCTAACCTTATATGCTTTGGGTCCGAAGACCATTCCATCCTTGTCAAGGGAAGAGCTAACTGAATATATGCTTTTGGTCTGAAGACCATTCCATCCTTGTCAAGGGAAGTACTAATCGTATATGCTTTGGGTCCGAAGACCATTCCATACTTGTCAAGGGGAGCTAACCGTATATGTTGGGTATAAAGACAATTCCACCTTTCCTAAAGTTTTGTCGATGAGTGCATAACTGTTCTTGACTTATTTACTTCCCTGTGTTTCAGCGGTTCACTCTCATCTTCATCTGAGGAATGTTCAGAATTTTTCCTATCACTTCATATTGGAGAAATCAACATACAAATATCGATATCAAAAATATCTCACAGTTCACTAAACACGATCGTTACACGCATTTCTTAAATTAATAAATATAAAAACACGCCTACCTCACACCTTATAATTCCAACCAATAGTTAAATCTAATCAACAGGGGCCCCGGTGTGTAAAAAAAAAAGAGAGAGAGAAACGAAAACTTTCCAAAAATCAGGAAGTAGAAGTTGGGAGGAAGCGAATGACTTACAACTTCTCATCCAAAAATGCTATCAAATTAAATGACATGAAAAATTAATAAAAAGATTAATGGAGGAGAGAAGGGCGGGCTAAGGTCAGCTTCCTCAACTCAGTGGTATTTTTAGCCACCCTTGGGGTAGACGTCGCTCTAAAAAACCGAATTTCTACGTAAAGGAAACTTCCCCACCCAAACTTAGTTGCATACAATTCATATTGTTTATAAATGGCTAAGATGTTATTCACACACACACAACTTGCTCTGACTGAAGCTTTATTTTTATTGAAAGTAGCAATTCTAGGATATTTCTACTATAATACAATATAATGCGGCTTATGATTGTAAAACGAGGTTTGATAAGTTTAACCGCAAATGTTTCTTTTGAATGAAAAATTGTAATTTATTTTAAGGAGAAATAACGACTATTTATATCTTTCACAATTTCATCCTTTCATACTTCCTACCTAAGGATAGAAATAGTCGTTATTTCTCTTTAAAATAATTTACGATTTTTTGTTTAAAAGAAACATTTAAGGTAAAAACTTGTCAAACGTCGTTTTATATTTCTACTATGTAGCAATATTGTTATAATTTGCGTATTGTTGTAATATTGTCTGTGCTCAAATTTGCATCTTTGTTAGAAATCTCAGCTTTGTTAGTTAGCTAGCGGTTTTTTTGGATAGGACAGACCGCTGATAGGTGTGAGCTGCTGGTGTGTATATAATTTTATCTAGTTTCTTTAATCTCTTGTCTTTACTTTTTGCCTATGAGATTCCTTTTAAGTAATAAAGGATCTTCGTAATTATTAGTCTTCTTTCTTCCTCGGATATATATATATATACATATTTCCCATTAACTTTTAAATATTCAGAATTTTATAAAGCTGCGAGTGATGTTCGAAATAACAATGAATCCGGTTGCTTCTACTGAACAACTGGGGGTAAATGAACTAATTAATTAACCTTTAAGATTTTATATTCTGTGCTTAGATAACCCTCTAGCTTTGATCCATCCATGTATAAAACTGTATAGATGTTTGATAATTATGTATATTTATGTCATTTCTACTCAATAATTGTTCTTTAGGGAAAAAAACTGCTTGTTCTTAATTGCTTGTATATAAGTTTATGCTAAGCCCTTCCTTTTCCCCCTTATTTGATACACTGTAAATAACATCGCTGATTATTGGTACTATTACTGTTATTCCTACATTTCTACCCGGAGAATCTGTATAAGACCAAAAGGCCTTAATGAAGCTTTTGCTGTTATACCATTCATGTGTTGTTTACCAATACAGTAGATTCTCGACTTTACTGATGAAGGTCATAGCCCAAAACTATGGCATTTAAGTTGGATTTTTATTTGAATTTGACAAAATTGATGTTGTTTCCCAATATTTATCACCCGCTTTACGTTTTGTATTTAGATGATAAAGCCAAATGCATTATTTTAATACTAAGGATAAACGTTTGGAGAAAATGATTTTTATTAATATATTATTATTTTAATAATAAAAATAAAAGTCGATTAATAAAAATCATTTTCTCCAAACGTTTATCCTTAGTATTTATATTCCAAGGAGAAAGTTTCTATGTTTAAATAAGCATTATTTTAATGTATCTTTAAATTGAGAGGTACCACTTTTGGTATACATGAATATCCTCTCACCAATTTTAAGTTATAGCTTCATCTATTGTTTTGAAAATAGAGCAATCCATAAATAAATATTTAATAAAAAAAAGGCATATATTGGATCAAAATATCATATATATTGGTAAAATAAATGATATTTTAATCCGATATATCCTTTTTTAATTAAAGATTCATCTATAGAAAACGAACATTTTTGCAGATTGGATTTATAAAGATGACAATTATGTGTATCGCTGAAACCTCGGAAATGAATAATAAGAAAGGTTGTGTGGTGGATATTTATAATCGTAGAGATATTTATGAATATAATTTGTTGCTTGGAAGTTTGTTTGGAAAAAGGTATGGCTACCTCTTCCTAAGGAGAGTGAAAGCGATCACTGAAATGTCGGGAGCTAAATTTAAAAAAAAAATAGTTATTGATATATTTCTTTTATTTTCTTGAAGTACTCTCTCATTTGATGTTGGATTCAATCAGCAAAAGTCATTTATCATTTTACAAAAGTGATAGCTCATATTTTTGATAACGAGGCATAAGATTGACTCAGAGAAGTCATTTCGGTTAGGTTCAAGACTTTATAGGAAGGTATGTAATGATTTCAAGTATAAAATAAGAATAAAAGCAGTAGCAGTGCATTTCTTTATTTGATAAAAGTGCAAGCTTTGGGATCTTTATAATCCTTCCACAGACATAGATTTAGGTTGAGAGAATGAGAATATATAAAAAATCTATATCAAAAAGGATTTTTTATATATTCTCATTTTCTCAATCTAAAGCTACGCCTGTGGAAGGATTATAAAGTTCCCAAAGCTTGCAATTTTAACAAATAAAGAAATGCATTACTACTGTTTATATTTTTATATTTATTGATAGGTATGTAATGGCATCAAGACTTTATAGAGAGATATATGATGGCATCAAGACTTTATAGAGAGATATATGATGGCATCAAGACTTTATAGCATGGTATCATGGTATTAGAGGCCGACGTTACCTTGCATGAACGGCCGGATCATCTCAAGAGCCACCATATTGACAATCATCACCCACAGCGGGGTTTTGAGCAGGCTGCTGGACTTTTTCGCTAGGCTGAATATACTGATGCAGCTCTTCTGGAGGAGGTTGATGTCGGGGTTCTTCTGGCGCTGCTCTTTCTTAAAAAGCGAGTGAAATTTCTTCATGACGAAGAGCTGCGTACACGGGCCGTGTGAACGAAGGCTCAGTGAGAGGAAGGTGGTACTTACTCTGGCTGGCTTCTCCCCCAACTCCCCGTTGTTCCTCAGCAGCGAGTCGTCGAGCGTGCTCTGAGACTTGGAACCTGTCTCGTAGCAACAGACTGTGATGGGCTCGACTTTCATCATGGCTATATTTCCTGATTCGTCTATCTTCAGACGTACGCCCTGGACAGAACATTCCGAGTGTTAGACATTGGGGACAATATGCAAATACGATTCTATCTATATCGCAACATAATGGGCACTAAAAGCCTATCAGAAGAGGCATATTTCCATACTATGCTCATATACAAATGCAGAATTGAAAACCAGATATTAACCATCATATTCCTATCTGGCAAAGTCTGGAGCTCTTGGCCAACCTGAGGTCAGAAAATACCACCCAACTAGACGAAAGAGATCCATAAAGACCCAATGCCAGCAAGAATGGAAATCTACTGTTGTACATGACTGGTACAGAGCAGGAGGGATAAGCATCAATTCTGTGCTCCCAAGAGAACAAGAGTCTTTTATTTCTAAACTTTAGTTTGGTCCTCTACGGATAATGACTTTCCAGAATGGTTACAAGGTTTTCCCCCTATATACTAAGTCCAATTCTTAACCTGTAATCCCAAACTACATTATTGTATTGACTCATCCATTGATGACCTCTACTCATCCCCAGCAGACACCATCAACAAGCTCTACAAGCTTGATATCCTGATATGATTGAGTGGAGATAAGAAAGACGAAGTAGATCATATTCCTTTTATTAGTAAGAATTTTCACGATTTAAGACAATTGAACAGAAAATATTAAATATGTGTTTTGATAATCATTTACCAATAAACCAGCACAACAACAAAGATGTTCAAGATGGTCAAATAATCTTACTTCAGTGTAACAGACCGTAATAAAAGAATGGCATCGCAATGTGGAGCGGAATAAATGGCTTTTGTTTTCAAAACTTGTTCAGGTCAGTTGAGAACAATGCTTTCAATTATCCGGAATCCATTCTCTTTCTTCTTACTGCCGCTAATGATAACTCGGGATTGGTGTGAAAAGTACGATATTGGTGTGATATAACGATTGAAGAATGCTTAGGAATCATAAAACCTCGAATAAGCGACCCTCTAATGAGATACTACCTTCATGAACGACCATCCTTCTAAAAAAAATGACAAAGTGGACTGATTCAATGAAATAGAAACACAAATTGCTATGATTAAATTATATATCTGGAATATGTTTCTCTTGGTATATATTAGGAAATATTCTCTATAGACCTTACTGTAATGATAAAAATTACTAGATGAGAAGGCTTGGCTCATCAGTGGTGAATCCTCTCAGCGGTTTCGCCAATTTAATCTCCAAATGGCATTAAGGTCTGTAGAGAGAATATTAAATATCATAAGAAACATATACAAAACTTAAGGAAGTTGTACCTTTTAGCATGTATATCGGGATTCAGACAATAACTCTGAAATATATTACAGTGACCTTTATTGAAGACACATGAGATAACCAAGTGTGTATACACTCATGGACAAAACTTGAGGAAGTTGTACCTTTTATCATGTATATCGTGATTCAGACAATAACTCTGAAAGTTATTTGATACACAGTAACCTTTATTGAAGACATACGAGATAACCAAGTGTGTATACACTCATGGACAAAACTTAAGAAAGTTGTACCTTTTAGCATGTATATCGGGATTCAGACAATAACTCTGAAATATATTACAGTAACCTTCATTGAAGACACACGAGATAACCAATATACACTCATAGACAAAACTTAAGAAAGTTGTACCTTTTAGCATGTATATCGTGATTCAGACAATAACTCTGAAAGTTATTTGATACACAGTAACCTTTATTGAAGACACGCGAGATAACCAAGTGTGTATACACTCATGGACAAAACTTGAGGAAGTTGTACCTTTTATCATGTATATCGTGATTCAGACAATAACTCTGAAAGTTATTTGATACACAGTAACCTTTATTGAAGACATACGAGATAACCAAGTGTGTATACACTCATGGACAAAACTTAAGAAAGTTGTACCTTTTAGCATGTATATCGGGATTCAGACAATAACTCTGAAATATATTACAGTAACCTTCATTGAAGACACACGAGATAACCAATATACACTCATAGACAAAACTTAAGGAAGTTGTACCTTTTAGCATGTATATCGGGATTCAGACAATAACTCTGAAAGATATTACAGTGACCTTTATTGAAGACTGTGTATCAAATATCTTTAAGAAATATTGTCTGAATCCATATACATTCTCAAAAGTACAACTTCCATAAGTTTTGTTCATGATTATAGTTAAAATTTCAAAACGTATTGAATTCGCTATTAACTATATAATCAACAAATCTTCAAAACTTCCTGATATAGAATTTCTCTAGAAAAACGAAGTCTTCCTCCCCTATTCAGACATAAAGATAAAAGGTCAAGAAGGTATCAAAGCTAAAATATAAAAAGAGGAAGAGCGATAAAAGAAGAAGAATGGAAAAAAAGACATTTTGTGTGTTATCTTAAAGTAGTGTGTGAGTCATTATAGTTCATTTGTGGAAGATAGAAGGATGATAGAATACCCATTGGTAGGTTTTAGCCGAGATTGGGGAGGAAATTAACAAAAGAATGAATTGGTACCGCGGAAGTTAACTGCTTCAATTAGAGATCAATGGGCGAAATTCCATCAATCCCTTGTTGGGGGTCATTGACATGGTGGTGGTGACAAATGGAAAAGAGGGAGGGAACTCACCTGTCCAACTGATTTCCTGGCTTCTTTTGTTTCTCTGTCGCGCATCGGATTCTCGAACTTATTCAGGCCGATTCTGTAAACACACACAAGATCTGTTTTTTTTTTTCATCTGTTGTACATATATATATGTTATAAAAATAATGATATTTCTGTTGAGGATTATGGTAATGCAGTCGTGGCAAAAATATTTAAAGAATAATAATAAATAATAGATTTGATCAGTAATTGCTTTAATTGAACTAAAGGAATATGGAAAACATAACTTGAGAAAGGTAATGCCTGGCTTAAGGCGTAAGAATTAAAAAAAAAAAAAAATGGAAAACTTATTTACATAATGCACAAAAGTTTTGAGCCGGCCATCGGGAAACAACAACAATGAGTTTTTATAGGGGAAGCGTGACCTCTGGCAGTCGATTTAACAGAGTATTTGAATCAATGAAATATCAAATAATATAATATTTTAATATAACATATAATATATATCTTATTTATATCACAGTATCGCGCCATCTGTATTCAAAATTATAAACTACACTGCTAGTGTAGTCCAACAGCCCGAAACGCGTACCTGATTAGCTTTTCTTGATTAATCAAATAATGGGTATTTGACCAATTCTGGAATAATTAAAAATCAACGAATAGTTGATATTTATTCCGATAGATGGCGCAATCCATCAGCAACTTTAAGTTGCCCGATAAAAAGATGCCTTTTATCTATTTTTACACTGCTAGTGGTTTAACCAGTTTTACATACCAGACCACTACAAGCCTTTTGAGCCTGTATATTCAGCCATTTTTATGATTACTGTATGGAAGAGAACAAAAAATACACTAATAAATGCTAAATACACTCATGGACAAAACTTAAGGAAGTTGTACCTTTTACCATGTATATCGGGATTCAGACAATAACTCTGAAATATATTACAGTGACCTTTAATGAAGACACACGAGATAACCAAGTGTGAACAAATTTGGTCTCCTTCAAATAAAAAAAAAAATAGATGACCGGTAACATCAAAGACTTTCCACTTCCTTAAGTTTTGTCCATGAGTGTATATCTCCGTCAATCTCTCTTGTCACAATAGAATAGTTATCTTGATAAAGATGAGTACTGTTTTGTGCTTGTTATTAAAGTTTAAAACATATTTAAAATTTATATATTTTATTCAATGAAGATCAAAATTAAATAACCAACACAATTAATTATACATCATAACTATATAATATTAAACCATCTATTTACAGTTTGTTTTGGTCACCAGTCCAATATTTTTATTTTATTTCCACAGACTAAATTATGAAATTAATTTATAAATGAAATATTATGCAAAACAAAATTAAACAACTATATACATCAAGAGTACCTCACAATATCCAAGTAAACAGTACTATACAGATTCATGCATTAAAGTATATACTTTCCATAGATCACAATAGCTTGAGAAAAACAACTTTCTTTTCTGCTGGTCTCTCAAACCAGCAATCTCTCCCTTTCCTATAAAAGATCACGTAAAGGAAAAAACAGAATTTGGTGACAGCAAATACATTTGGCAAGGTGTCAGGGAACACCCATTATTCCATATTCTATATACAGTTACGAGCGTCATCATCTCTGTCACCGTTTGCTTTTTTTTTTGGAATGGCGCCCTCCTATTGGTCGGCTACGATCACGCCACCTTTGCCCCCCCCCCCCCCACTCGCTTTTTCGTTTTTGTAACTATTGTGTTGGAGCGGGTCGGTCCTTAAATAAATGCATATATTAGTTAATAACCAAATGGAATCCTCTCTTTCTTTTTCCCAGTAAGAGACGCCTACGGAAGCCAACAGTACATAGACAGATAAAGCACATAGGCTATAGTTATTAACTAACATATGCATTTATTTAAGGCGCCAATTTATAATTGTAACAAATAGTATTTGAATAAAAACATTCAATCGGGTAAAACACGGGCGTTGCCCGGGTCATTCGGCTAGTATAAAATAAAGACAAGATAAAAACGCTATAAAAAAGATTAAAAAAGATAAATTGACAATTATTAGTTACAATTATAAGTTAAAACTTTAGATACCGTAACTAAAAACTGAAATTTTAGTTTCAACATCTGTATCTTATCTTGAAGATAGAGGTTGCTGGCATTCATATTTCTGTAGAGAGATAATATTTGATGCTATTATTTAAAAGTAATACATTGTCAGTAAAAATTTATATTGTGGCGAAGAAATATTTTATTATTTAATTTAATATTATTCAATGAAAATATTCAACAGATTATAAAAATATATATTACTCTGTATTTGTGAAATCATATTTAAAATATTTATTTGCTTGCTTGCTTAAGATTCCCTAGCTGTAGATAGTTTTTTTTGGCTGACTTGTTAATAATTGTCGACTCGTCGCTGTGACGTCATCAATAAATACTTTTACATCTTAGGATATTTCAAGGCTTGATTTCTACGTTACAATATGTTACAAATTTCAACGATAGATGGCAATTATATTTATAAATTCATATTTCTGTAAGAAATAGATACTTCGGCCAGTTAAAGTTTTATTTTTATTTCTCCTGACGAAGACAAAAGATTTTAGTTGAAACGTTGAGAAAATTAAACTTAAAATGGTGTCTATTTTTAAAAGAAATCGGTGTGTTAGTATAATAGTTATAGTTAATGTTTATCTTGTTTTCTATCTGGAAGCTTGCCCGAAATGTAATAAAAATTTGATTGAGAGCTATCATTTGATTCAAATATTATCAACATCAATCTAGCGCCATCCATCGAGGGAAATTTGTATTAATAATATGGATTTTAAAAAATGTTGCGTTAAAAAATTCGTACCAATTTTCATCATTTGATTTTCGTTGGTGTTCAAATTTCCTTACAACTAAATTATTGTACAAATCGAAAGCAAAAAAATAAGTGTGAAAAAAATAGCGCAAATGTGATATTGTACTTGGATAAGATGCATACATCATGAAAAACAAAAAGGCATCTCCTTATCGTGCAACTGAAAGTTGCTGATGGCTTGCGCCATCTTTTTGTTGATATTTATTCCGATAGATGGCGCAAGCCATCAGCAACTTTCAGTTGTACAATAAGGAGAAGTCTTTTTGTTTTTCACAAAAAAATAATTGTTTTTTTTTTTTAATGTGTTTATGGAAGGGCCTACTAAAGAACTCAATAAAATATTAAGGACTAAGTAAAACTAGATCATTACCAGTTCCCAAAAGTTCCTCCAAACCCTCTAGTTGCTAACACGATATAGAGTTAACCTATATTCCCATAAAGATTCAGGTACCAAACTAAAGAATATTTATTACACATGAGCATATATTTGAGCATATATAATATCCTCATTTGTAATAGAGATTCTCCCTTTTCCTCATTTTTCACAAAGGTTTTTTCATGGCGGATTTCTATTTTTACTTTTCTTGGAAGAGGAAATGGCTATGTTTAAGACAATGTATGCATATCTTATGTCTCACTATATCACACATGGCTATTCTTTCTACATCTCTTTCTTTGAAAACCTATGTTTATATATGTGTGCACCATTAGTCATTTTAATTACTAGACACACATTGAGGAGAAATACAGTGAGAACTTAAACGAAAAAACATGGTGAAGGAAGACGAGTTTCTTTTATTTATGCATAGGTGCAAGCTTTCGGGTAAAAACCCTTCAACAGTGAGAACTCTTTGGAACAAACCTCTTATAAAAAAACTCTTTATAATGGATTACTTTTTATAGAAAAACTCCCTATAACTAAACTTTATGATGGAATTATTGATAAAGAAAAATTTTTTTATAACGAAAGTATAAAGAAAAACTCTATAACGGAATTCTTTATAACGAAAAACTCTATAACGTAACTTTTTATAACGAAAAACTCCATATTACTAAGAGAAAGCGCAAATTTCGATCAATGATAATCCAGGGTTTGGCCAATTGGATCAAACTATGGTCTGAACGTTATGGTCAGAGAAAATAACTGAAGAGGCATTGCTTTGATGCATTTAACAAATTAATTTCAATGTATTTATTAAAAAGGAGATGCCATCTTTTTTTTTTTACAAAAATATATACAAAAAGCATATTTATTAATTCTTCATGTGTAACTCATAAACAATAATATTAAAAATATTTCGATTTTTCAAAAAACGAAAAAAAAAATAAAATAAAAAAAAATCTCAAACCCAAGTTCCAAAAAAAAAAAAAAGAAAGACTAAATTTTAAAAGAATGCCACAAAACTCTAAATTCAAAAAAAAAAAAAAAATTCACAGAATAAAAAAATAAATAATAAAAAATGACCATGGACCATTTAATTAAGAGAAGTAGGGCAGAGAAAGAAGAGGCCAGGTCAGTCCGTCATAATTGAAGAGACACGTGAAGATTTCTTATGACTTCCAGTCTCCTCGATAATGGACTTTTTCTAGTCATCAGCTAACGGGGTCTGGTGCTCCAGTAGAAGTCTAATGGTACAAGAAAAATTTTTACCGATTGTTACCGGAGTAACAATTGCCACACGCGAGCATGAAAAAGTAACGGGACTAAAACGACCTCTCCGACATCCATTAGCAAGCTGTGGGGATTCACACAACATTCTGAGGCCATACCATGTGTGAAAGTTTTAACAATCTAAC
This sequence comes from Cordylochernes scorpioides, assembly GCA_030710605.1. Lineage (NCBI taxonomy): Eukaryota > Metazoa > Arthropoda > Arachnida > Pseudoscorpiones > Chernetidae > Cordylochernes > Cordylochernes scorpioides. The sequence continues at coordinate 35,639,198 of CP092884.1, forward strand.
TGATGGTCGTTCTAACACACATCTTGACGCTGTTTCACACTGCGCTATAATGTTAAATTTAACTAACTTATGAACATTACAGAAAGAAGTAAAATGACATCACAACTTTTTATATATATTTTCACGGAATTCCCTTGTCAACGGCTATTAGGATTAGCGCTTACCAATAATAATCTAAAGTTGCCTTTAAATTATTCTAAAGCTTCCAAGTCGTTGACTATAAAACTTCTAATGTATCTAATAGTAACTTTATATAGAGTTTCTAGCGTTGGCTCTAGAATATTTTTTAGCTTTTAACCCGGTAATTGTAAGAAGCTCCAAACGTAGGGTGTAAGTAACATCTTGGATATTGCTTCCCGAAGTTTCTAAAGCCTCAAATGTTTGCTCTAAAGGGTTTTAAAGCTTCCCTCTAACGATAACTCCGAACAACTTCTAGTGTTGGCTCTAACATTTTTTGAAGCTTCTCTGAAGTTGATTATAATAAGACTAACGATTTCTCTAAATACCTATATAGTTTCAACTGTTTGTCTTAAAGAATTTTGAAACCTCTAACAATAATTCTGAAAACTTCTAGCGTTGGTCCTAATTTTTTTAAGCTTCTGAAGTTGATGATAAGAAGACTCTAGCGCTGTATCTAAATATCTCTAAAGTATCAACTGTTTGTCTCTTAAAGGATTTTAAAATCTCTAACAATAATTTAGAAAACTTCTAGCGTTGGCCCTAATTTTTTGAAGCTTCTGAAGTTGACTATAGAGAAGATTCTAATGCTAATTCTGAAAACCTCCTGGGATGTTCCACAAGGATTCTAAAGCCTCAAATATTTGTGCTAATAGATTTTAAAGTTTCTAACGATAACTCTGAACAACTCGTAGTGTTGACTCTAAAACCATTTGAAGCTCTTGACGTTGGCTGTCTCAAACGCTGAGCCTAAAAACTCCTAAAGACTCTAACGTAGGATCTAACCAGCCTGTAAAAACACTAAGGTAATACTTAAGTGGTCCCATTGGCCTACATCCATCCTTAACTTCCTACTCCCACTCGTGCCTTCGCTGAATTCCCAAAAAGACTGTCATTAAGTACAACTTAACAAGATTCTCTTCTCCCCTTTCCTGGAAAACTGACCACAAAATCTATGGTCTTTTTCCCATTCCAACAGGACCTTACTGGTTTTAAATTCTAAAGGAAATTGGTTAATTTGGTTTCACCCGTTGAAGGAAAAATTGATACTTCGCACTTTCGAAATAAAAAAATCTGAATAACAACTGCCTCAAGGCTGTTTTAAATTAGTGTTAAAAAAGATATCAGAATTTTTGTACTTTTACTATTCAGTACTGAATAGAAACCTTCCGTGAGAGACGGCCACTAAACAAGGACACTCCCGGTCTCTCCTGAAGGTGATGTCTTAATGAAGCTCGAATTAAATCAAATCTATTTGGGATTTTATAAATATAGACGCTAAGGGAGATAAACAGATGGAACACTCATGGAAGTTTTACTCTCTCTGTTTTTGAATATAAAATAGTATGCCTAATAAACAAAAGGCTTAAATATTCCGTCAAAATAGGCGTTAAAACTACACATATATACACAACATAATGTACCATCATGTACGAAAAGTGACATTTTTCCTTTCAAAAATTCATTAAAATAAAAAGGCATTTTGGGTTATCATTCCAGTACAAAACATAGAGTTGGTGATGTCGAATGTGCCACTACACCAGGTTTGGCAAATTCATACAAAAGCCAACAACCTGTATACCATGGTTTTGGGCTTTGGACCTCATCAGTACAGGGGCGGCTTCGATTCCATAACATTCTACGAGAGAAGTTATGGAATCGGTCGAATTGGCTGGTGAAGTGACAGGGGCCGATTTTCAAGCAAGAATACAACATATAGTTGGTGGAGGATGATGGCCAAAACCATGGTACAGAGAAAGGTTTTTGTCTGAATTGGAAAAAACTGATGTTATATGGCTCATTCGTTATTATCAACTATTATACGCAGATGATACCAACCCTGTGCCTGTACTCCTAACCCTCTACAACTGGAAACTATTTTTATTTTTGATTTTTCAAATGTATTTCTCTGAATCTCTATTGTATCTGCTGCGCACGCCTTTGCGGAGCCAGTGGCCAGATGAAGCGCGACCGCGCGAAAGCTTGCCTCCCGATACCTTAATAAAGAAACTCTGCAAATATTTTAAATTTATTTAACTCAATTATAATATTATTTGCATCAATATTTAAAGTACAAATTATCAACTCTACGTTCTGTAATTCTGTATCGTGCGTGTGACCTCCTTAGAGTGTTGGGAGGTCGCTAGGTCTAACGACTAGAGCCGTCGTACGGGTGGAGCCTCTTTAGGGCGGGTGTGTGGCGCGAGGGCGCGCCGTTCCTGTCCGGCCCGAGCACAAGAGAAACGTTCTGCATTGGGGTGATAGCCCAAAAAAAGCATTTTTTTCGTTATTTTAATGCATTATAAAAGAAAGAGGTACCACTTTTGGTACATATATGTATGTGTGTATATATATATAATGCACCATCCTTTGGCATGAACGTTAAAGAGGTGTGATAGTTAATCTGTCGCGGTCGTTAAACAAGCATCATCGTTAAGAAGTGTGGTCGTTATCTTATAATATCATCGCATAACATAGCTAGCTATACTAATAAGTATAAGCTCTTTGGATTCTTCTAAAGATAATTATTATATTTTAGAACCATAACTTGGAGAATCCAAGGACTGATATGGTTCATATTCTTAAGTGTAGCCTCTCAAAGTGATTTTCTATATTTTCCTAAAGGTATCAGAATGTTTATAATCTAAATTAGTATCATACAGGTCTTGCTCTTCCAGAATCTAACGCGTTCATAGCCATTGGAAGACTATTAAACAACATATATAGCACAAGAGACTATCCTTCAAGTCAACAATTTGGTACTATTTAAATATATGGTCAAAAATTTGAAGATTTGAAGGACTATTAGACCTGTGTCTTGGTTTTCTCAATAAATATATAGTCAACAATTGAACATTTGAAGGATAGTTAGACCTGTGTTTTTGTGCTATCTAAATATATGATCAAAAATTGATTATCTTTTAGAAGTATTTTTTTTTCTTCAGAAAATATGAAAGTTTTTGGCTTCTCTTGATTTATCAATAAAGATAATTTTTTTTGTCATTTATTCTGAAATATATAATTTTCTAAAAAATATCAATATTCGATAAATGGTACAAGTTATCATCAACCTTTAGATGCACGATCAGAAGATTCCATTTTTAAAAAATTTCCTCACCTGATTCACAGCAGAATTTCACTGCGCAAAAAAGTGTCTTGTTTATAGAAGAGAATTAAAGATGAGCATATCATTAGCGTGAAAACCACAAAATTTTCATTATACCAAAATCATTCGCTTATAGATTCATTCTTTTCATATAAATATTATTTCACACAATAACTATAGAATTCACCGTAAACGTGGTGAAAAGACGACAGCAAAATTTGATGGGTAGAACGTAAACCTGTCATAATCAAATGTTCCACCTGACAACAATGATGACTTTGTCATCGTTCGATGAATGGCAAGAAAAAGAAGAAAAAAAGAGAGAATTGTCTTGGCTAACTTCTGTTTGAAGGGGAAGTTTGGATTGATCGTTTAGGTGGGGGTTCATTGATCATACACAACTTCGGTGTGAACATCCTCGCCATGTTGGCCTTCGTAACTGGGAAATAATTGAAAAATTCTTTAGTTTAAAGGATTCTTCGGGAAGTCCTGTGTATAACCGCTGTCAAGTTGCTAAAGATGAATTATAGAAATGGTAATATTATTGGAGATTTTTCTTTCTATTGATTGGACGAGGTTTTACTTGGATGAATGGTGTGTTTGAGAAATTACAATATGATTTAAAGTATGAATAATATGGTACAGGTTCTTGATCTGTGTTACCAGGATTCCGTGTCAACTTTTTCCATACTTCTTGGCGAGTTCTTGTCAAAATCTTGTACGCTTCTTGTCTACTTTTTGTATACTTCTTGGCATGTTCTTGTCAACATCTTGTACGCTTCTTGTCTATTTTTGTATACTTATTGGCTAGTTCTTGTCTATTTTTGTGTACTTCTTGGCTAGTTCTTGTCTATTTTTGTGTACTTCTTGGCTAGTTCTTGTCTATTTTTGTGTACTTCTCGGCTAGTTCTTGTCTATTTTTGTATACTTTTTGTACGCTTTTTGTCCATTTTTGTATATTTCTTGTCAACTCTTTGTATACTTTTTAGCTAGTTCTTGTATGCTTCTTGTTCGCTTCTTGACTACTTTTATATTATTCTTGTCTACTTTGAGAATACTTCTTGGCTTGTTCTTGTCAAGATCTTGTATGCATCTTGTCTACTTTTTGTATACTTCTTGGTTGCTCTTTTCTACTTCTTGTTAATATCTTGTACGCTTCTTGTCCACTTCTTGTACGCTTATTTTACTACGTCTTATATATACTTTTTGACTATTTATAGTTGACTTCTTGAATGCATAAGTATGTTTATTTTATGTAGTTATCATTATAGCAACAGTTAACCTTTCTTATACTACAGATTAGAATATTCCATATTCTCGAATCCTGGTAAGAGCTCGTATATTACTGGCTGTACGGATATATCTCCCGTAGCGCATTTCCGTGGCAGATTCTCTTGACATGTTTCCTTGACGCATATAAACATTGCATTTTTGCCGGATAGTGAACACTAGAGCATAAACAATGCTAAAAACAGTAGGAGTATACATATTATTTTATTTAATAAGCGTAAAAGTAAACAAGTTGTATTTTAATTGAGGAATTTGTACACTACACAGAAAACCAGATGTTTTAAGCTTTTACATCAGAGTACCTATACAAGATAAATGGATGCATTCCAAAGACATTCTCCCTAAACATGGGTTGACGTACCAAAGAAATGATCGCAGAGCTCATGGGGTTTGATCCACGCACAACAAGTTTCAGTCTAATGCTGAATCCGTTTAAGACAGATCTAACCATATTTATAAGTAAGGCTTACCATTCTAGAGTTTTAAATAAATATTCAACTATTGTGTCATAATAACAATAGTTTAAGAACAATAATAAACCAAGACAATCGCTATTTTTAAGTGAAAACGTGTCAATAAGTTCTGTTTTTAAAATTCTACAGTGTCTTCCTTTGAAGCATTTATTCCTGAACATGTCTCAAAACTTTGATTTACCTGAAAGGATCAGGTTCCTAATATATCTTATTGTTTCTCTTTTTTTTTTCTTGTATAATATGTTTATAACTGTTTCTGTTTAAAAATGTAAATCGACGTAATTATATCCCTAGCCGGGGATATCGCGTTTTGTGTGTTGAAATAAAATGAAGACTATGATTTATCATAAACAAAACAATCTTAGCTCTCAACAATCCTAGAATAGTAATGATGGTAAGTATAGGTGCAGAACCTCTATAAACAGATTCAAGTATTTTTATTTCCAGTAAAGAAATGTATATTAAATTCAATACCTTTTGTAGATATATTTTTATCAAAATTCGAAACTATTATAGACGCGTATGATTCTTTTTAAAAATAATCAATTTCTACTGTCCTTACTGCAATGGAAAAACTAATGGGAGGGCCTGGCTCATCAGTGGTGAACCCTCCCAGCGGTTTCGCCAGTTTAATCTACCATACCGCTGTTATATTGTATTTTTCGAACTTCCTTTTATAGTGATACTGATGCTAGACTCTTTTAATGGGTATTTTTGATGAACTATGAACATAAGCTTTGAGGACAGTAGAATTACATACATTTATAAATATATAAAATGCTTCGAGCAATCGTGTTTCCGAAAATATTAAATTGTGTCATAAAAGACACAATTAACAATTATAGCAATTATATTATGATATTATGATTTAATTTAAATGATATAGCAACAAATATCTTTTAAGAAACTGATAATTTATATTATTCTTATTGTACATATTGACAGACATCTTCCTTTGTACACAGTTTTTTTTTCTCGTTTTTTCTTCTCTCTTTCTCATTGTTAACATCATATGACTATTCTATTCACGGCCTAAAATTATTGTATATATATGTATAGACAAATGTAAAGACATACATGTATGACAGCGCAAGTGTCCCTAAGGGGGATATAGCGCTTTAAATTGAAATAAAATAAAATGATGGATGCTATTGGAGAAAAGTCAAGAAACGCCTACAAAACTCAATTTCATCTTAGTCAGTAAATGACCATGTTTGAAAAATTATTTTAAAAGATAAAATTTCTTTGAATTCTTTAACAAGGTCAACGGAGTGGGTCTTTAGGAAAACGTAGCTAATTAAATTATAGTAATTGTGTACTAGAATTAGTTATGAGTCAAATTTCGCTAGGTACCTATTATGATATTTCCCACCCATATATCTGGCGGGAGAAAATTAACATATCTCCCGTTACAGAGAGGTAGGCCTCAGTAAATCTCTCAATTTGATTAACATTGCGGAAACTTTCTTCGTCTTCTTCTTTCTTATCTCCACACTGAGTGAAGTAGAATGCGTCTGCCTTTGTCATTAAGACTGGGAGCACTACTCAGTGGCAGACCGACTTAGTTCCAAAATAAATGGCCGCCTCTGACATGAGGTACAGACGCCATGTGCAGCGGCTCCTAACATGGAGTACAAACGCTGCTCATCCTGTATCCCTGAATTAGGAGCCCTTACAGGGTACTATTAGCCGAGCCAGCTGAACCCAGGTTTTTTAATGAGCTTGTTACTGCTCCCCCTCCTCCTTTTTCATCCGGGCTTGGGACCGGCAAGGGCGGAGTGCAGTTACTGAGTGATGTGTTGACAAATTGATAATCACGATTTACGAGTAACTTGGAATTTGGAAGTAGTTATGGAATCTAGACAGCTTGTGTGTGTTTAGTACGCGGCTGATTCCACACTAGCCTGTTCAATGATACGCTAACCATGACGTATGCACGAAGGAACGTGTGGCCATTGTGGACATGTGTCGGACCTGGAGGCTGTTGTTGGGTGCTGCGTTGCCTGGAGTATAGGAGCTCCATCTATTATTTCATCCTGTGGTGAATCTATATAAGACCGGTGGTTTTAAGTATATTCCATGATTCAATATATTTTGAAGATTATAATGATAATATTATTCTATCGGTAAATAAATATATTTGGAAAAAGGATGGATGTTGATAACAACTCCATTCTCAAATCAACAAAGACGTCCATTTATAAGTTCTTCCTGAGCATTTAGGTGAGTGAAGCAAATGAAAATCTTCTGGTCATCTGAAGGAAGATTCTTCGTGGTTAGGAAAGCCTCCTTGAATGTATATAATCGCATGTAAATAGTATTATTTACATAGTTTCCACCTTAACATATATCTCTTAACTCTATTTATAGGATTTTCTATTAACGGAAATCAATAAATTTGTTTTAAAATCTAAATTCTATCGATATTTTTTTCAAGAATCCAATACAATAGTAGAGAGGTCTGAAGAATAATTTGGCGAAATCTTTGAGAATGTTCATCATTAATGAGCCATACCCTCTCATCCATAATAATTTCTATCATTACAGTAAGTTATGAAAATTCGAAACTATTATAGACGCGTATGATTATTTAAAAAAAATAAACAATTTCTACTGTCCTTTACAGCAATGGTAGATTAAACTGGCGAAACCGGAGTTAACTACTGATGAGCCAGGCCCTCCCATTAATTTTTCCATTGCAGTAAGGGCAGTAGGAATTGTTTAATTTTTAAAAAGAATCATACGCATCTATAATAGTTTCGAATTTTCATAACAGATGGCATGCTAATGCATCATAACAGTAAGATATGCAGAGATAATATTTGATAATATATATATAATATATTTTTTAAAGATGATTTCTCTTCTTCTTCTTCTTTCTTATCTCCACTCAATCATATTAGGGTATCAAGCTTGTTTGACAACCATCATGACTGTGTGAAGTAGAATGCGTCTGCCTTTGTCATTAAGACTGGGAGCACTACTCAGTGGCAGGTCGACTTAGCTCCTAAAGAAATGGCCGCCTCTGACATGAGGAACAGACGCCATGTGCAGCTGCTCCTAACATGGAGTACAGACATCCTGTATCCCTGGATTAGAAGCCCTTACAGGGTACTATCAGCCGGGCCAGCTGAGCCCAGGTGAGATGATTTCTGAAGTGGATATATCCATAGATTATATTGAGAATGTCTTATTTCCAAGATTTAAGAACTGATAAGTATTTCGAAATAGAGTTACGTTTACCCGATTAGGCTTGGTTTTATTAGAAATGGTATTAAAGATTTAGAAAAAAATTCTTTGAATTCTGATCTGTATGTGGATTATCCAAAGATTTAGACAAGTTTATCCTCGTTTTTGACAACTCCTCTATCAAGATTTAAGATGAATCGTTAGAATTTTGTGAAATACATATATAGCACCCATTTTTGGATTATACTTGATTTTAATCATAATCTTATATAAGATTTAGAAGTTTCTTTGAAGGAGGACGTAGTGTGTGATTATATCAAAAAGATTAGACAAGCTTATGATCTCGGTGTTAAGTATTTAGGGATTGATTTTGAAATTTTGAATTTGGGTTTGATTCCAAGATTAGCTTAAAGAGGCTTGATCATTCTAGAATGGTATTCTAAATTAGAAATTTCTTGGAATTCTGAAATGAGTTCGTAGAGACTAAGCAAACTTATCCTTATTAAAATTGAAGATACTTCGGCCAGTAAATTTTGTTATTACCTAAAAATATTTACTGGCCGAAGTATATTCAGTTTTAAGAACTATGAATGCCGACCAGGCAGCTTTTATCTTTACGATATATTTATCCTGCTTATTGAAACTGTCTTATTCAAGATTCAATAAGGATTGCAAAAACTCAGCATGGTTTTGGCTTCAATGTAAAATTAGGATTGATGTTACCAGAATCTTATTCAAGATTCGGAAATGTTGAAGGGACTTCAACGAGTAGACAAACTTATACGATTAGATATACGAGTACCTATCTCAATACCTCGTACCTATCTCAATCAATATTCATCATGTAATTCGTATTCTTCGTATATCACGAAATACGTGGTGTCGCTGGAGACCCGCTGGTGATTCTCCACCAAACTCTGCAGCGGTGGTAGAGGCGCCATATTCATTGTACATAGTGTCTTGCATATATATAGAGGTATCTAATTATCATTTTAAAATAGTGAAGACTGTGAACATTTGCCTGTATTGACAAGATGTCAATAAAATTATTGTAAATTGTCTTATAGGAGAGAGTCTAGAAGTTTCTTAAGATTCTTGTAGGACGTTCTCTATTGGACCAACAGTTCTACAATTCGTTCTATTCTACAATTCCATATCAATTTGTTTTCTGTGCAACTCAATTACAGTGTTACTAAATGTTCTACAACTTCTATATACTTCTATTTCTTTATTTCGTCTTAGAGCACTATATCCCCCTAGGGACACTTGTACTTTAAATATACTTCTACAGTTATATACTTCTTTCTTCAGTTATATAAATAACTTACAGTTCTATGAGTTTCTCTGAGTTCTATAATTCATTATACAACTTGACTATAGTGTTACTATAAGTTTTATACTTCGTTCTTCAGTTTTATTTTACAGTTCTATAAATTGCTCTAAGTTCTATAATTCATTATGCAACTTGACTATAGTTTTACTATAAGTTTTACACTTCGTTCTTCAGTTTTATTTTACACTTCTATAAGTTTCTCTGAGTTCTATAATTCATTATACAACTTGACTATAGTGTTACTATAAGTTTTATACTTCGTTCTTCAGTTTTATTTTACAGTTCTATAAATTGCTCTAAAAGTTCTATAATTCATTATACAACTTGAATAAAGTGTTACTATAAGTTTCACACTTCGTTCTTCAGTTTTATTTTACAGTTCTATAAATTGCTCTAAAAGTTCTATAATTCATTATACAACTTGAATAAAGTGTTACTATAAGTTTCACACTTCGTTCTTCAGTTTTATTTTACAGTTCTATAAATTGCTCTAAGTTCTACTTTGAGGTATTTTCCAACATGTGAATAACTTCCTCTCGGTATCTTTTATTCCCATCAAATAATACCAGACCCTCAGTTTGCCTAATCCCTCATCACCTAGTTAAGTGTTATTTAACAACAGGGGGGAGAAACAGTTTCTCAATTAGATAGTTAATTATACCAATCAATCAACACATTTTGCTTAACTATACTTCTTACCTCCTAGTGTAGGCGTAATTATTAGGTGGCTACAGTTCTAATAACTTTCGTATAATTAGTGACTATACAGTAGTTAAAGTTGCCTTCTCTCTTTGGTTCTAACATAGAATTATCTGGGATATGGATAAGTGTTTTCTTTCTTATCTATTTTTTTCATTAGAAAATATCACGTGGCAATTGGTGTAAATCTAAGACCGTTTTAAAGGACAAAAATCATCTCGTTACTGATGGTCTAATCATCTATCAATATTAATTTATTTTTATTCCTGAAATAACGGTTATAAGCCTTTTTCTTTGAAAAATCAAGAAAAGCTAATCACCTAAGCATTTCGGTTTGTTGGTCTTCGTCAGCCTGGTGCAGGGTGTACCTCAACGATTAAAACATGATGATCACATAGTAGATTCTTTGATGAATCAATATTGATGTATTTTAATCCATAGGTACTTGAGAATGTATTCTGTATTCTAGAAAGACTATAACTATAGAAGAAAATAAGTAAAGGTGAAGTAAAGATAAAAACATCTAATCTCATGTGTGTGTGCAACTAAAAGTAAACGATAGAATTCAGAAATAATCATTTCCCTGGAGGAAATAGTGACAGAGATTCCTTGAAACGTCGGTACTTAAATTAAAAAAATTGGTTGGTATAACGCTGTATCTTTTCCAAGCAAACTTCCAACTAACAAATGATGATCAAAGCTATCAGGTTCAACTTTGGATAATCTACGATAAGAATGGGAAGAATTCAAGAGTCTACTAAATCTGTATTTGCATAGTACTCACCTGAAGCCATCGAAGCCGACTGTTGTGCCATCTAGAGATATAGACTGAGTTCTGGCGTAGGCTTTCGCCACTCTGCGATTGCGTTCAAAGAGGATGATCTTGGACCAGATACCATCGTCGATTTGTTCCCATTTGAGTAGAATTTCATTGATGTGATCCTGAAACATTACATATATGTTAGCACATACAACCTCTTTTTTAAATCTGTTATATAGATTTTACATCAGTATTGTCTCAATACATTTTAGAGATACATGTGTTTATAATTCAATAATATGATCCATTGTTATAATATTAAGGTGGAAACATCAGGTTTCCAGGGATAGGTTTCTTTCTTTATATATATGGTATATGAGTTAAGGACAAAAATAGAGCGGTCTGGAGAATAAATGGATAAAACCGCTGAGAGAGTTCGCCACTGAGTAGCCCAAGCCGCCTTATGAGTCAAAATATCAAGATTAAGTAAAATTCAAATACAAAAGTAGAGCGGTCTTTAGAATGAATTGGCGAAACCGCTGAGAGAGTTAGCTACTGATCATCCCAAGCCATCCTCTAATGAGTCCAATACAAATGTAGAGTGGCCTGAAGAATACATTTCTAAAACTGCTGAGTTCGCCATTAATCATTCCAATCCTTCTTAACCATTTTTTTCATTGAAAAAAAGTATATATTAAAATTAGACAGAAAAGGAATGTCAACTGAATGTGATAGCTGCTGTTTTGGCTGTGAATCAGTTGAAAGACACTATGAAAGCAATAGAAGAGAAAATCCGAAATTACACGGTAAAACTTCGCTAAAACAAATCTGGAATATAGTGAAATTTCTCATAAAAACGAAACTGAAATAATCTCCTTTTTTAAAATTTTATAATACAGTGAACTATGGTACATCAGGCAAAGTCAGACTTTCACCAAAGTGTGCCATGATCAACGAAAGCTGCACCCCTACACCCCATTCCATGAACTCATGGAATTGTTGTAATCTTTACAAAAGGGGATAAGAAACAACATATATAAGTAGTTTTCAAATAGAAAAAAAAACACAAAATAGAGTTTTACTTATATTAGTCCACTTTAGCTATCATTTCCGATGGGTTCCTTTATAAACAAAGATATGCAGTGTAGAATAAATTGAAGGAAGAAGATCTAGAAGAGTGAATCCATCTACACAGAAGTCTGGCTATCTGTCTGTCGAAGGAACAAAGAGGAGACACCATTGTATAACAACAGATCCGGGCCAAGGTAGGATTGGCAAGGACGACCACTGTCCCACGCCCAGTTCAAACCCTAAAAAATTCTCCGCAACAACACGACGACGGCCTTACTTCTGACCTTCATCCCAGGTTAATTAACATCCAGGTTGAGATAGATAGCATCCTCAAATTCCATGATCGGTGATGGAAGAGATAATCCGAAATTAGACTGAAAAGGAATGTCAACTGAATGTGATAGCTACTGTTTTGGCTGAGAATCAACTGAATGACACTATGAAAGCAATAGAAGAGAAAATCCAAAATTGCACAGAAAAGGAATGTCAACTGAATGTGATAGCTACTGTTTTGGCTGAGAATCAACTGAATGACACTATGAAAGCAATAGAAGAGAAATCCGAAATTACACAGAAAAAGAATGCCAACTGAATGTGATAGCTACTGTTTTGGCTGAGAATTAATGAAAGACACTATGAAAGCAATAGAAGAGAAATCCAAAATTACACAGAAAAGGAATGTCAACTGAATGTGATAACTGCTGTTTTGGCTGAGAATCAACTGAATGACACTATGAAACCAATAGAAGAGAAATCCAAAATTACACAGAAAAGGAATGTCAACTGAATTTGGTAGCTATTGTTTTGTCTGAGAATCAACTGAAAGATACTTTGAAAGCAATGGGAGAGATATAATCCAAAATTACACAGAAAAGGAATGTCAACTGATTCTGGTAGCTGCTGTTTTGCTGAGAATCATCTGAATGACACTATGAAAGCAATAGAAGAGAAAAAAAATCCGAAATTACACAGAAAAAGAATGTCAACTGAATGTGATAGCTACTGTTTTGGCTGAGAATCAACTGGATGACACTATGAAAGCAATAGAAGAGAAAATCCAAAATTAAACAGAAAAGGTATGTCAACTGATTCTGGTAGCTGCTGTTTTGGCTGAGAATGAACTGAAAGATACTATGCAAGCAATAGAAGAGATAATCCGAAATTACACAGAAAAGGAATGTCAACTGAATGTGATAGCTACTGTTTTGTCTGAGAGTCATCTGAATGACACTATGAAAGCAATAGAAGAGAAAATCCAAAATTACACAGAAAAGGAATGGAAACTGAATGTGATAGCTATTGTTTTGTCTGAGAATCAACTGAATGACACTATGAAAGCAATAGAAGAGAAAATCCGAAATTACACAGAAAAGGAATGTCAAATAAATGTGATAGCTGCTGTTTTTGTCTGAGAATCAACTGAAAGACACTATGCAAGCAACGGTTACCCAGAAATTATTCGAAAACGGAAAATTAGCTTTTGGGGGAAACTTTGCGCATGCTAAAACGTACATCTTTCTTAAGTTTTGTCTATGGATGTAAATTATTTCCCCTGTGAATATGTACTCACAAAATAAACAATAAATTACATTTTTATCAATTTAAGTAAATTCAAACACATGATCATAATTGAAAAATATTCAAATCTATTTTAATATCCTATATGAAAATGATATCTTTAAAGATTAATATATATAGAATTCTAAAATTGATTTTAAAAGTAAAAGGTTTTTGATTTATTTCAAGTTCCAGTTCAAAACACTTTTAATTAGAAAAACAACTCAAAAAGAGCAACAATCCACAGATCATGATATTTACAATAAAGTATAGGTACAGGTTATCTCATTTACTTTTGATATAGTCCTGGCACAAAAATAGAATTGGATATTTAAAAAAATATCAATTTAAATTGAGTTATTTGAAACTGTTATTTTGATATAAAAATATATAAATTCAATTAAAAAAACAGCTATTTACGAAACGTTTTAGAATTATTTCTATGGTTCTTATAGAATATAAAATATCTATGGGCATTCTCATAGATAATTAGGAATATAGAATCTACATGGTTTATAATTCAACAACAACAACTAGCCTTTATTAAGGACATTCGTCCCATACAGCATTCTCCAAGATGGGTGAACAGAAGCGATTTCAAATTCTTGTTCTTCGGTGGACGAGTGGATAACACCCTCGATTCCCGACAGCCATTAACCGGGTTCGAATCCCGCGATGGAACCTTTGTTTTAATACGTGAATAACCTTCACATATTATTCATTAAAAACGAAAATTGAAATTATACCGCGATTGTTTCTTTTAAACGAAAAATCGAAATTTATTTTAAAGAGAAATAGCGATTATTTCTAACTTTAAGGATGAAGTATGATAGGATGAATTGTTAAAGTTAGAAATAATCGCTATTTCTCTTTAAAATAAATTTCGATTTTTCGTTTAAAAGAAACAATCGCGGTATAATTGCAATTTTCGTTTTACAATCATAAGCCGCGTTATATTGTATTTTATACATATTATTCATTGTTGCAATTATCATAAACTAGGTTGCTCTTTTTGAGCGGTACCTAATAAAGTGAATTTGGAGAAAAAACAAGAAATTCCAACTTAAAAGTGGCTCATGTATGTATATTAGATAATCCATATTGGTATTCAAAGTAAGGGGAGAAAAAATAACTTTCTCACCATCTCTTTTGACCTTGTTTTTTAAGTTTTATTGAAAAAATGAAGGAGGAGGGGGAGTGACCACCCATTATTTACACAGATTTTTTTAGCCATAGCTGGGCAAAGAGATCCCGTCGGCGGAAGAGGGGGCTCGAGTCAATATTGGAGAAGAGCGGTGAAAAAATAACTTTCCTACCCGATATTTGACTTCCATTGGAGGCTCTACCATTTCTAGCCGGACTTGCACTTTCCGCTGTTTGAAAACGAAACCATTTATTTGTAAAAATTAACATAAAAATGGAATTTTATTGTTGTTGCTTATTCCTTAAGTCGTTTAAACGATCTCCATTAGGTTCCATTGTCTCAGCTTTTCTATTATAGTCCTGGTGTTTTCCCAGAGGTCTTTTTTTGGGGATTTGATACGATTCAATAGATGTTCAGGACTGGCAGGCTGGGAATCGCATTTGGGGCATTTAAGGATTGTTTTAATTGAATTTTACTGGTATCAGGTGGATAAATTAAGAATAAAAAGGTATCCCCTGATCGTACAACTAAAAGTTGCTGATGGCTTGCGCTATCCTATCAATAAGACAAGATATTCGACTATCCGAATTGTCCATAAATTGATATATCTGCATTCAGCCAATAAGCAGGAAGAGCTGTATTCAATCTATGAAGATTCAATTCAATCTATGAAGGCTACATCAGGCCTCTCATCCGGGAGGCATTTACCATCATCGGGCGGCCCCCTGACCTGCAGGGCTGGGTCTTCGGGCATTGCCTAGACGATGACTCCATCCTGGCGTCTGCCAAGACGCGCATCTATAGGTACTTCCTCGGTGTGGAACTGAGGAGTGAAGACCATGTCTGGAGGAGAACTCTCTCAAGGTGGGGAAGTCTTCCTTGCTGAAGAAATTTGTACACATATACACAACTATATATATATTCCTCTGCACTTTATATACCCTTTATTTACTACTTTATTATATATTTTTTCCACCTTTGTAAATATTGATTAGAAGAATCAATAAAATTGTTTAAATTGTTAATTGTCAATCTATGAAGAGGGAATGATATCAACAAGTACTATCCCCTTCAAGAAGTTGCAACAAACCAGCAATTAGTTTCCATGTTGCAAGGATTTGGAATCTCTCGCAGGTGTTATTTTTTAGGGTAATCCATTTAGAAGAAATAAGGAAGTGTGACGACGCCTTTCAGGAAGCAATTCAAATTAAAATTTTATTTTTAATTTCATTTGTGTCGACTCTCTCTTTATAATTATTTTTAATAACGTCTGCTTTTGTTCGGCATGTGGCCCACTCCATGGTTGGTTGGAAAAATTTTATACTCTTTCTATGCATAGGCAATAATTGGAAAGTAACGGTGAATAATAATGTCTATTAACATAACAAACTTTTCTTTGATTCCATGCCTGATGAGCTCGTATACATGTACTACCAATTCTATAGTTCAACAGAAAAATTTAGAATACACTCATTGACAAAACTTAAGGAATTTTCATAGTTTGATGTAGCTAGTTGTCTATTTTTTTTTTTAACAGACAGAAGCAATTTTAGCAATAAATTAACAATAATTAGCAAATAGTTAGCAATTAAACTAAAATTATATCTAATTTATTTAAATATTCTTGTATATATAATGGCTCAAAATATTTTACAAATTTGGTAGTATTATTGTACTATCCATGCCCGTGGAAGAACTGCAAAGTTCGAAAGCTTGCACAAATATAATAAAAGATACTCCTTCGTCAAAACTTTTGATTCGTTATACAGAAGCAATTTTGTTCACACTTGGTTATTTCGTATGTCTTCACAATAAAGGTAACTGTAATATATTTCAGAGTTATTGTCTGAATCTCGATTATACATGGTAAAAGGTACAACTTCCTTAAGTTTTGTCTATGAGTGGATATAGTTAAAATCAAAAAGAAATTAAGACAAGTATGTTCATTTCTTCACCAAGATTGTATATAGCTGTTTACCTAATGATTCACCATGTAAAAATGTTAACAGTTATTCAAAATTAATTTTAAAAATTAACAATAGGTATCTTTTTTTTATTGGAAGAAGCAAACTTTCGGGATATGACGCTCTTCTATTTACTTATCAATACTTTCTACCATTGCTTTCTTACTTCAACTCCGGGATAAGTCTATATAAGACAAGCTTCTTAATAAAAATGCTTTTGTTGAATCAGCAATGGACATCTTAACGAATCGACCAAGTCCTAAAAGTAATTATTATTCAAAATTTGTTCCAATCTCTTTCCTTAGGCTAACCACTAAAGATAAAAACAAAGCCATAAACTCAAATTTAAAGAAGCTCATGCCTAAAGCATTAAAAAAGAATCGAATTAACCTATATATGAAATAGAATAAGAACTAGATGAAAAGATAACGATAAGGTACAATTTCAGTACTTTTGTCTGAATATGGTAACAACGCTCTGTTACCGAAACATCACACACTATTTATTTATTTATTTGGTCTTATTACCTTGTATGAAAAGATAACCTTTAACCATCTTTAATAAACAACAACAAATGCTTCAAAACTTATGACTCTCAATATACTCTAGCAATACAACAACAACAAAAACCTTTATTAAGACACTATTGTCTTACAAGGAGATTCCCCTAAAAGGTTAAATATGTACATGAGTGAGGAGGAAAAACAATTTAGAGGGGAGGGGGGGCAATCAGCTGTTGTCTGTGGAGTTGAGCACTTCTTCCCTCATTTTATCAATCGCCTTGAAAAATGGTAAATATTTATAAACAAATGTTTTATCCAGAAGGAGAGTAGTAAAAATTTCATATACATGTTGTTCATTATAGTGAGTTAGCACCGAAATTTCGTGAATTTCCAGTCTCTGTTCCTGTAGTTCCTGTTCCTGCAATGGAATAGATTACTCGAGTAATAAAAAATATAAAACAGCAATATAAATTAGGGAGGGTTAAAAGACGCGAACGTGTGGAAGCATCAAATGTAACACCAGATGGTTAAAAAGAAAGATAGATAGACATGAATGTCCACATTAGCCCAGATTCTTGGTGTTGTTTACGCATTGTTTTTACAAGGGTTCGAAGGTGTCCATTAAGACGGCAGCGTTCAATGAGAGGCGGGTTGGCGGAAATGAAGGAAAAGGGTCAAGCGGCAAAGGGCCAACCAAACCAGTTTATTATGGGACTACTACCCTACTTGGGGTGTCGCCATAGTCCCTAGGGCTCTTACTTTTCACCCTTAGGATACACACAGCGCTTTCACTCTATAGTCTCCTTCTTCAGTAAATAATTATATTACATATATGGTACATGCATGTTACTTATAAAGGAAAGTTTTTTTTTTATATATTAAGATAATTAAAGAAGTGTTTCTCTTGATTGTGAAACTGAAAGTTTCTGATGGCTTACGCCATCTGTCGGATTAAATATCAATTGATCGTTCATTTTTAATTTTATTACAGAATATTGGTTAAGTAATTAAAAATTGATGACAAAAAATGAATACAAATATATTTTTAAAATATTTTTTTTTTCATACGCACACAACACACACATCTACAATACGTACATACATCTCTACCCAGAAATACAAAATCACTTTTACATACAAATTTAATATTAAAGTATTAAGAATATACAAAAAGTAAATAAAGTAAAATATACTTTTTACGCGCATCTTATATGCAAATCATACAATATATATATATATACACGGAAAAAAAAAAGAAAGAAAAAGAGAGATATTTTTTACTCACATCTTCAAGTAAACATACAAGATATAGATAGAAAAAAAATTAAGGAAAATTAATTTTGGCACGCATAATCAAAATACACATTCCAAATACATCCAGAGAAAACAAAGAGAATGATACTTTTTATATCTTCAAATAAACATGTTAAAGAAAAAATACACTTTTTATTCACATCTTCAAAAAAAAAAAAAAAAAGTATAGGCATACAAGATATAAAAAGGAAAAGTAAAAATTTCCACATACATCATCAAAGTACACATACCAGATACATCTCGAATAAACAAAGAAAATGATACTTTTTTACACACAGATCTTCAAGTAAACATACATGTTAAAGTGGAAAATACCCTTTTTACCCACATCTTCAAGTAAACATATAAGATAAAGGGAAAAAAATAAGAAAAAATACTTTTCACACACATCATCAAAGTACACATACCAGTTACATCTCGAATAAACAAAGAAAATTATACTTTTTACAAACAAATCTTCAAATAAACGTACATAATAAAGAAAAAAAAAGAAACTTTTTACCCACATATTCAAAAAAGTAAACATATAAGATATATAAAGGAAAAGTAAAATTTTCCACATACATCATCAACGCACTAGATACATCTAGGATAAACAAAGGAAATTATACTTTTTACACACAAATCTTCAAGTAAACATACATGTTAAAGAAAAATATACTTTTAGATCGTAATTTGATCGGGAGTTGTCGTATTTTATTTTTCAATACTCTGTGTGAAAGCTAGATTTTGAATAGGAACTAACCGGTAGGTGGTTGCAGGTTGATTAACCTAAAAAAAGGTTTTGTTTGGTATTCCTACTTCTTTTTCTTTTCTTGCTAAATGCAATAAATAATTCTTTTGTTGCTTTAAAGAGAGTTGTAATTATTTAAAATACTACAGGAGTCCAATCCTCCTTTTTAAGTAGAAAATGAGACCTTAGTAAAGAAGAAGAAAACCTCAAATTAAAACTCGCTATTATCTCGCTAGCTATCATCCCAACCTTCTTATCAGTAGAAGAGGGGGGCCTTGTGGTAGGTGGCTTACTTCAAATATTTGGTTGTGTAACGGGATCAATCCGATGTCGCCATTGGATAAAGAATGGTTGATTGGTATTTACATTCTGTTAATTGAAACGATATATTGATAATTGGGTGGTAAGAGAATTGACAGAGTGGTTGGGAAACCTCTGTGTGTCAATCTCTATCTATAATCTGTGGTATTTCTTGAAAAGTACTAATTACTTTATCTTTCGAATGTCATATGTACTATATGTTGTAATCTCAAGTTGGGATATCTATTCCTTTGTCTGACAGATTGCGATAGAAACTTAAGAGAAGAAACGGATAGCTTTTAAAATTTTACCATTTCTCATTAGATATGATTTCGATATAATAATCATCATTGTTGGTTGTGTAAAGGAATATAGGCTCAAATTTAGATGAAATTCTTCAATGCTCAAATTGATGTCTTTCTAAACAAATTTAGATGAAATTCTTCAATGCTCAAATTGATGTCTGTCCAAACAAATTTAGATAAAATTCTTCAATGCTCAAATTGATGTCTGTCTAAACAAATTTAGATGAAATTAAGTTTTTAACGAAATTCTTTAATTGTCATTTTGATGTCTGTTTAAAAGTTAAACTCTTCTGATGAGGAAATGTAACTGAACACCATAGTTTTCTTGATGCTCGGAATATATATTTTGTATTCAAATTAACATGATGTCATATTTCAGTAAAAGGTCCCCTAGACGATCCATGGTTAGGTAACCGTCTCTACTACGATCCATGGTAGAATCCCAAATGGCTTGACAAGCCAACGGCCATCGAGAAACAAAACATCTACAGGATAGAGACTGGCGATTCTCCACCAAACTCTGCAGCGGAGGTAGAGGCGCCATATTCATTATACATAGTGTCTTGCATATATAGATATCTAATTATCATTTTAAAATAGTACAGACTGTGAACTTCTGCATGTATGGACAAGATGTCAATAAAATTATGTCAATTGTCTATAGGAGAGAGTCCAGAAGTTTCTTAAGACTTGTAGGACGTTCTCTATTGAACCAACAGTTCTACAATTCGTTCTATTCTACAATTCCATATCAATTTGTTTTCTGTGCAACACAACTACAGTATTACTAAATGTTAGGTAGCGGAACGAGAATACTAGGAAAGTCCGCCACCTTCTGATAACAATTTAAGTGTTCTGTCCAAGTAGATCCTCTCTACCTACTTTGCTGGAAAAATCAGAGATAAACTTCGTAAAATTATTTATTAGGCTCACTAATTGATCGCCCTAATATTTCAAAGAAGTAAAGTTAAACAATTAAAAGAGTTAAAGCCAAAGGAACTAAAACAAGGACAGCGACAATCCCAGCTGCTCACTCGAAGCGCACAAAGCCTCGTCTTCTTGGGGACTCCTCCGGCACTTGATGTTATCCTAGTTTTTATAGGAAACGCGCTGTACCTAATTTTAATCTGTGGAAGTTGATTTGCATAGATCTTCTCCTAAAGCCTAGTTTGCATAAAGTCTTCTTTCTTTTAATCTTGCAAAATTTGCCTAGGCTTTCTTACACTAAATGTTCTACAACTTCTATATACTTCTACAGTTCTATATACACTTCTTTCTTCAGTTTTAGTTTACAGTTCTATAAGTTGCTCTGAGTTCTACAATTCGTTCTTCAACTTGACTATATTATGAAAAAGGCATCTCCTTATCGTACAACTGAAAGTTGCTGATGGCTTGCATCATCTATAGGAATAAATATCAACTATTCTTGATGAGAGCCAACAGCCAGAAACACGTCCGTGATTAGCTTTCCTTGATTAATCAAGAATGGGTATTCGGCCAATTCTGGAATAATTAAAAATCAACGATAATAGTTGATATTTATTTCGATAGATGGCGAAAGCCATCAGTAACTTTGTTGCACGATAAGGAGATGCCTTTTTCATAATTTATGCACCTTATCCCAGTACAATATCACATTTGTACTATTTTTTCACAATTTGACTATAGTGTTACTATAATTTATACACTTCGTTCTTCAGTTTTACCGTTCCTTATAAAATTCTATACAATTCATTCTATAGTTTTACCATACGTTTCTCGAATGGTTGTATATAAGTTTATGTGCCAAGCCCTTTCTTTCTTATTTCACCCTAGTTGATACATTGTAAATAACATTGCATTTTGTGCTTGTTATTAAAGTTTAAAACAGATTTAAAATGTATGTATTTTATTCAATGAAGATCAAAATTACATAACCATCACAATTATATATCATAACTATATAACATTAAGCCATCTATTTACCTCTTTCTGGTCACCAGTCCAATATTTTTATTTTCACAGACTAAATTATGAGATTAGTTTATAAATAAAATATTATGCAAAACAAATAAACAACTATATACATCACATTGCTGATTATTGTAACAATTACTGTGTTATTTCTGTATATACCCTCTTCTACTCGGAGAATCTGTATAAGACAAAAAGGCCTTAATAAAGATTTTTTGTTGTTGTTTTACCATAATTTTCACACGTCTACTGTCCGTTCTAAAGCTATAAATATCCTTCATCGTTTTCTAAAATTACTTCTTCAGTTCTACAATTCCTTCTAGCTAACATCGCCATATATAATACATATTTCTATTCAATTATTGGTTTAAAAACTATTACATCCCCGTTTGATGAATGTAGTAAAGTTACAAAACGTTTAACAAGATAAATATATCACCAATAACTAGTTTTCATAAAAAATAGAAGTATCAATCAAATATAGAAAAATGTCAAAATACCATTCAGCGTTATATATATTCACAGACAAAGATTTATAATACCGTTTTACGAAAATTTATTTAAAATATTCAATGAGCTAATCATTAATCTAGCTGGCAACCCCACTTTTCCACCATATCTCTACATCAACAAAATGAGGCAGACGACTCACGCACAGATCTCGTCTGCGAATAAATAAATGTGGTGGCGCCACACAGCTGTCTCCCTAACTTGCCTGAGGGATTTCTTGACCCACTTCACCGCCCAGCTTGCCGTATTTTTGGCTGCCCAGAAGCGATTGCAAAAGCTCTAGGCTAGTGGGACGTCAAGGGAATATTGCATAAAATTCTTTATTTTTTGATGAACTATTTGCTTCCCCGAACTCCCCACCCTCTTTAAAAGATGTTTGTCTTTTACAGGATGTCTCTGCAGCGCTTCCGTGTGGTTTAGAGACTCAAGACGTAATAGACAATCTAGAAAACGACATCATCTTCCATGAGAGGTATCTAAAACTGAATATTTAAAGTCTCTTCTGGAAGTAAAATTTCATTAAAGATTGGCTTATGCCTAAACAAGTCATTTTTGACTTTTCATAGATGGTCACTCATGGGAGGTCATAACGTCCCATCTTTATAGCCACATGATGAGGAATGCAAGGTACATACCAGCCTGCCAACGCCATAAGAGCTCTTGCAACCCCATCTACGACGGAGTACTAATCATGACCGGAATATCATATTAAGCGTGTTAATTATTTATTTATGAAACACTAGCGCGCCATCTGTTATCAAAATACGAAACTATTATAGACGCGTATGATTCTTTTGAATATAAAATAATTTCTACTGTCCTTACTGCAATGGAAAAATTAATGGGAAGGTCTTAAAGCTTATGTTCATAGTTTATCTGAAATACCCATTCAAAGAGTCTAGCATCAGTATCACTATAAAAGGAAGTTCGAAATAATGCAACATAACAGCGGTATGGTAGAATTACTGGCGAAACCGCTGGGAGGGTTCACCACTGATGAGTCAGGCCCTCCCATTAATTTTTTCCATTGCAGTAAGGGCAGTAGAAATTGTTTATTTTTAAAAAGAATCATACGGGTCTATAATAGTTTAGAATATATACTGTGCATTTCCTCCTATCTCCTATAAGAATTATTATAATTTCAACTGCCATCTATCGATAAATTGTATAACTATTTTATTGGCAATATGTTTCTTATGATATTTATTATCAAATGTTGTTTTTACAGACCTCTTACTGCAATTACACATATTATTAGTTGATTGGGCATGGATCATCAGTATGAGAAATCTTCTAATTTTAAAATTATTTTTAAATTTGGCGAAAAACTACTATGAGGATTCATCATTGATGAGCTAAGCCCTCTCATCTAACAATTTATATCATTGCAGTAAGGTCTATAGAAGATATTTGATAATAAATATCATCATCAGAAACATATTTCCAAAAATGATAGTTATAAATTTTATATAGCCTATTTCTAAAATAAGCCCCATAGCAAGATTTTTGAACGATTTCCGTAATATAAGCCACCTACCCTGAAAATAAGATCTAGTTCACCAAACAAGAGCTAGATATTGACCGAGCATCCAATTGATGGTCAAAATCAAATATATTAGTGACAAACACGCATAACTACTATCGAAAAACATTTTTTAAAGTAAGATTCTTTAATATAAATTAGAAAAATTTTAGGTGACAAAAATAAGATATCTTTCGAAAATAAGATCTAATGTTTATTTCGTAGCAAAAAAATGAATGTAAGAGACCGTGTTTTATAATTAATAAAAGAGAGTTTATACACATTTATTATCATTTGCAAAAGAAACTTTTCCATTTTATTTTTATGAAAAATAGACACTTTGGCCAGTTAGAGTTTTTTTTTTATTTTTCTCAACGTTTCGAGAAAAATCTTTTGTCTTCGTCAGGAGAAGTAAATAAAAATAAAGCATTTGGCAAGGCGTTATTTTTTATTTACTTCTCCTGACGAAGATAAAAGATTTTTGTCGAAACGTTGAGAAAAATAAAAAAAACTCTAACTGGCCAAAGTGTCTATTTTTCATAGAAATATGAATGGCGGCCAGGCAACCTCTATCTTCAGGATTTTCCATTTTAATATATAAATAAGCGAAACCGCTGGGAGGGTTCACCACTGATGAGCCAGGCCCTCCCTTTAATTTTTTCCATTGCAGTAAGGGCAGTAGAAATTGTTTTATTTTAAAAGAATATTTCGCGTCTAGAATAGTTTTGTAATTTGCTAATATATAAATGTATAAAAATGGTTATTTGAAAATGCATAAGTAACAATAACACACTTTTATAAAAAGAACTACTGACCCTTAGACCTCTCGAATGTTTCCCATCTCCCCAATACTTCTGAATTCATTACCTCGCCCTCTAGACAAGGTACAGTTCATTCTGAAAATTACTGTGGAATAGAATAACTGAATAGGTCTCTTTTTGAGATGTAGAAAGAAAGTGAACGGAAGGATGAAAGAGAATGTGTTGATTGATCGAGTATTCTGGCGACTTCTCCGCCAAAACATTCTGTGGGTCATGATAAACAATGATAGATGATGAGTCATGCTGGGTGTTCTTATCTTGCTCTACCTAGAAATTATTCTCTTTAACTCTCCCTTCTTTTATAGAGAATTCTTTAATTTCTTTTTGGAAGGTTGTTGGAATGGAGATTGTTCATATTCGGTTATATGAATTCGGGAGAGAGTCTTGTCTTAGGTTGCTTTATTTATTAAAAAGATAGTTTCAATGATCATTGACTTGTACAAGTTCAACTTTACAAGTAAGTACAAGAAACCAAACGAAGGTTTTGGAAAAATAAAGTCTGTAGCTATGAAGGGGTGTACTTCTATTAAAAACAATCGCATCACTTTGCTAACCACTATTTTATCATGCCAACATTTCTTTTATAGAATAAAATCTTCATTTTTGTTCAACTCAACCGTTGAGTTTCGATAGCCACGACCCCAGGATCAAATCTCGCATTGAACGCTTCTTTTTTTCTGAAAAAAAAAAAAAAGCCTCAAATGGCCTTCGATTTTCGCAAAAGTCCAACACCAATGAGTACAAGTAAAAAAAACAAGGCTCTGACACAGTTGTAAGTGCAAAAGTTGAAATACGCTTTCCACATATGTAGACATGTGGTGCACTTACAGTTAAAGCAGTCGCTTACTACTATCTACCATGATTATCATGGTCTGTACCAAGTGTACTAAGGATAATATTTAAAAAAAAAGTATTTCAAGTAGTTATCCAATGTTAATGTGTACTTAGAAAATTAGTAACAAAAAAAGCTTCTTCCATATTTTCTTATTCTCTAAACATAAATTTTTCGCATTCATAAGATGAATAAATGAAAAATAAATATAAACAGGATGTGTAGGCCACAATGATTTGTTGACACATATTCAAAAATTCATTTTTTATCAGATGTGTGTCCAATTCTTTCGACCCACCCTGTATATATCAAATAAAGAAGCTTTGAAGTACAAAAAAAATCCTTATATAGGTTGATTAAAAAAAAAAGGAAAATGAAAAGAAGGAGGTGTAAGCCATCTTGAGGATCCTCTATTGTTTGTTCAAATTAACTTTTTACCATAATTAGGTTTGAGGATGGCACCTTTCTTGCAAATTAAGGAAGATGGGCGACTTCCTGAGGCCTGCAGGATCCTAATGAATATCACAGACCATGCGGAAGTCTTCACTAATTAGGAGACCGAGAGTCAATAATTATTGAAGTCATCCAATGGAGGTCGAATGGAGTGGTCCTTCTGGCTAGAGGAACAATGGAACGAAGGGGTCTTCAAGCTTTCCTCTTGTTGGGGACACTACTCTTCGTCTATACTTTAGCTTGATGTAAGTCTTTGTCAGATACTCTTGTTTCCTATGAATGGTAGTGGAATGAGATGAAAGGTAGAAGTACGTTCGAAATTGTCAGAGTGAAATCAAAATTTACCTCTTCCTCTAAATATGCAAAGCTTATCACCTGATGTAGAGCTTGATGTAAGTCTTTGTCAGATTCTCTTGTTTCCTCTGAATGGTAGAGGAATGAGGGAGAGGTGAAAGGTAGAAGTACTTTCGAAATTGTCACAATGCAATCAAAATTTACCTCTTTCTCTAAATATGCATCAAAATAATGTATTTTACTTATTACCTGATGTAGAGCTTTATGTAAGTCTTTGTCAGATTCTCTTGTTTCCTCTGAATGGTAGAGGAATGAGGGAGAGGTGAAAGGTAGAAGTACTTTCGAAATTGTCACAATGCAATCAAAATTTACCTCTTTCTCTAAATATGCATCAAAATAATGTATTTTACTTATTACCTGATGTAGAGCTTTATGTAAGTCTTTGTCAGATTTTCTTGTTTCCTCTGAATGGTAGAGGAATGAGGTGAAAGGTAGAAGTACTTTCGAAATAGTCACAGTGCAATAAAAATGTACCTCTCCCTTTGGATATGCATCAAAATAATGCATTTTGCTTATCCCCTGATGTAGAGCTTGATGTAAGTCTTTGCGAGATTCTCTTGTTTCCTCTGAATGGTAGAGGAATGAGAGAGGTGAAAGGTAGATTGATATAAAATACGTTCAAAATAGTCACAGTGCAATTAAAATTTAACTCTCTCTTTAAATATGCTTCAAAATAATGCATTTTGATTATCACCTGATGTAGAGCTTGATGCAATTCTTTGTCAGATTCTCTTGTTTCCTCTGAATGGTAAAGGAATGAGAGAGGTGAAAGGTAGATTGATATGAAATACGTTCAAAATAGTCACAGTGCAATCAAAATTTTCTTCTTCCTTTAAATATGTATCAAAATAATGCATTTAGCTTATCACCAGATTTAGAGCTTGATGTAAGTCTTTGTCAGATTATCTTGTTTCCTCTGAATGGTAGAGGAATGAGAGAGGTGAAAGTTAGATTGATGGAAAGTACGTCCCAAATTATCAGCGTGCAATCACAAAATTTACCTCTCCCTTTAAATATGCATTAAACTAATGCATTTTACTTATCACCCAAGTATAAAACGTAATGATGTTGATAAAGAAGGAGCCACAATCCCGGTTTCGGCAAATTCAGACAAAATTCCAACCTGTTTATTATGGTTTCGGGTATTTACTTTTATATGAGTAAGTTGCATATAAATTTTTATATAAATATATATGATGTTTGATCAAGGTCTTTGGTTTATTTAAATTCTACAAGGCCACAGTCACCGTTAGGAGGAGATTAATCGAATCGCTGAATGTCGTGGTTCATTTGGATGAGTAAAGCAAAGACTAAAACACGGCTGATTGCACACTCGCCTTTTCAGTGATACGCTAACCTATGTACGGTGGAATTTGTGGCCACTGGACATGCGTCGGACCTGGAGGCTGTTAGGTTCTGCGCTGCCTGGAGTATAGGAGCTCCATCTATGATTCCTTCCTGTGATGAATCTGTATAAGACCGGTGGTCTTAATAAAGCTATGTGTGTGTCTATATAACGATATATTAGCCTACATAATAATTACTGGAAATGATCCTAGGATCACATATGTTAGATTGACAGCATTAGTTTGTTCTATCTGTGAGTATAAATTGGAATAATGTCTAGAGGGTTGGTTGGCATCATACCAAGGTCCGTTGTTAAAAATGCCAATGTAACTGGTTTTCAACTTTTTACTTCCTAGTTGTTTCCCAAGTACAGACCATAGCGAATAAGAATTCATGATTGCTTAGAATATACAAAGTTTAGAATTTGTATTGTTTTAATCGATAAAAAAAAAGAGTAATAAAATTAGTGAAAACTTGATATTTATTCTATTTTTTAATATTTTGAAAATAGAGCAATCCATAGATAAATCTTTAATTAAAAAGGCATATATTGGTAAAATAAATGATATTTTGATCCAATATATGCCTTTTTAATAAAAAAAATGTAAATGAGAAAGAGTGGATTAAATATTTGATATGAAATAGCAAAAATGCCAATTCTCTTTGGGGATTGGTAGAGCAGTGGTTTTAATCAGAGGTCGGTAATCTTTCAAGTAGGAAGAGTCAAAAATTACAATTCACAAAATTTCAAATTATTTAAAGAGCCACAATATGCTTTTGTTGCAAACAATAGATAATATATTCTCACATAAATAATATTTACATATGGAACTATATAAAGAGCCGCAACTTCACATCCAAAGAGCCGCATGTGGCTGGCGAGACGCAGTTTGCCGACCCCTGATCTAAACCGTTGTTTATCAACAGCCACGATTCTGAATCCCGTATTGGATACCTCTCTCTTCAACATAGGCTCTGAAATTTAGCGCAACCTAGTAGAATGTGGTGACAAATCTTCAACACCATCTTTGGTAAATTCATAACGCCCATTTAGAGACTAAGATTTCTTACTATGGACCTAGTCAGTCTACATTAGATAGACTTGATGTAAGTCTTTGTCAGATTCTCTTGTTTCCTCTGAATGGTAGAGGAATTCGAGAGGTGAAAGGTAGATTGATGTAAAGTACGTTCCAAATAGTTACAGCGCAATCAAAATTTAACTCTTCCTTAAAGGATGCATATGCATAAAAATAATACATTTTGCTTATAACCTGATGTATAGAGCTTGATGTAAGTCTTTGTCAGATTCTCTTATGTCCTCTGAATGGTAGAGGAATGAGAGTGAGGTGAGGTGTCTATTTTTCATAGAAATATATAGACTTTATCAGATTAATTTTCCTTTTCAGAAAAATGTTTATAAATCAATAATTGACAGATAAATATGGACTATTTATAAAATTCAAATATTTCTAACAGCATTCTTAAGCATGTAGAAGAAATTCTTCACTTAAAATCTCGCATTTTCATAATAAACATATATTCTTACTGTTAATTTTCACATTGTAAATAAACATGTATTATTAATTTTCATAAGATTTTTAAATACACATGTGGAAACATCTTGTCTTTACACTTCTAAGGTGTCAAAGAACATCGTGAAGTTATTTACACTCTAGGCTAAAACTAATCTTATTAGGCTTAACGATTAGGCCTAGTGATTAGGCTTAATGAGAATCGATGGGAAAAATCCATTAGGAAAGTTGGCTGCGGGGCAATACCCCGGTAAGACCCACCGTGAGAAGATACGTTCGTTCCCTTTAAATTTTTGTCTTATCACCATCGATAAATGATATCAATGATTACTTATCGTTTTATCATGATTTCGTTTAACGATATCGTATTTCACACAGAGTTATAAATAGCCTATTATATAGCCGTCATAAACAGAATTATAAAGTCGATATAAAATGTGATTTTAAACGTTATTCCATACATTATTTGTTATATAAACCTATAGAGATATTTGGTATTTAAGATGTCAATTTTATCCATAGAAGCATAGGGCGCCTCTCCCGTCAAAATAAACGTCAAAAAACCTGACGCCATCTATGGATCAATCACGCCATATGCTTCTATGGATCAATTTCCTACCGGCAAATTTTCCATCTATGTCAATTTTATATTAAAGGAGTTTTTGATGTGTTTGAAGATATTATCGAAAATAAGCAGGAAACGAGGATTTTTAATTGTTTTGTTATCAATAAGTAATCATTTCTATTAACACAAAGCAATAACGCGCCATCTATACATATAAAATAAAATTATTTAAAAGCGCGAAGGTTTCTTTTATACATAAAACGAACTTCTACTGTCCTTACTGCGATGAAAAAATTTTTCATCGCAGTAAGGACAGTAGAAGTTCGTTTTATGTATAAAAGAAACCTTTGCGCTTTTAAATAATTTTATTTTATAATCATTTCTATTTTTAGTATGAATTTTTCTTTGAAAATTTTGAATTTGAAAATTTGAATTATACTTACGTTCTAATAATGTTATAGAAAGTCAAATATTTAAATTCTTGTTATATACTAAGTATACACAAATAGTAAATTCTATGATACAAATGATGGATAGGGGTTACGACTGCTTTTACTGTAAGTATACCTCATGTCTACGTATGTCGAGTGCCGTTGAACTTTCACTCTTCCAAGGGGCGACAATCCTTACTTGCATTCACCGGTGAGATTGGATTTGCTTAAAATATTACAAGGAAATGTGCGAATGCGTTAAGTTTCTTTTAATAGGAATCCGTATTATGATCTTTCAAACATCCCAGTACATCTACATATATAACAGCAAATGTACAAAATACACCCATATAGACACCGAATATCCCAATAGATACATCAAATACACCAATAAATACACCCAATACACCAATAAATACACAAAATACACAAATAAAAACACCAAATACACCTAAAAATCCACCAAATTCCCCAAATAAATCAATAAATACACCAAATGTACTGAAAAATACACAAAATAACCAATATATATATACACCACATACACCAATATACACACCAAATGCACCGAAAAATACACCAACATATACACCGAAAACACCAATAAATCCACCAAATACACCAATAAATCCACCAAATACACCAATATACCCACCAAATACACCTGTCGAACATTAGATTATAAGGATCGTTATACAGTGTCTTCTAATAAAAGAAAATTCTCACATTCCTACTTTCCCTCCTAATCTATCTTTTCGCAGACTGTTCTAAACAAAATGTTCAAAAATCAAAGATGAATCAACAATACAATTTATTAATGAAATCTACCCAATGCGGGATTCAATCCCAGGTCCTTGTTGCCAACTATCCCACGATACATACAACTAGGCCATCACCCCCCCCCCCCCCCCCCCCCAGAAAGACTGTTATAGTGATGGAAAGTTATTTAAGTAAAAGAGGTAGGAAGATCTGTGATAACAGATCAGCTTGTAAAATCCAGATGGAAGAGAAGGCGATATAGTATCAGATAGATCGTTTTGCTTCCTGCCGTGGAATCACGAAGAGCTCCTGTGGAATTGCTATTTTAGTGAGATCCATTTTTCAGAAGCTTGGGAAGATTCGGTGAGAAGAATGGATCACGATTCTCACTAGGCCAGCGTCAGGTGCGCTGAGATAGGATCTCTCCTTCCTTTAACTGCCGAGGTCTTTCCCACATAGTCTGTCCCTCTCTCCAGATCTTTCTGTTAACTGGAGAGTTATCCACTTTCCCATCTAGCTGAACGTGTATGTACAAATATTTCCGTTGACTAAAGAATTCTCCACTTTCCCACGTAGCTGGACTTGTCTGTCCCTCTCCATATCTTTCCGTTAATTGGAGTTTTTTTACTTTCCCATCTAGCTAGACGTGTCTGTTCAGAG
Source organism: Cordylochernes scorpioides (assembly GCA_030710605.1). NCBI lineage: Eukaryota > Metazoa > Arthropoda > Arachnida > Pseudoscorpiones > Chernetidae > Cordylochernes > Cordylochernes scorpioides. The sequence goes on from CP092884.1 coordinate 35,670,855, forward strand.
CTTTCGGCTAACTGGAGAGTTCTCCCGTTTTCCACATAGCTAGATTTTCTTGTCTTTTAGAGCTTTCCGCTAGCTGGGGCTTCTACTTTCTTGTATAGATTGTTATAGATGTTGCATATAGATTGTTTTTCTTTATATAGAGTCTTATGTCATAGAGATTTTTCCGCTAAAAATAATAATAATTATTTTTTACCTTGGTGTTGTCCCTGCGAGGATTTATGTGTTCTGATGAAAATATAAATTTATTATATTATAGATTATTATTTTAAAGAGTTTTGTAATAGAAAGTTTTTCGTTTTATATAGTTTTGTTATAGGATTTTTTGTTATAGAGTTTTGTTATAGAATATTTCGTTTTATAAAGAATTTTGTTATAGAAACTTTTCGTTATAAAGAGTTTTGCTATAGAGATTTTCATTTTAAAGAGTTTTGTTAGATATTTGTCGTTATAAATAGTTTTGTTATAGAGTTCTCGTTATGAAAAATTTCGTCTTAAAAAGAGTTTTTCTTTGTAGAGTTGCGATGTAGAGAGAGGTTTTGTTTATATAAGGTATTTCGTTATAAAGTTCCCAGTATATTTCTTAAAGGAAGAGAACGCCGTGTCCATTTATAGAGGTTTCCCATCTCACAAAGTGGATGGTGATTTCCCCATGTTTGCAAACAAGAGGATGGTAGTGTTCGGCGATGTATTCAGTATTTGGAGTTGTTATGTAACATCATCGTTATCTCTGTAGACACTTGCTACTGAAGGCTCCTGAGAAACTACCAAAACTTCAAACTAGGTGACCTGAATAACGTTACGTGAGGATTTTGTCATGACATGGGTGCACTTTCTAATGGTCTTCTGATCTTCCTATAGAATCTTTGACGAATACCTTACCATCCTTCATACTATATCATGAATACCATTAATGAATATAATAATTTCTAACGCTTTGCCAAATTAAGAAAAAGGCATCTTCTTTTGGTGCAACTGAAAGTTGCTGATGGATCAGTTGCACGATAAGGAGATGCCTTTTTTCTTAATGTATGCACCTCATCCCAGTACAATATCACATTTGTACTATTTTTTCGCTTTTCCAAATGTTTTAATTTTTGTTCGCTCCTGACGAGGACAAAAGATTTTTGTCGAAACATCGAGACAATAAAAAGATTTACTGGCCGAAGTATCTTTTATTTGAATAACTATGATTGCCGGCAAGGCAGCCTCTATCTTAACGATATATGAATATACCATATGAATACCATATCATCCTTAATACTAACTTTCTATGTTATTAAACTGGTAAACTATATCATTACTTTTTGTTCTTCCTGATGGATTTGTTAGAAAATGAATGTGAAATAGTGTTATTATTTGGAATACAAATAATTTTAATAAAAGTTTATATTGATCCGTGTTTGTTAATTGAAAAATAAATATAAATATTCATTTTCAAGATGATTTCCAATTTATATTATTTAACACCAAACGGATTTACAAATCATAATTCTCAGATACCGAGTCTATAAAAATATATTTTTATGACTAATATAAAAAAAGAAACTATGGAGAGATTTTAAAACTAAAATAGGATATGAAATAAAGATTTTAGCCTCAAAAATTTTATTTTATTTTCAAATTTAATAGAGTATTTAAGATATCACAATTTTCTTTCTTAAAAGAAAAGGTTTTCTATAGAAGTAATTTATATAAATGATTTTTTAAAGCCTTTCACTCCAGTTTGATAATTTCAGAAATACTTTAGCCTTACTTTTTTTGAACGGATGAAAGTTCCTAGAAAGCAATAACACCTTAATTACACATTTGATATTTTATATTTTTTAAACATATCACTAGTGATAGATTATGGCTATATTTTTTAAATGAGAATTCAAGAAATTCTCTATCAGTCGCATTTTTCTTTCTTGAAAAAAAGAGAGATAAAAATGAATTATAAGTAATAATAAAAAAGAACAAACGGTGGTCGAATTGAAGTTGATAAAATTTAGACGTATAAACGCGATAAAAAAAAACGAAAGGCAATTTCAAGTGATTTAAGATAACTAACTATTCTTTGAAAAAACAAAAAAGAAAAAAAAGATGTTTGATAAGGTATTGTTATCATTAAAAGAAGTACAAATTGTTATATAGTATTTCAACATACAACATAATACAATAATTGCTATAAAAATGGAACTATTAGAAGAGCGCTATTCAAACCTTAATCACCAAAATCTTGAGAAAGAGTACTTTCACGTGCAAATGCAAATTTGAAGGAAAATGGCGGAAGTATTAATATTCCCTTGAGCATTTTTCCGACCTAGTTCTAGATTACGTCGCGCAGACGACTTCTTCTTGAAACCTTCCTGATACCATTCTGCTGATTACCCCTAGTGCTTCTGAAATTCTTTTAAATTTTGAAATAGTCTATTTCAACAGAATACTCATTGAAAATAAGAACATTTCGATATACTATTAGAAAATGATCAGTAAAAACTTTCGCAATGAGTTTGTTTATTAGAAAAACGGCGAACTTTCTATTTCTCCCTTTTCAACGGACAACATTATATTTGTGAGTGAGCACGGCAGTGCGATATTTACATAATGGGCAAAATATATAATGTTATTATTAAACGATTTAACTTTAAAACTTTACTCTTTTGCACACAATTTATAGTTCATTCAATAAACTATTTTTAAAATATCTTATAAATCAGAAGAAGACCAGAAACCTTAAACATATATAGCAAAAAATTCGATATACGTGAAAATCAATTGTATTTTTTAAAATATCTATACAGTAGTCGTATTGGTTATTTTATTGATGAGTTTTCAATATGAATAATGAGATTTTAATAGTGATAATAGCTAAGAATGTAAGGTTTGTTTGTTACAGTATAGAAACACTAGGATTGACTGAACAATGGAGGATTGTAAACAAATCTAAGGTGATTCAACATTTTGTATACGGAAATCCGGGATTAATGATAATTTATAGCTGGTTGACCTTGTGATCACTGCCGTCATCCACCGTTATAATCGGTGTGGTTGCCATTGTTGCTGTAGTGGTCCTTGTTTATGTTGGCTTGTGATCACTGCCGTTATTTACCGCTATAATCGGCGTGGTCGCCATTATTGCTGCAGTGGTCCTTGTTTATGTTGGCTTGTGATCACTGCCGTTATTTACCGTTATAATCGGTGTGGTCGCCATTGTTACTTTAGTGGTCTTTATTTATGTTGGCTTGTGATCACTGCCGTTATTTACCGTTATAATCGGTGTGGTTGCTATTGTTGCTTAGGTGGTCCTTGTTGGCTTGTGAACAATGCAGTTATTTACCGTTATAATCGGTGTGGTGGTCCTTGTTTATGTTGGCTTGTGATCACTGCCGTCATTCACCGTTATAATCGGTGTGGTGGTCCTTGTTTATGTTGGCTTGTGATCACTGCCGTCATTCACCGTTATAATCGGTGTGGTGGTCCTTGTTTATGTTGGCTTGTGATCACTGCCGTCATTCACCGTTATAATCGGTGTGGTGGTCCTTGTTTATGTTGGCTTGTGATCACTGCCGTCATTCACCGTTATAATCGGTGTGGTGGTCCTTGTTTATGTTGGCTTGTGATTACTGCCGTCATTCATCGTTATAATCGGTGTGGTGATCCTTGTTTATGTTGGCTTGTGATCACTGCCGTCATTCACCGTTATAATCGGTGTGGTGGTCCTTGTTTATGTTGGCTTGTGATTACTGCCGTCATTCACCGTTATAATCGGTGTGGTGGTCCTTGTTTATGTTGGCTTGTGATTACTGCCGTCATTCACCGTTATAATCGGTGTGGTGGTCCTTGTTTATGTTGGCTTGTGATCACTGCCGTCATTCACCGTTATAATCGGTGTGGTGGTCCTTGTTTATGTTGGCTTGTGATCACTGCCGTCATTCACCGTTATAATCGGTGTGGTGGTCCTTGTTTATGTTGGCTTATGATCACTACCGTTATTTACCGTTATAATCGGTGTGGTGGTCCTTGTTTATGTTGGCTTAGGATCACTGCCGTCATTCACCGTTATAATCGGTGTGGTGGTCCTTGTTTATGTTGGCTTATGATCACTGCCGTTATTTACCGTTATAATCGGTGTGGTTGCCATTGTTACTGAGGGATTTAAATTCAATTTCTGTTGAAATAATGTGGGTAGAACCTAGAATTGAATTTATTGCAACAATGATATGCATAAGAGAAAACATATTTCCCTATATTTCAGTAAATATAGATATAAAATGAAGTAAATTCATATCATTCTAAGCCCAGTTGTGTGTTTCTATCTCAATACAAATGACATAACAGATATACACAATAGCAAAATAAAACGGAGATTGAAGTGGAGTATCTTGTGCTAATAAAATTCGCACAAGACACTTCTCTTCTATCTCCATTTTAATTTTCTATATTTTAACTCGAAGAGTTTATTTTAGTCGATATACACAATCATACATAGGTAATTCAAACCTCAATAACACCAAAGCTAGAAGAAGGCAAGTTGAAAGTTCGATATAACCGACACACATCTCCTAACCCTAAATCAAACAAAGAAAGTGATTCAAATGTCAAGATGAGTGACAGGAGAATGGACATGTCCCATCATGCGTTATCATTTAAATAAACAACTTCTCTTTCGCTTGAACAATCTGATGTTACAGATGACATGTTTAAATGAAAGGGAATGAGGTTGAAACAGGTCGGTTTCGTAATCAAGACCATAATATTCATGATGTTAATGGAATGGTATATAATTATTGGCTCATTCTATCTCTTTAACTCTTTGTATGTCACAAATATGAGTGGTTATACAAAATGAAAGTGAAGGAGGTTGAAACATGTCAATTTCGTAATCAAAACTATGTTCGTTGATGTTAATATATCTAAAGATGTACCTCACCCTTTAATTATGCACCAGAAAGATGCATTACGTTTATAAACTTTGTAAACAACTATCCTAGTTGTGATAAAGAATGAGCCACAACGCCAGTTTATGAAAATTCAGACAAAAAGCCAACAACCTGCATACTATGGTTTCGAGCTATGATTCTCATCAGTACAATGGCAGCTTCGATTTCATAACATCCTTACAAGAGGAGTTATGAAATCGGTCGAATTTACCAAACAGGTGTTTAAGCTGGTAGAGTGGCAATGGCCGATTTTGATAGATGTAAATGTAATGGGACATAGAAAGGATGCTAACCTAAGTTACATCTTAAATCTTTAACATTTTGTTAATTTATAAATGTGAGTGATGTCATACGAAAAGAAAGTAAATGAGTTTATAAAAGGCCATTTTCGTGATTAGAACAATATCTATGGATGTTAATGGAATGGTACATAGAAAGGATGTTAGCATATGGCACATCCTATCTTTCTAATCTTTAGTATGCTACAAATATGATCGATGCCATGTTAAAAGAAAGAGAATGATGTTCAAAAAGTCAATATCGTGTACTTAAGAGTTTCAATCAGGCCTATATCTTTGTATGATAAGAAGAAGAATGGGTCATAGGAAGGATGCTAGCCTTTGGCGCATCCTAAGGGTCCGTTGGTTAAGGAAGCGGCTTAAAGCAGGTCGCTGGTATAGACTGGGGTGAATAGCCTGACGGCCTCTTCTTTGCCGGACACTCGGTCCTCCTTCTTGATTCAATATCTTCGGATGACCCCTCAATGCAATTTCTAGATTCCTTATTGATTTCAACATCTTGAATGGTTGAAATAGTTTAAACTTGTTGGTATGACACTTATACTTCTTTTAATTCCATATTTTCAGATGGTTTGCTCACATTGATCCACTTTCATCTTTTTCATTATTGAATTCAGTCACTTGACTGGTCGTAATGGTTGTAGTTCAAATTTCTTGGATGGACGCTTTTTTTTTATTTCTTGTTAATTCAATATCTTTAGCCTATCTGACCACATCGATGAGTATTTTCAAACTTTTTGATTAGTTTATTTCTTTGACTGGTCGAATTTTGAAAACGATATGCTATGTTTATTTTATTTCATTCCTTTCAAATATGCATTTACATCAGCATCTGAAACCTATTAGGATATTTCAAGGGGGTAGTTTTAGTCACTGGCCATACATTTCTCTATTGTAACGGTTGAAACTGGCTCAATCATTCTTACAATATTCTTGTCAGGAGTGGTTTCGATGTATTCCCTTCCTGCCTCTTTCTAGTACAAATAATTACTTCTAACTTATATCAGGGATGTTTTTATCGAATTCATAGTTTATATGCTCTTTTTCTGAATCCTCTATGGATGTTAATGGTCAATTCCGTTATCAGAACCAAATTCATTGGTGTTAATGGAATCGAAGTAGTCTTGTCTTCCCGTATCTTCCTTTCCAGGGCAAGTTTTCCGATGGTACGGTAAGGTCTTCAAGAAATTTTCTATGCATATTATATTCAAGGGCTTCCTTTTCCCGACTTTCTCTTCATTTAGGATCATATTGATAGAAAATAATCGGAAGAATGGAATATAGGAAAGAATTAAAACCTATGGCACATTCTAGTAGTCTGTCATTTAAAGAATCAAAAAGTATTTCAAGGAAAAAATTACCAAATTGAGATGAATCGATCTTGAGACGCGTGTTCTGGCCACAAGCTAACGACTTGCGGCTTAGGGACCGACCTGTAGTAATTACGCCACAAGAAGAAAAAAGAAGAGAAAGCTACCATATCCCTCTTTGCTAAATGCTACCTTTAGGTGCCAAGATCAATGTGGTATTGGGAATTATTAGGGCCAAATGATTCATCCGAAGGCATTCCTAGCCATCATTGAAGGTGCTCCCCTCTTCACGCCGAATCTCCCTAATGATGGTCAGTTGAATGGGCCTCTAGGCAAATTATTACTATCAAAGAACATTGGTTACGTGAATTTGGCGGCGTAATCTTGCCGGTCTTTCCCATCTTTACGTCTTCTTCCTGTAGTAGTTCAATTCCGGCCGAAGACCTACCTTTGTTTTCTACTCGTTTCAGCCATTCCTGAAATTCCAAGAGAATTGCTCGCTATTCGATCAAAATATATAAACACGGATATATTCTGATAACCATATTCTCTAAGCATTCACTCACTAAAAAGGATTAAAATAAAATAAGTTGTTGAAGAGCCTTTGAATTGAAAGCTCTCCAGTTATACGATTGAATAAAGAAACTTGTGCCTAAATTTTCCCCATTCTGATTGATTTTGTCCAGACAGCATAAACAGAAATTATGAAATCGAAACTGATATGATCCCATGGTCATGATGAAGATCAATTGTGAATACTTTTTACTTTCACAGATTTCCAATAGCAAATATATCAGATAACTATCTTCCTTTGAATTCCAAATCTCAATCAGGAATCGCTCGACATCTTTGCTGGATAAAGAAAAAAATCCACTTAGAGTTATCGAAACATTAGATATCCATTCATCCATTGTAAATAAAACAACAAAAATGAATTCTAAAAGGACAACCCAAGTAGTTGGCAAAATCTCGTGGCTCCAGGAATCCTACTGGTGTATTCTATAATTTACGCCAGGGTTTTCCTTCTAATTGGAAAATCTTATTTTCCCCTCTTTCCTTGGGTCTTCCCCACCTTTTATAATAAATTTCTTATTTCCATATTGAATATGTCTGCTCATCTCTCATCTATATATATAACAATGCCTAACTAATCGCCATTTGCGTTTCTTAATTGAAACTACAATTGATTTCTTATTTGATATTGTAGCTCATTCTTCATCACAACCATAACGTTCGAAGGCAGAGTTAGGATCTTCCCAACATGTACCATCTGCTAAAAGAAGTAGACAATCCCAGACCATCTACTCTCATGCATGGGAATCACCAAGCATGACATTTACCACAACTAATCCTAAACAAGATACATGTATCTCCATGACATTGTGTAACGACAAAAGAGATTTAGAAAAACCCATGACGTTCTGTACTGGGTTGATGAACCAAATACATTGTTTTAATGCATTTTAACAGAAAAATGCCTTTTTTTTTTTTGGTACATATGGTTGCATCAAGTTGCAGCCTTTCCTCGACCTAGCTTTCCTCTTTCTTGATGTTATACACGTTTTCCGAGAGGGTCTCCATAATTAAAATAAAAGTAAATTACTTTTCAAAGTTTTTGTGTTTATTTATTTGTTATCTTCTTCGTAGTTGGTGATCCTGAGTCTTCGTGTACCTCTTCTCTCTTCATAATAAACAACCAAGATATATACAATAACAATGGAAATTCGAAATTATTATAGACGCGTAAGATTCTTTTTGAAATTAAACAATTTCTACTGCCGTTACTGCAATGGAAAAATTAATGGGAGAGTCTGGCTCATCAGTGGTAAACCCTCCCAGCGATTTCGCCAGTTTAATCTACCATACCGCTGTTATAATGCATTATTCGATCTTCCTTTTTATAGTGATACTGATGCTAGACTCTTGGAATGGGTATTTCATAACAGATAGCGCGCTAGTGCATCATAATACAATAACGATGTTACAAAAGGAATGAAATTATAAAAAAGAAATGATATCATAGTATATAATCTGTTTAAAATAAATTTCCAACCAATATAAAATCCAATAATATTATGTTATCTTTACTCTCTTTCTTTTGTACTTGAAATATTGATGCAAATAATATTATAATTGAGTTAAATAAATTTAAAATATTTGCAGAGTTTCTTTATTAAGATATCAGGAGGCAAGCTTTCGCGCGGTCGCGCTTCATCAGGCCACTGGCTCCGCAAAGGCGTGCAAAATACATACAATAGTGATTCAGAGAAATACATTTTCAAAAATCAAAATAGTTTCCAGTTGTAGAGGATTAGGGGTACAGTTTCAATGGGGGTTGGCATTATCTGCGTTGAATATGCAAATACAATAGACTCATTCTAGAATCTTTAATCTCCAAAGACAATAACAACATAAACAGAAGAATTGATCTACCCCAACAGTTCCAGCATATTCAACGCAGATAATCCCACCCCCATTGAAACTGTCCCCCTAACCCTATACAACTGGAAACTATTTTTATTTCTGATTTTTGAAAATGTATTTCTCTGAATCTCTATTGTATGTGTGTTGCACGCCTTTGCGGATCCAGTGGCCTGATGAAGCACGACCGCGCGAAAGCTTGTCTCCAGATATCTCTTTTTTTTTGTATACAAAAAGGAGATTTAATGACCGTTTATGGACCAGTTTGGTTCAATACCAAGAGACATATCAGGATAGAATTCAGAATATGTCGTCATCTTGTATGTAGGTCTTTTCTGACGATTGTGTGCGAGGTCCCTTAAGAAGATTAAATGACCATTTCTATGGACCAGTTTGATTCAATACCAAGAGACTTATCAGGATAGAATTCAGAATGTGTTGTTGTCTTGTATGTAGGGCTTTTCTGACGATTGTGTGCGAGGTCCCTTAAGAAGATTAAATGATCAATTCTGGGCCAGTTTGGTTCAATACCAAGAGACTTATTAGGATATAATTCAGAATGTGTTGTTGTCTTGTATGTAGGGCTTTTCTGACGATTGTGTGCGAGGTCCCTTAGAAAGACTGAGCGACAGTCGTGTGGGTGGATGGTTACGTCAGTCTCACCCACTCAGATCCTTGGGACTAAGAGGCCGTGGGATGTCAAACATGGGACACACTGTGTGTATTTCGATAATTAAGGCTAATTATATCTCATTTATATTGTTGATTAATTATTGATAGAACTTATTGACGTAAACAATCTCATTAGTATTGTCGATTGTATTTGAGGGGACTTATAGAAATGACCTTCTTATTTTGTGTAGGTGGATGTATATGGTTGTTTTATAAAATGTATCGGATAACTTTGGAGATATATCTTAAACATCATAGTTCATTGACTTATAAGTATAATTCTCTATATCTTTTGAAGAAATCGCAGTAGGGACAATAGTAATAGTAGTAGGAACATCCGTGTTTTAATGGTTTTATTTCTTGTAAATAGAAAGACTATAAATAAGTTATATAGAGTAAATTAGTTACGGTATTCATATGAAAATTCGAAACTATTATAGACGAGTATGATTCTTTTTAAAATTATACAATATCTACTGCCCTTACTGCAATGTAAAAATTAATGGGAAGGCCTGGCTCATCAGTGGTGAACCCTCCCAGCGGTTTCGCCAGTTTCCATTGCAGTAAGGGAAGTAGATATTGTTTAATTTTTAAAATAATCATACGTGTTTATAATAGCTTCGAATTTTCATAACAGATGGCGCGCTAATGCATCATAATATAAACGGTATTCATATAAATAAACTTGGTGTTGAATCATAGCAACTGCCTAGTGTCTTCTCTAGTCATCTTGGTTATCTCTTTCAATTTTAAAACAATTTTAACAACTTTTCTGCCAAACTTGCGAACTACAAGTAGCTAAATTCCTCACCGGCTAATGAATCAGAAAAAAAATCCTGTAAACATTGACTTACTACGTTGACAGGCATAGAAGACTATAAATTATTATTCTTTTAAAGGTAATTTATGACAGATTCTTCTGTATTTGTTAAATAATTCAAAAATGAATCAGTAAAAGCGAACATCTAACTACCTTGAAGGTCTTTAATTAATTTTATTCAACATTTTTCCCCCTGTAACACAAATTGTGTAAATAAATAAAATTTTCTTTAATCAAATTGGATAAATACACTTTCCATAGAAGAATTCAGTAAAGACATGCATAGAAGTACCATTGAAAGAAATAAGAAAAGAAAAAAAATCAAACAGGGTTAATTATAGTTTTCCATTAATCAAACAATGACTCTTCCTTTTGTTACTTGAATCTGAATAAGCCAAAATGGTAAAATCACGCCTTTATTTATATTTAGCTAATGGTTGTTGCCAGGAAAACGAGGATGCTTCTGTAATTGTTTTAAAGTGGAAAACTAAAGAAAGATTGGTGGTGTATCTTATTTTGTTGTCTTTTATAAATAGAAAAATCCATTATTGTTGGTGGTTGAAAGGTTAAATGATTTCAAGTCACATAATTCGAGAGGCCAACATTGATTCTTTGACGGCCTTCTGGCCTTGGAGACAAAGGCCATTGGAGTGGGAAAAGGCTTGGCCTACTTTGGCAGTTCGGCCATGAAAACGGAACCAAGACAATGCTTTCATTAGAAAGTCATTGTTGTGGAGACAGTTTGGATGTGAACGAGGCCGAAGTCTGCAATATTGCTGGAGTGCTCTGATTGGTTGGTTTTTCGGAGGACACACCCTACTATATATACCATTTCTATGACCAATATCGTAGCGTATTTTAGAATTGATTGAAATTTTTTATTATAAAACAAATATAAAAATAATATTTCGAATGGCTGATTGTCTCTTTTTCAAGCAGCTGTTAACGAGTTTGATGCGTCTCTTCATAATGCTGTCAAATTAGACAGTTTCCGAGTTTTTCTATATTTTACGAAATGTACGTAGTATCAGGTTTTTATAATTTCCTATTGCATAGTTTTCTTGAGAACCAACTCTCTAGAAATAATCTTTCTGATTTGTAGGGAATTTTATATTACACTCACGAGGACAAAACTTAAGGAAGTTGTATCTTTTAGCATGTATATCTGGATTCAGACTATAACTCTGAAAGATATTACAGTAACCTTTATTGAAAACACGAGATAACCAAGTGTGAATACACATACAAAATTGTCTAATTGTCTCCTTAAAAAAAGAAATGAATGGCATAAAATACTTTCCATTTTCTTAAGTTTTGTCTATAAGTGTATTCCACCATATATTGCTTCATTTTGGGATATGGTTATTTACATTGACATGATTAAACTAGTAAGAAAAGTAGTCTACTGTTCTATAGGCTAGACATGTACTTCTTTAGTCATTCTTTTGAAGTTTTCCCTATTTCACCTATGTAAGTGGATGGACAAAAATATAAAATTCCAAGATTACATATACTTTATAGAATCCAGTCCAAGAAAACTCAATAACAGTCCACTATGGAAGCATTACGAAGACGCATATCTATCTCATAGCAACTTTTTGAAAAAAGAAAGATATTCGGATCCTAAAAATATTTCTTATATTTTAGTTTTAAAATGAAACATTTCGTACAAATCCAAAATACGACTTGATTATAGCTCTATTTTAACCTATGGATTGCACTATATTATCGCAAAGTTATTTATTATTTTATTAACAGAGATTCATTTTTATGTTTATATTTTTCTATTCTGTAAATTTCCCTCATTGCCTATGTTTATCATTCATAATTTTGTTCTTGTCTTAAATAAATTGCTGTGTCATCCTGAAATTTGCTTTCCTAATTTTCCACATGGCAATATTCCTCAACATCCATTCTATAACTTAAGAAGGGACTTACACTATAAGTTTTCAAGCCACAAGATCAACAAATATATATGTCTAATAATGATGATACAAGTAGAATATCGATGCTAAATGATCATCATAAGGATATCAGCCAATCAAGAAACTGAAAACATCGAACCACCAGGTGTTCCAAATATGTACCAATATATATTCCAATATTTGAAATACTTCAAACACCATGTACAAATAGTTTACTAACCAAAGAACTTCTAACCCCTCTTCTTTGATTTCCGCCTGAGTGAATGTTTGCTAAAGGAAAATTGTTTCAACAAATCTTAACCATTATGATTATGGTTTTATACTAGACGGATGATCTAGGCAATGTCCGGGTTTACCCCCCGAGTACATTTTTACCTCAAAATTTCAAATAGATTAATTGAATTTTGAGTTATAAATTAACTTTTTTTTTCGATAGAATTTTTCATCCAACTTAAACAATTAAAGAGAGTACAAATTTTACTTTTTATATATAGAGAGGGATACAGGAATTTCCCTTTCTACGAATCTATCTATAACTACATCGAAGATTTTTTCTTATATGAAAATACTAATTTTGATATATACATAAAGACTGTTCTTCCTGCATGTATTCTACATTTCTGCTTGGAGAATCTGTATAAGATTAAAAGGTCTTAATAAAGCTTTTTGTTAGTATAATTGTTGCATATAAATAATGAATATATCAAAATCTAATAACAATGGAAAGTTGGTAAAACAGATAGAGGATGTGGGTAAGAACAAAAACCTAATCTGCTGATTAAGCTTTGTGTGCTTACAGTTACCATCCTCATTAAGATGATTAAATCCTTCTAGAATAGCCATACTGGTCCGGCAAACTTATATCCTCTTAAATACATTCCCTTTTCATCATTGGAACCTGTTTTCTTTTCTTTGAAATCTCGCTAATTACCTTTTTATTACTTTTATTTCTTTATGTATATTTATTCACACACAAAGTCTTTATTAAAGCATATATTCTCTTATATGAACTATACATATTTACCTATTTACACTTTGGCCACTGTATTATTCACATTTTCTTCTATTTTTTTTTTCTTTTCGTGATATAAGGATGCATGCAAATTACAAGTTTAAAAGAAATAGACGAATTGAGAATATTTTATTATGAAAAATCCAGATGGCTATTCATTTTTCTCTTTTACCCCTAATATATATACCAATTCTTGAATTTCTTCATTACATTGCTTTAGATCAATATCCTCCCAGCAAAATTCCCATCTATACTCTGGTCAGAGATAGGGCCTAGCCATTTTATTAGATAAGCACCATTTTTGCAAATTCTGAAGATTTAATTTGATCCCTTGTGGATCTCATGAAAGTAAAGCCCTCCCTGGACTATTATGTTTTTTAATTGTGATATTTATATTAATATAAAACTAACTTAACCCATCTTTCATTCCCAAAGCTTATGCTTCTATATAATGGCCAGTTTAATGTACATACCATTGCTTTCAAACCAGAATGGTCTACCCTGGGTTAGAACAAGTTGAAAGAACAATTAAATGGGAACAAGTACAAAAACTACTTGTCAAGGAGAACAACCAACCCCTTCCATACATCACAAACAAGAGACTGGTATAGTAGCCGTCGAATTGGCCAAGTTCCATTGTGAAGCTTTGCTTTTAAACAAGGAATTCTTAGGAACCCTAGCATTCTTCTGGATAATTCTTGTCAATTTTACATGTTTCGTGGTTACAATATAAATTCACCATCTTGATAAAGATCTTAGCTTTATATAGATATTTTATTGTTACAATGAACACAAAACGCATAATTGAACATTTGGCTACTATCTTTTTCATGAAAAACTTTGAAATTTTTAAAAATATTTCTTATTCAAATTAATTAATATATATATTATATATATTTGGTTCATATATACCAAGATAAAAATGGATTCTCAGCTAATTTTAGTATAAAACATTGACAAAATGTCTATTTTTTTAAATTAGGTATGTAAATATGCAAAAAAGTATAGCTTTTTTGTTTACCTCTCTTTCACTAATATGCGGCGTTATAGCTAAAAATTACTCCTGTAGAAGGGCGAAAAATTCCGAAAGCTATAGATAATAGAATTATTTTAAAGAAACGTATCTCCTTAAACGAATTTTTGGCAAAAATTTTATCTTTAATAACATGGCAAAGAAACTAAAAATTTATTATTGTCGTTAACCTATAGTCTCCAACATTTAGAAGCGTCGAGGCAATGAAATGCTTCTCACTAAATGTCTTGAGTGTTATTTCGTCTTTAGTTCCTTGAGATATGAGTTCGTCCATTTCTTTTATCAATCTAGTTCATTCTTGGTCTTCCTCTTCCTCATTTTCTTGAGGTTAAACCTTTCAAGGTTTGGTGGAATGGGAATGATGTTAAATCTTACCTACATATCGCTTAGCCATTGGGATTGTCTCTTTGGAATTCTTGCAATGTTGGGTCTTTCTATCAGATCTTTCTATCTATGTGCATCTTCATCGGTGATATGATCCATATATTTACATATATCTTCTGTGACATATCATATCACCCGGATAGTTGACGTTCTGCGCTCCAGTAACTTGGATTATAAATATCTCTCTATCATCTCAAAAGTAAAAATTATGTTCTCATTTCTCTTCAGGAGTGTGTCCCCACTTCACTGTTTATCAAATTGGATTTAACCTGTTCCCTGATATTTTTCAACACAATAAAATCAATAAAATGGGTTGGCAAATTATCAAGGAACAGGTAGAATCAACGTTTAGTTGATTTATGTTCCACTAGATGGCGCTCTGCCTTCTAAAAAAAAAATAATAAAAAACGCTCATGTGGTCAGCCAAACAAAGTAGGCATATCTTGACCAGGAGCACATGGGCTTTTTTAGATGGCAGAGCGCTATCAAGTGGAACAGAAATCAACTAAACATTGATTTAATTTGTTACTTGATATTTGGCCAACCTATTTTCTTTGTAAATCAAGAAAAGTCATTCACGAACGTGTTTCGCGCTGTTGGCGCTCGTATATAATATATATATATATATACTGACCGTTCAAATGAGTATTTAGAGGGTAGGACGCCATCTCTAGGAATAAAAATTAACTAAACGTTGATTTAGAAAGTGAGGTATCTCTTCTGGGAAGGTATGACGTTGGGAATACCATAAGGAGGGAATGTGGATCATCTAGATGGTACCCACACAATGAGGTGGAAAAGAAGCACAAAACAACTGGTTTACCATCATTTTAAGATAATAATCTGAAGCTTTCAACATCACGGAAGTCCAGTACTTTTCTCTTACTTCTATTCAATAGAGGGTCGGTGGAAGGATGGTCTAAACCGTTGGTTTTCGACCTCTACGACCCGGGATCGAATACCGCATTGGGCACTTTTTTTTTCTAATTGGAAAAATGCTCCAATGGCCCCCGATTATTTCTAAAGTCCAACCCCATCAGCAAGTGCGAGTAAACAAAACGTGGTTCTGGCACATTTATAAGTGCAAAGTCGAACTGCTTTTCACATGTGTAGATATGTGGTGTACTTACAGTAAAAGCAGTCGCTAACTATCCACCATGATTATCATGGCCTGTACGACGTGTACTAGGGTTAAAAGGGAAAAAACTTCTATCCAACATGTCCATTTATAGTACTTCGTTATGTTCGGGGGAGAACACGTCACTTTAATTATTGTTGCTCTTACGTCAACTCAAGTTGCATAGGTTGATTATGTAATTGTGTGTGAGTTCAAGATGTCACAATATTGCGGTTTCTAGTCCAAACTTTTTTTTGAAAAACATATAGTTTAACGGACGTTTTTTTATGTGTTACAAAATTTTTGTTTAGACTACTTTTTACAATTCTTTGATTATATAGAAACGTTTGCCACCTATTTATGATGAACTTAAACTTGGCTTTTTGCATAACTTGAAATGTATGATTAAAAAGATATAAGAAAACACTTAATACACACCAAAATGCATTGTTTATTTTTATAATCATGATTTCATTATTCATGATATTTAGATAGCATTAAAATTTATTAACGAAATTTTAAAATTATCCCGCATGTGTTTCTTTTGAACGAAAAATCGAAATTCATTTCAAGGAGAAATAATGATTATTTCTAACCTTATGGTTGAAGTATGAAAAGATGAATTGTGAAGAGTAATGATAAACGGAAAAATAAAAGTGTCCAGTGATGGGAATTAAAATTTATTTTTAAAAAGTCAATCTAAATATTTATAGAACACCCAATATTAAGAATGTGAAAGGATTTGTATAATGGGCAACTAGCATAGAGTATATAGAGAGAACGGTAAACAAAGGAAGAGATATATGTAGATATGATCAATTAGAAACCAACCAATCAGTGCTCGCGTATGTATATCATCCAATTAGAGCCGATCAAGGAGCTATATCTGTCCAATAAGGAAGATCAGTCTGATGGATCTTTTTGTTCGAACAGCGATGCCAAGAATAGGTTATCCATCTGTAGGACAAGTTGGCACTCCCTGTCCAGCCTTTGTTATCTAATTGTTACTATTTAGGTAGGTGCTATGGCTACCGTTTGTGATGTAGAATTGTTTGGAAAACATAAGCAGTTTAAGTTTATCAGTTAATTTGAAATGTTGTTGTTTATTTGTTTTTGATTAGCGAACTAATATTTGCGAAATAAGGCTGAAAGATATTAAGCGACTTTTATTGAAGACACACGAGATAACAAAGTGTGTATACACTCATTGACAAAACTTATGAAAGTTGTATCTTTCACCATATATATATATATATATATATATATATCGGGATTCAAACAATAACTCTGAAAGATATTACAGTAACCTTTATTGAAGACACACGAGATAACCAAGTATAAACAATATTGCCTCTGTCTCCTTCAAAAAACAGACAACAGGCGACATCAAAGACTTTTCACTTCCTTAAATTTTGTCCATGAGTGTATAGCGTCACACAATTGTAGATTATATATTTAAAAATCTTTGATTAAACATTATAATTGGACATCTATTTTTAACAAATATATTTAGAGAGCTTAACAATAAAGGTTCTTAACAATAGAAAAAAAGAAACAGAATAATATAAAAAATATCTTTAAAATGTAAATTATCTTAAACTAGGTCGCCCACAAGATTATATATATAAATGCCATAATACATAATATATCAAACGGGAATTTGATTCAATACAATCAAGTGTATTGTTCCTCCTGTAATTTATATCGGTTGTGGCCTATGATTACAATGCAATGTAATTCCAGCATGGATTCAGCTCACGCCCATGTCCAATTATTCAATAGCTTCTATTATATTCTATTTCGGTGTAAAGGGGTATAGAGAGAGAGAGAGGCGCACACAATTCCAATTATGCGAAGTAGAGGATACCTACCCTCTGAGGAAGAAAGGCTGTGGGTCAGAGAGGCTAAAAGAGGAAAAGTTCGTGACCCTTCCAGTAATCAATGTAATGCTGTTGGGGTCAGGTTGTATTGTGCACAAAAATCATCAGCCCTGCTGACCTTGTGTGCCAGGAAGATGCGGGGACTTTTTATGGGACTTCACTGTTTCCCTTTCACCACTGTCGATTACTTTTCCTTGAGAAGTCTCAGGAGAATTTTGTGTCTAGGGATAGGCCCAGAAAACTTTGTGTCTAGGGATAGGCCCATAGAATTTTGTGTTTAGGGATATGCCTAGAAAACTTTGTGTCTAGGGGTATGCTCTGAGAATTTTTTGTCTTGGTTATTTCTTATATATATATAAGAAGTTTTGTCCCTAAGGATGTGCTAAAGAAGTTTTGTGTCTAGGGATATACTCAGAGAATTTTTGTGTCTAGGGATATGCTTATATTAATACGTTTTGTCGCTAAGGATATGCTAAAGAAGTTTGGTTCCTAAGGATATGCTAAAAAAGTTTTGTGTCTAGGAATATGCCCAGAGAAATTTGTGCATAGGGATATTCTTATAAATATATATAAGAAGTTTTGTCCCTAAAAGGCTATAGTAAAAGAAGATTTGTGCCTATGGATATGCCCCGGAAGTACTGAGTTTAGGAATATGCCTAAGTAGGTTTTCTTCTAAGAATATTCCCAATGATATCTGTACCAAGGAATATGCCAAAAGAGGTTTGTACTTTAGAGATGTTAATAAAATACATCTTGATGTTTATTCTCAGAGAGATCGTGTTCAAAGATATACCTGGAAAGTTATATGACATTGAGATATGAACGTTGCGGAGTTCTATGATCAGGGAATACTGAATGTCAAAGAATATTGAGACTAGGGAACTCAAGAAGTTTTATATCTATAAAAACTTCTTGAAGGTTTTGACAAAGCATATATGTCCATAAAATTCCGTATTTAAATATATTTAAAAGAAACAAAAGGTAATAAGACCAAATACAAATAAATAAATAGTGTGTGACGTTTCGGTAACAGCGTTGTTACCATCTTCAAACAAAAGTACTGAATTAATAAATTAAAATACTGTAAAAATACACTATTTATTTATTTGGATTTATTCTTATTACTTTGTGTTTATAATATATAATTCAAATTGTGCTTTATCATATTTAAAATAAGTTTGTTTCTACATATATATAATTTTTCCAACTGGTTATATACGAGCGCAAGGAGTCAATTCCCCCTTTAAATAGGCATTTAATAAATGTATTCTGCTCAGTATCCCAGTACAAAACGTAAAAGTTATGATGAAGAATAAGCCACACAACACCAACTTCTACCCTGGGATATCTTTTTATAAGGATATGCACAGAATGCATTGAGCTATACATATACATGTAACAAAAGAGACACATCTCCCTATAATTATACAGCAGAACGATGCACTGTACATCATCCTAGTAACAACCTTTATGGAGGATGGGAACTGGAGAATTCCACCTAAGCATAGTTGGTACAGTGGAGTGAACCCAGGAGGAGCTCTGAACATCAGAAATAGACAGCATCAAACCAACACTAACAAGATTTAGAACAGGCCATCTCAAGCCACTGAAGATAGAAAATAATAACAAAATCTACCCCACTTGCCCAAAATGTAGCTTGGCACCTTCAGCTCCAGAACACATTTTGGCTTGCATTAGATGCACTAAACAGGACCTTTGGGAGAGGCTGCTGCTTATCATAAAACAGCTCGAGGAGCATGAACTCATGGAATTCGTGTAATCTTTACACAAGGGGATAAGAAACAAACAAACAACAACCTTTACTAGCGATGATAAAGAATGAGCCACAACTCAGGTTTTAGCAAATTCTAACCAAATTCCAACAACCTGTATATCATGGTTTCGAGCTATGACCCTCATTAATACAGAGGTAGCTTCGATTTCATAACATCTTTTGATACATGAATATCATTCTCCAGAAACTTTATATAACTTAAACCTTCTATATTATGATACATTAGCGCGCCATCTGTTATCAAAATATGAAACTATTATAGACACGTATGATTCTTTTAAAAATATATTTTTGACTAGGGTGATGTACTGTGAATCGTTCTGATACATAATTAGAAAGGTGCCTCTTTTGGTACATGAATATGTATAGCTGAATGCAGTCTGTGCATTTTCTTATATATAGATATAGCAGACACAACATTTCTTTTAAATATATTTAAATACAAAAATAAAAATGACATATCCTGACCAGGAGCACATGTGCTTTACAGATGGCGCTCTGCCTTCTGTAAAGCACATGTGCTCCTGGTCAGGATATGCCATTTTTATTTTTGATTTCAACACCTGATCTTTTTATTTTTTTCTTTCGTTTTTTCATATTTAAATGCGTAATTTTATGGACATATATCCTTTCTCAAAAACTTAGAAGTATCTATAGATATAAAACTTCTTGAGTTCTCTAGTCTCAATATTCTATATGCCGAATTATTCTCTTAAATGTATCTATCACGTCCAAGTAGGCTGTTAACATAGCATCATGATTCCACACCCCACTCCTCTGCTATTATATCCAGCTCGATGTAATTTATTGACATTATTAAGACCAATTACTGGCTCATTATAGAAATACCCTACAAATCTTATTTCTTACCTTTCTTGTGTGTTGATTGTTGGAATGGTTGCGATAATACTCATTAGATAGCCGAACTCTCTTCTTTATTATTGTAGCGAAGAAATAATTTATATTTTACTATTTAATATAATTATTTAATCTTTATTTCATTTCGACTTAGAACGCTATGTCCTCCTAGAGACACTTGCAATACAAAGGTAAACTATAACATTGAAAGGAAAGAAAGATATTTGAAATATGTACAAGAATTAGTATGCAAGTTTTAGTTAGATGAAAAGAGAAAAATATCAACACAATTGAAATATGTACAAGAATTATTTGCAAGTTTTAGTTAGATGAAAAGAGAAAAATATCAACACAATTGAAATATGTACAAGAATTATTTGCAAGTTTTAGTTAGATGAAAAGAGAAAAATATCAACACAATTGAAATATGTACAAGAATTATTTGCAAGTTTTAGTTAGATGAAAAGAGAAAATATCAAAACAATATAAATATGTACAAAGGGTTGGTATGCAAATATAGTTAAATGAAATCAAATTTTTAAGTATTGTGTGTATTTATTCAATATGTGTATAATTATTCAATGAAAACATTTAACATAGATTATTACTATGGATTTGTAAAATCATCATGCATGGTCCTTAGCTTGGTTGTTCAATATTCTCTAGCTTCACGATTTTGCGTGTCATCCTTGCGCAGGGGCCATGCTAATCTTCTCTGTAATCTTCTCTAGCTGTATATAGTTGTTCTTGTTTGATAATTGTCGATTAGTCGTACTGACGTCATCAATAAATACTTTTACATCTTAAGAGGAGTTAAATCGGCCTGCCACTGAGTAGTGCTCCCAGTCTTAATGACTACTTCACCCAGTCATGATGGTTGTCAAACAGACACCATCATGGGTCACAACTTGATACCCTAATATGATTGAGTGGAGATAAGAAAGAAGAAGAAGAAATCTTAAGATATTCCAAGGCTTGATTTCTAAGTTATAATATGAAGTAATACTAACAATACGACTTCCTTCTCATATATACTTTGCACATGCAGATTTCTGGACGGTTCATATATATCCTATACCCCTTTTACCTATGCAAAGAAGAGATAAATGGATAAATAATTTCCAAAAAATAATAAATAAATTTATATAATAATCTGACCGTCCTTGTAGTATTTGAAAACAATTGAAGCCCTTCAAGTCAAAACTTTCTTTTTTGTCATCGTTTGACATCAGAATTAAATTGGTGTGTTTTCAGGTCAAGAACATTCATAGATATTCCAAATGTGAGTGCGTTTTTTTTTCTTTCTAAATAGTGCTGAAATCCATATATACACAAGTATATAGCACGCTTGTTCGGCGGTACATATACTACAATAGGAACTATAAAGAGAAGATTAGCCCCTGCGCAAGGATGACACGCAAAATCGTGAAGCGTTCCACAAGTATATAGCAAGAATACTATCCTATTATAATTGTAACTTAACATTTAATTCTTGATGTTTCAGTGACTCGCTGTCATTGTCTTTAGGGGAATGGTATTACCCTAAGGACAGTGACAGAATGTCACTGGAATGTCAAGAATTGAATAAATTATTGGTTGATATATGTATTTTGTCCAAACCAACTTCCAACCAACAAATGATTTTAAAAATTAACAATTTATAATATGAATATAAGATTGTTTCTATGAAATTTCAAAAAAATTGAAATTTGGAGACAACTACACGTTATTCTTTAATTTATGAAATCAAAATGCCTTCTAGATATCATTTCTCATACCTTTACCAATAGACAAATTATCTAAAACTGCAACTTTTACAGAAAACATCAATAAACAAATAGAGAATTCTGAGTGTAATATTTTCTATTTATCGTGAAAATTTGAAATAAATGAACAGATTATATAGACCAAATGATTTAAGAAATGAAAATATAACTGCATACATTTTTAGACGTTTTGAATCCAAAATCGAATCAATCATTACACGCTACAAGAAGATAAAAAGTCTTACTTCTCAACTCCATCTGAATGTAACATCATTTCCACTAATGTATTTTATTCTAGAGAGAATTCACCTAACCAAAAAGTCTACATAAAACATAGAATTAAAAACGAATAAGGAAATACACTAATTGATTTGAGATTGAAAGATTTATAGAGAACGCCCATGTTGTAATCGATACCAAATCATTCGAAAAATTCCAATCATTAAAGAAATGCTTCATCACTTAACAACATTTAAAGTACTTCCTTAACACAATTAATCTAAACTAAAACGTCAATTACTACAAAGAGTGTGTGCAAAAGTTTTAAATTATTTTGCTATTAAGGAAAATAAATCGCTACGCCCAACGAGAGGATAAAAGAACGCGGCCAACGGTATATCAACCTAAAGGAAGATGATCATTATACAAAAGGTGTAAATTTTTTTTATTGTAGATAAGAGTCATCAAGAAATCAACTTCCATGTCAGAAAAGGAGTAGGTTAAAGGAGTCCATACATCAATCCATCTTTCACTTCGAACAGCATCGGGCATCCGGATAATCAATTATCTACCAAGACTAGCTTCAGAATAAATCAAGCCCAGCCCTGAAAATTGAAAGCGAAATCTAAATAAAGGGACCATTAGATCCAGCGCGACATCTTATCTGATCAACAGAGACTGGATTAGAAAAAAAAAAAAAAAAGAGCATGTCCTCCCAGCAGAATGATGGATACCATTCCATGTTAGATGGATTGTAGCCAACCGCGGATTTTCTGATTAACCCTTAATGGTTTTACGTGTTCGTTCACCTATACGCTTGTTAGAGCCATTAACCTTGCTAGGACGATCCTTTCTATTCAAGAGTGCATATGCAAAATTAATTAAATTTGCATTTTTCAAGATGAAAATTGTGAAAAGCGTTTGAAACTACAAATATTTCTCACAATGTGTTTCTTTTTTATTCTGTGAGGAATATTTGTAGTTTTTTTAATTGCATTTTATTTAGACCTATCATTTTCTGATATTATGATTGTTTTTCTTCTAAACTAAAATTACTGAAGATATATATAGAGATTTTAACGTATAGGCGATATTAAAAGTATATGCAAATTTCCCTAATAACGAACTAATTTGTATATTTTTGTTTGTAGGCAAATATTATGTGTATGACTAAGTTTTATTGAATTCCTATTATACGCCCCAGGAATCCTGGGTTATATATCAAGATTTAATTCCTATTACAGTGGTACCTCGACATACGAGTTTAATTCGTTCCGCAACCTTGCTCGTATCTTGAATTACTCGTATCTCGAAGCAAATTTCCCCATACAAAATTCCCATTTAAAATCACAGATTAATATCTTCAACACTACCGAACCGAACTCGTATCTCGAATTTCGCTCGTAACTCAAAGCAAAAAAATCACTTGCTCTTCGGCTCGTATCTCGAAAAACTCGTATGTTGGGGCGCTCGTATGTCGAGGTACCACTGTATATATTAATAATAATAAAGTAATAATGATATAATTATAATAATTAACTATTTGTTATAACAAAAGTCTGTGAAAAACATTCATTCGGTCAGAATACGGGAAAAAATGGGTTAATTGGCTAGTCTAAAAATCTGTAAGCCCTGTAATAGGTGCATTGATAGGTATGTCTTAAAAGTATATTGATATAACTGGGGATGCAAATTTGATTTGTCTTGAATAGAATTTTAAATTAGATTCAAATTTTTAAAGTCTTGCTGACTTTATCTCAATGAGTATGCTATTTTTATTAAAATTTCGAAAAAACAACGATCCCTGAAAAGTTTTGCAAATCTATAAATAGATAGAGGATGAATAAAAGAAGCATATCTAATAAGTAATCTTTACTTGAACAATGTTTAATTCTTTACAAGATACACACAACCATTAAACGAAGTTAGAAAATAGAACGAGAGAAAATTACTCTCAGAAAAAAAAAGACTAGAAATCTTCCATTCTAAAAAAAAAAAAAAGGTAATAAATGATAACAAAGATTCTCTATTCTTGAAATCTGGGTAATTAATACAAAATAGAAACAAATTTTTTTTTTCGAGGTCATAAAGAAAAAAAAACCGTCTTGGAAGGATTTATTTAGGCATTGTTTTCAATTTTGATGCAAATCTGAAGTCTTGGCTCCTAAAGGAAAAGTGGCATAATCCAAGTTCCACAAGGTTGGATGTCTTATCATAGAACATTCTATGTCAGGGACAATGGTTCTTCCCCATAAATTATTGCGGTTCTCGAAACCCAAATCTCCATAATAATGATCCACCTCTGGGTGAGTCCTAGTTTTTTTGCCCTTTAGAAATATACCCGACTTCCAAGAACTGACCTTTGCCTAATTTTAATATCCCGTTGGGCGCCATAGCGGTCATATTGTTCTATGGGTATTTAATTTATGCACCTTATCCCAGTATATTATCACATTTGTACTATTTTTTCACATTATGTCGCGGTCTCAGGAATTCTGGCCTTAACACACGTTTCATGATTTTTTTCAGGATGCCTGAATGACCAGTTTTTTGGTCGTTGAGGTACATCTTGCACCACGTTGATGAGGGCCAACAGGCTGAAACGCGTTTGTAGTTAGCTTTTCTTGATTAATCCAGAATGGGTATTTGGCCAATTCTGGAATAATTAAAAATCAACGAGAATAGTTGATATTTATTCCGATAGATGGCGCAAGCCATCAGCAACTTTCAGTTGCACGATAAGAAGATGCCTTTTCATAATGGTTATTTAAGTTACCGTACTTTACAAAGATATTAATATTTAAGATTAGTACATACTAGGATTCATATACTACATTGAAATCGCTACTATATGGTTGTACTTATATGACCAACACATAAAAGATGAATATATAACCGTTAAAATATAAATAATGTAATATTTGACCCACATTTTGATAGAGAGAGAAATAAGGATAACCCAGGCCCCTGTAGCGCAAGAAACGCCAACTGCCCGGTTTTTTTTATATATTTTAAATGCATTTAATGTTTCGCTAACTATTAAATCTGAAATGGCATTAAGCTGTTATAAGAAATATATAACAGAATTAATCTCACTAGAAAATACCAAACATTTTCCAAAACAAAAGAGGCATATCCTGACCAAGCTCACATGAACATTTCTAGATGGCAAAGCGCCATCTAGTCATGCAAAAATGAACTAAACGTTTATTTAACTTGCTCCGTGATATTTGGCCATTCCAATCTAGAAATGTTAATTTGAGCTTGGTCAGGACATACCTCATTTATTTTTGATATCAACACCTGACCTTTTTTATATTTTCAAAATTATTCTCTAAATTTTCTTTTTTTTTGCGCTACACATTAATATTATAATCATAATTTTGTAATTTGATTTGTACTTTATATAAAAACATTACAATTTTATGGTTGTATTTATAAATACTGTTATTATAAAGCCTATTAAAAACACACATATGCATTAAAGGGAAATCTGTCAGTTTTTCACCTTATGGTAAATTTTAGCTGTTTAAAAATACATCGATGATATATGACATGGGCATTAGGTTAAATTATTCTTGGAATTTTCCATCAGGATGTGTGGAGTAACCGTGAAATATATTACTCAAATAGATAATAATGCAAAAAAGATAGAATAATGGTGATACTTCGATCCTTAATGGCCGCCATTCTCAAGTTCAAAAATTCGCCGAGATAGAGGAAGAAAGTGGAATGTAGGGGCCACGTTGATGTCCAATATCTAAATGGTTGATTCTATCTAGTTAAGTAACCTGGTGGGGATAACCAACCACCACCCTGTCCCATGGTGAGTCAGAGTGGGAAATCCTGCTGAACACCGCCCTATACTAACTATTGATAGACCCTCTACTATCCTATTCATATCCTATACTACCTAGTAACTTGTGAAACTATAGTACTTTCTGTATATCAAACATTTCTTGTACATCTATTAGTTTGTGAAGCTTATCGTAGATTACATTCTCTGTGAATAAAACATATGTCCTATACTACTTAGTCTTTCTTCTCTCCACTCAATCATATTATGGTATCAAGCTTGTAAAGCTTGAGATGGTGTCTGCCGGGGATGAGTAGAGCTCATCAATGGATGAATTAATACAGTCAATAATGTGTTTTGGGGTTGCAGGTTGAAAATTACACTTAGTACATATATTATTTAGTAACTTGTGAAACTATAGTAATTTCTGTATATCAAACATTTCTTGTACATCTATTAGTTTGTGAAGCTTATCGTAGATTACATTCTGTGAATAAAACATATGTCCTATACTACTTAGTCTTTCTTATCTACACTCAATCATATTATGGTATCAAGCTTGTAAAGCTTGAGATGGTGTCTGCCGGGGATGAGTAGAGCTCATCAATGGATGAATTAATACAGTCAATAATGTGTTTTGGGGTTGCAGGTTGAAAATTACACTTAGTACATATATTATTTAGTAACTTGTGAAACTATAGTAATTTCTGTATATCAAACATTTCTTGTACATCTATTAGTTTGTAAAGCTTATCGTAGATTACATTCTGTGAATGTAATCTACCCTATACTACTTAGTCTTTCTTATCTCCACTCAATCATATTAAGGTATCAAGCTTGTAAAGCTTGTTGATGGTGTCTGCCGGGGATGAGTAGAGCTCATAAATGGATGAATTAATACAGTCAATAATGTGTTTTGGGGTTGCAGGTTGAAAATTACACTTAGTACATATACTACTTATTCTTTCTTATCTCCACTCAATCATATTATGGTATCAAGCTTGTAAAGCTTGAGACTTTTGATGGTGTCTGCCGGGGATAAGTAGAGCTCATCAATGGATGAATCATACAGTCAATAATGTGTTTTGGGGTTGCAGGTTGAAAATTACACTTAGTACATATACTACTTAGTAACTTGTGAAACTATAGTAATTTCTGTATATCAAACATGTCTTATACAATCTATTAGTTTGTTCATAGCATATCTTAGAGTATATTATCTTAATTAAACATGTCATGTAAATCACATATACTATAGAGTACATTATGTGAATAAAATTCATGTTCTAAGCTAACTATTAACTAGTAAAGCATATGGTAGAGTATACATTGTGTGAATAAACACATATATCTTGTACTAACTATTAACTTGTTAAGCATATAATTGAAAGTACATTTTGTGAATGAAACATGTCCTATAATATTCATTAACTCTGTAAATCATATATACTAGGGTATATTTTGTGAATAAAACATGTTCTATACTAACTATCAACTCGTGGAAGTAGAGTACAATGTGTGAATAAAATGTGTGTCCTATAGCATTCATCAATTTGTAAATCATATACTATAGAGTACACTTTGTGAATCAAACATGTCTTCTATACTTTATCAACATTTTAAACGACACTCTAAATGATCAAAAATATCGATTACTGATTTTCAGTGTATACTAAATTTCTTTTGCATTGACTAATTTTATATATTTTATATAAATTCCACATTCCTTATAATGAATGAAAATAGTATAAGAAAACAACACAATAATCCATGCGAAATAGGCTAATAAATTTAAATTAAACCTCACGCATAATGTTTGTGATTGTAAACCTCCAACAAAAGGAATGTGTAAGAAGAAGAAAAAACGAAATTCCGAAAGAAGTAAAAAATGGTTTGCCATCGATGGAAACAAATGGACATTTGCCATTGACCATCCATATAAAAAAATATTTTTATTTTGTTAATGAAGGACATAATAATGAACGAGGACATCAATGTACAGTTTTTCCTTTTCCATTATTCTACAAGAATTCTACCTAAAACATGTAAAACAAATCTTTTTAAATTAGAAACGACTAAAGTAACCATTAAAATATCTCTTAGTATATTCCATGTAAACATATTGTAATATTAAGAAAAAGGCATCTACTTATCGTGCAACTGAAAGTTGCTGATGGCTTGCGCCATCTATCGGAATAATGTTGTATCGGAATTCACATGTTGTAATATATTAAATACTTTTTAATATTGTTAAAGCATGAAATATAGCTGTTTTTTAAACTATGCTGGCATTCTTTAAGGATAAACATCTTTCCAATAAGTCAATAGGTCAAGGTTTTAAACGAATATGTTGATCCTTTCAAGGATTTTAAAGGAAGCGAGAGTATATATAGAGAAGATTTTAAGAGAAAGTAAGCTAAACCTATGCTAACTCTCTCACTTTGTTACACAATCGGCTATCAAAAACAAAGTAGACATATCCTGACCATTAACGTGAGCGTTATTTAGATGGCAGAGCGCCATCTAGTGGAACAAAAATCTTCACAATCAGCTATATAATTAGAGTAGAAATATTTAAGAAGTTTTCTAGATGGAAGATGGTACAAGTATGTATAGTTCACCTTAGATGTGTTTCTTCACTCTAACCTTTTTCTCTCTTTTAGATAAAGTTAACTAAAGTCTATCCACACACACAATACACCATCGCCATAAATATTTTATAATTTTTAAACTTACCTAATCTTTCAGAAACCTAACTATTTGAAGAACTATAATTAACACCTATAACGAGTCATTTCTCTTTTCGTTTTTTAAACAAAAGTCTATACACCACATCGCCATATATTTTAAACAATTTTAAACTATCCTAATCTTTCAGAAACTTAACTATTTGAAGCACTCGAATTAAAAACTTTAACGAGTCATTTCTTTATTTCGTTTTATTTAACAAAAGTCTATACACCACATCGCCATATATTTTAAACAATTTTAAACTAGCCTAATCTTTCAGAAACTTAACTATTTGAAGCACTATAGTTAACAAATATAACGAGTCATTATTTCGTGTTTTTTATTCTATTGTTTCAAATAGCATTAGAATTTATGTTCCAATACTACTCAGACACAACAAAGGATAAGGAAAAACATACTATAACATTCGCAAATAAGTAATCCTCTTATATTATATGGGGAGAGGAGTATGATTAGTAATGAAGAGAAAGGTGTGTAAGGGTAATACAATACTAATAGCTAGACAGTACATATTTTACCTTTGACAATGCAACCATAGACAATCCAAGAAAAGTCGTCTAGGTGACCTCAAACACCAAACAACTTCTTTAACCCACTTTTTCTTAATTGGATTGCAAATTGGTCCAACTACTGCTAGAACCTTTTTGTTATCGTTTTCATACGGATTATGATGGAACATCCTTATCGTATGTGTAGGGACATTAACATAAATCTCTTTTTAGGAACTCTTTAATCTTCTTCTAAACCTGTTAGATGCTATTTTTAACTCTGTTTACACGACCCGCTTTTAAATCACTCCGTTTAACTCTTTAGACAAAATCTTGAAAGACGATAGGATGTATCGCTTTATTTCCTATATATAAATCTATTGATAAATTACATATTTGCATATATCCAGGATATTAGTGAATTTGTTATTTATAATACATGTTCATTCCTTGCCTTTACAATTTATTAAAAATCAACAAGCAATCCAGGGTTAAGTTTCTTTAACTATTTTTTTTTTATTTCTTTAACTTTTCGGGTTAACATGCTCTTCAACAGGAGAACCAGAAGTATGACTTCCAGCTAACTATATACTCGTACATCGAAAATATTTGATTGATGTATTGTATCTATTGATAAATTGCATATTTGCATATATCCAGGGTATTAGTAAAATTTGTTATTTATAATACATGTTCATCCTTGCCTCTACAATTTATTAAAAATCAACAAGCAATCCAGGGCTAGGTTTATTTAACTGTTTTAATTTCTATAGCTTTCGGGGGCCAAAATGCCCTTCAACAGTAGAACTAGACGTATGACTTCCAGCTAACTATACACGCTGTATATAGTTAGCTGGAAGTCCTACATCTAGTTCTCTTGCTGAAGGGACTGTTTGCCCCCGAAAACTAGAGAAATAAAAATAGTTAAAGAAACATCACCCTGGATTACTCATTGATTTTAATAAATTTGTTATTTGTAGCATTATATATATGAAAAATCAGGAGAGCCAACAGCCCGAAACGTGTTTGTGTAAATATATGGTCAGTATAAAAAATAAGAATAGAGATTATATTCACCATATTAATTATTGAATCAATATATTCAACGAATGGCATCATCAAGTAATTTTAAATTTTGTAATCTAATTTTGAATGTCTAAAAGAAAAAGCGAATCTTCTGATAAGATGAAACACAAAAATAAATTTCCCTTTCAAAAGAATCTTTCTACAGACTTGAAAAACTAGACTTTTACAATACCAGTTTTCTCCAACACATTAGAAAAAAAACACGTTTTTTTCTTCAATGGTCCTTTTCAGTACCTATGAGAAATCTTCCTTTATACTTCGAAATATATATTAATCATGTACATTTGTTCATATGGTCAACAATTTCAAAATGGACGCAAGAACCATTCACATGTAAAATTTGTCACGCTAATGTAGACCACATTATGTAGCAACTAGGGCGTAAACAAATTTCGAAACTGTTTGGCCGAAATTATGTGAAGAGTTAAATTTCGAAGGTGAAATTTAAGAGTTCCTATGTAAAATTGTGTTGTTTTTCACATCATTCACATGTCACCTAAGGTTTCTTAAGTATTTATCAATTAGGTAACAATGGACTGCGCCAGATGTTTGGGAAGTGGTGAGGCAACAGCGTTCTACTTTATCCTTACAATAAATGCCCTGCTTCTTCTCCACTAGCTCCACCCTTAAATCAAACATACTGAAAGGGATTATCTGAAAGACGCTTTGATAACTTTTTTTTAGGTTCTACTTCTTAAAACACTTCCTTTTTTATTATTATATAAATGATGTAAGTGGAAGTTATTTGTGCTCTAAGTAGCTGACAAAACTGGTCTCTAAAACAAACATTCTATAGATTTTTTTTGCTTATGTTGTATTCAACATAAAAAAAGTTGTTTTTTGAAATTAATTACGATTCGATTTTTTTTCTATATTAGTATTGATTTATCCATATTTGTATGAGAAAATAGAAGAAAAATATTAAACATAAAAATAAGAAAAGCTTACTTTAATCGGTCAAATAAATATACTTATAGATAAAACTTAAGGAATTTGTACCTTTCAGCATGTATATCGGGATTAAGACAATAACTATAAAAGATATTACAGTGACCTCTATTGAAGACACAGTCTTTGTTTTCAATATTATATATTATTTAATCTTTGGGTTTCAGATCAATTTCAACTCTTCATATTGACAGAATTATTTTAGACATTTCTCTTTTCGACTTATCCTATTTACATATAATCCATTATTCCTGTAGAAGGGCAGCTTGCGCCCGAAAGCTCGAATTGATTTTTCAAATAAAGAAACTTATCCTTTTTGAATCTATTCGTTATTACATATAATGTGTTAATAAAATCAACACCCAACGCCCTCCAAAGGTATTTCTGACCATTTTCTTGTATAGACCCCTTATAAAAATCCAAACAAGTTTAGAGGCAAATTATTTTACCTAATGCCCTATTTTTTTCTACACGTGGGCGTATGTTGCCCATGGAATAAAAATCATTTGACCACCAAATCTCAAGGTATCTTGAGCCATAAAAAAAAAGGTTGTGTCATTGTATACAAAAACGATTTAAAAAATGAGCAGTAAAACATCGATGAAACATGCTCTTCCGTCATCCTTAATTTTTGTTGAGGTTGCGTTCCTGAGTATGCCATAGGAATTCTAAGAGAGCAGGCTATGGTCCAAGGTTCTTGGTCATTCAATGTCTCAATAGTCCTTGCTTAATTAGGCCATTCTGGAACAGCTAATTAGAATTGGAAGCATGGTGTGCCAATGGTTATTAAGATTTACGTCTTTATTGATATAGCATTAATAAAAAGTTTACTTCCTTAATAAGTTTCGAGGAAGAAATAGATTATTCCCCTCCGGAAAAAGGGCATTACTCCCTTTAAATAAATGATGAAATTTTGAAAGAAGAAAAATCAACGTATATGGCCTAAGATCGGATTTATGACCTTACCAGCTAAAACACCTCTTTGGAAAATTCGGCCGAGTTTATAACTCCTCTTTTAGGATGTTATGAAATCGAAGCTGCCACTGAAATAAAGAGGACCTTACCCCGGAACCTTGGTATGCAGGTTGTTACTCTACAAGTATCATATAAATACCTCAAATTTATATTGTTATATTTACATATATGTAGAGGTATATATGTTATAAAAAAAAAGATTTCTGTTTTTATGAGATTAATTGCTTGTAGAGGAATTATTGGTCATTTGCTTAATCCCGGAATCCATGAGTATGTGATATTGTTCTGCAGTCGTGGCAATAATTAAATGAAATTAGTTATCAAAAATAGCTTCAATTGAGCTGAAGGAATATATAAAAAACATAATTTGAGAAAGGTATGCCTGACTTAAGGGCGTAAGAATCAAAAAATGAAAAACTTATTTACATAATGTACAAAAGATTTGAGCCGGCCATCGGGAAAAAACAACAATGAGTTTTTATAGGGGAAGCGTAACCTCTGGCGGTCGATTTAGCAGAGTATTTGAATCTATGAAATATAATTTTTTAAATAAAATAATATTTTAATATAACATATATATATATATGTTCTACTTTTATACTTATAAAGTATTAGAATCTATCTTTTGAGTAACGGATGTTAACCAGTAACTGTTTAAAATTCTTCAAAATCAGATACTATTAAAGAATTTTTTCGGGAAAAAAAGTGTCTACAATATGTGAGATTTCGATCTCAGTTAGCGTGTGTGTGGTTGACTTTTTATTTCATCGTGCGGTCAACCAGAGAAACTTCTTCAGTAGAAGAGTGAGAGTGAAAACGTGCAGTGCGCCCACAAAGCTGGCTTTGTCTCACCATTATCTCCTGGGGGATCACACTCTAAAAACGTGTGGAAAACAGGTGACTGCAAAAACGGATGGCCGGAACTGGAGACTGGGAATCTTTCTCTTTTTACACCTCCCACACATTTTTATCTTATTTCGGTGGTTTTAGGGAGTGGGAAAAAATGGTTGAGAATCTTTTTGATATACCGCACTCATTACGTAATTATCTAAAAAAACAGTGGTCCAGTGATCTTTGTCTTTTGTGGATTTTTCTCTTTTCACCAAATCTACTTGAAACTATCTATATTGGATCTATACGAATACATAGATATGTTCTAATCAGTTTAACAACCTAAATTGTTGAACCGTTTATAAATATGGATTGTATTATGAAATAAGTTATATTTAAAAAGGTAAACACGTTGTTAATAGTAATATTTTATACGTTTTGAAAGAATTTGACTTCGGGAGAAGTTTTCATTCTCATTTAGAGATTTTTGGTGTATGCTAAAAACCTATTACAAATCGTCTTAGATTTTCTCAAAGATTTCTTAACATAACTGTTTTATTTTGTATCCAATAATTTAGAAAACAATCTCTATAACTAATTTTTATATATTTATTTTTTAAATCATATATATTTATTGTATTTATTATCAAAACGAATAAACATACAATCAAATTTCAAAAATTTTGAATTCACTGCATTTTATATTTTCGTGAAAACTTCTTTGGATACTGCAATCTTTCACACTAAGAGAAAGAAAAAAAAATCTCAATATTAAAACATATTTTATAGATGATTATACTCATATATTTGATAATTATCAATAAAATCAAAATCAAACAATACATTATCCATCTTTTCCCATCCTTAAAATATATTTTTGAATTTTCGTCTCACAATTACACTTTTATCTATGATAAATAAAAATACAAATAAACATTTAACCAAATGACCAGATAGGTATTTTAAAAAATATTCTAAAATATGATCCTATAAATTTAATCGAAAAATACAATATCTACCTTTTGCCATCATTAAAATCTCCTAATAAAATTTCATCAATTTTATCTATGATAAATTAAAAAAACAAATAAATATTTGACCAAATGACCAAGTAGGACTAACACTCCCGTGTCTCACGGTGTGACGCACGAAACAAGATAAATTAGGTAAAACAAGTTTTACTGACCCAGCCACAGCCAGTTCCTACTCAATCACCTACCCTTAATTAAACTTGTACATTACCAATTAAACCGTGCGGTTGAATAGCTAAGTAAGTAGTTCCTACTAATTTGCATAATTACTTACTAATTACTATTCACCTAGATTATTATAATAACTAGATTACTATACTACTCAAAATATAACTAGCACTTTTTGTAGATACTTCAAAAAGAATATGAAACCGGAAATGTTTATCCTACCTATTTCCCTCAAAACCTACAAAAATAAGCGTCCCATTGTTGGACTTATAACAATTTATATGAGACATTAAGTTCCAGTACGTAAATGATAGGGTGGGAGAAAAGAATGAAGTCTTCTAGGTCTAGAAAGATAATAAAGGGTTTAAATTATAATGGACGGACCATAATCCAAAGCAATGCTTAATGGTTTGACCTCTTCGCAACCAAATCACACCGGAAACTAATGCGTCTTTTGTAAAGAGAAAATTGTAGTAATCAATTTGTATGATCTCCCATTGGTTCACTATGAGAGGTGTTGCACTTTTCTATCATTTGAGAAAGGATATACTCGGTGAGTAAAGGTTTGAATCACCTATTATGATTAATAGAATAGAGAGCGATGTAATAGAGAAAACGAGAGATTTTGAAATACATACTGGTTTATAAAGTGATTCAAAATTGCTGAAAATTTGACCCAATTTTAATAAGAGACAGTTATTTTTATCGTCGATTCAACTCGACTAGCTTTCGGATAATGAATCCCTTCAACAAGCTTTAAAAAACAATGTCTATTACCTTATATAACAATGTGTACATTGTGTTAAGACCTATTGAAAGGCTTCTTACCCTGAAGGCTAACCAAGCAGAGAATTCAATAAAGAAGTATATCGAATTAAAAATGAGAATTGCATCTAAATAAAAAAAAAACTATTTTCGGCCATTTAATAAACACTTAAATTCGTTTCAATTGAATGCATGGGTTTTTGAAACAAAAATTATATATTTTTTTTCAATTACAGAAAGATAATTAAAGAAAATTTGCATATATATTACATATTAAATGAACAATATGTAAATACGCAAATACAAAAAAGATATATATATATATATATAAAGCTTAATTTAAGGTTTAATGATTATTTTGTACAATCATAAATAAATAAGACCCACTACACACACATTTGAACACGGTTAATCAATTCTAAATAATTACAAAAAATTGTTTTGTTACTTTTGCATTGTATTAACTTTAAATATAGTTACAAAGTTAGCTTATTAAACAATTTATAATTGAACAGAATTTAATGGATAAATACTTTATGTTCTCTAACTTTTTACTTTAAACATAAAGTTTATTTGCTTGAACTGTATATATTCTTGTTACACATTCTGTTATTGGTACTCTAACAATGAATATTAACAAAAATATTTTCCAAATAGGCTTATCTAAATCATCATGGTATTAATGGTCTAGTGTTTATACATTGGTCTACCATTGCTTCCAGGAGTTTCTGAATTGTAATAGGATCTGTCCTAGTGTTTATACATTGGTCTACCATTGCTCTCAAGATTGTCCGAGTTGTAATAGGAGCTGGTCTAGTGTTTAATCACTGGTCTACCATTGCTCTCAAGATTGTCCGAATTGTAGTAGGATATGGTCTAGAAAGAGTTGAGATCTCTCAGGAGAATGTGGATATATTCTTTGTGTTTTATTTTTAAAAGATAAAGCTTAAACTGAATAAAGAGAGAAAGCTGCATTCGACGAGACTATCTCCTTCACAATATTGACTCTTCCAAGTAATTGTAATTTATTAAAAAAAAAATAAATGATATTGACAAATTTTCAAAACCTGGAAATTTTATAAAGCTTTCACATATACTGTCAACATAGACAAAGAAGAAATATGGTACGGAAGATGGAACTTTTTACTTTCTAGGCAAAAATTGTGCAAAAAAAAATAATAATTGCGCCTAATTTGTTCACAATTTTCTCTAAGGAAAGAAAATTTTCCTGTGAAAAGGAGTAAGAGAAAATGAGTAAAGTAGGGGTTTGTTTGACATGCTGTCATTAGATCCGTAATTATCTGTGGTACATGGACAGGTCTGTCAGAGAGGTAGGTAGGTGGTCAAGCCAGGATGTTAAAATTCCTAGGGTCCATTCAGCCGTACGTCTTCTGCAGGTGACCTGATCATGCTGACCCCTTTGACCCACTGGCATCCCAACCCATAGAGCTGACCCATACACCTTCCCTATTTATTTAGGTCTTCAAATTATGATTGGGGCGGAGAAGTTCGACTACACCTTCTTGTGATCCCCCCTGGACCCTTGGAATATTCAACCAAATTTTGGTTCATTTCCAAAGTGACTAACATGCCAATGGCACTCATTTTCCAATGAAGAGCATTGGACACGACAACAACAACAAATTATGATAAGTTCTAACAACTCCCTTTCATAAATTTGAAATATAGAAATAAAATCAATTTATAAGATTTTCTCTTTTTTTTTATCATATTTATTTTTATTTCTATTGTGTCTCTTCTAAATCTGAATAGACGTAACCAAAATTTCTTATTATATATCTACAGCCTAATACAATAAAGAAATCTTGTAGATTAAACTGACGAAAACACCGCGAGAGTTCGCCACTGATGAGACAAACCCTTCCAATATATTTTTCATCGCAGAAAGGATAGTAAGAAGTTTGATTTTAAAAACGAAAATCATAGGCTAAATTATTCTACATTTTCTATATAGATGAAGCGATAATGTCTTATGTTTAAATTAAAAACTACACGTATGGACAAAAGTTAAGGAAATGGAAAGTCTTTGTTGAATCTCAATATTTGCATATAACCAGCTTGTATTTTCAAGGTATTGCCATTAGAAAGGATGAACATCAACCATAGTGCTAACTTACAACAAACACCACACTCTATTAAAGATAACTATCCAGGCCAGCACAATCTTCCTACTTAAGTACTGAAAATTTATGGGAGGAACTGTATTTAGCTTTAATGCTGCGCTATTAAAAGGTCAAAGAGGAGTCAAATAAAGTTTCAGATTTATCACCTTTTATTTTCAGATCGCATATTTACACCGGTTCCGTGATTTGTATAGAGCTTTCTTTAGCTACTTCTTTAGTCAGCGCATAGTAATACTTGTGGATTTACCTCGCTCTACAGACTTACTACTATATTCATTACCTTATACATGGTATAATGCCTTGAAGTCTTTAAAAAAACCACGTTCTGACGTTTGAGACCAAAAACCTAATATGTACACTGTGTGACAAGGAAATTACTGAAGAACTCCCCCATTACCTTCTTAATTGTACAGCCCTTGATGAAGAAAGGAAGGCCATATATCAACAAATTAAATGTACCAACACTTCACCCTACGTATTGCTTTCCAAAATATCAGCAAACAAATCTAAGGCAATAGCTTACTATAATTTTTTTAGATCATCATTATATAAGGACCAGTCAACAATTGAATGACTTTGAGACGAAGAGTAAAGCCAGTTCAATTTCTATGTAAATAACACAAGATGATTATTACCTTACCCAATTGGGAGAATCTGTATGGGGCATGTCCCTAATAAAGGCTTTGTGTGTGTATAATGCCTTGAAAGTTAGATGTTAAACTACTCACACATATATGTATGGATGGTTATGAACTCAATGAGACACATCCTTACTTTTAAAATACATTAAAATAATACATTTTAGGTTCATTAGTTCACTAAATACCCCTAAACTGCTGTCCTTATTAAATACATGGTATATAAGATAATCAATTCAATACAATAGTAGAGCGATCTGGAAATTAATTTGACGAAACTTCTAAGAGGGTTCACCACTGATGAGCCAATCCCTCTCATTCAATAACTTTTATCATTCCAGGAAAGTCTGTGAAGATAACATTTGATGATATATGTAAAAAAACACATTGCCAAAAAAGATTTTTTCAAATTTTGATCGAGAGATGGCAATTGAATTTATAAATATAATACATGTTGTTTATTTTTTTACCCTAGTGAAAAACGCAATGGTGTTGATAAGGAATGAAACAGAACACTAGTTTAGGAAAATTCGGATTAAAAACAAACCTAAATACCCCGATTGTCCCCATGTCCCTTATTAGTAGAGTATATACCCTTTTTGTTTTCGATATATCAACACCTGACCATTTCTCTTTCTTATTTTTACCTATATATAATAATGTAATCAAATCTTTCGAATATAAAATAGTACAACAGCATCCAAATTCCTTCCTAACCGAAAACGTCAAGTTTAGAGAATTCTTCTTTCATTTCTTTTCGAACTACTTCAATAACATATTTACATATTGTACCGAAATATGCAAATACGAATATACACTTTGTCGTAATATACTTTACTAGGTATTACAGAGACGTTATATAAAAAAAATCATAAAATACACTAATATACAATGCAAAATATATTTTGAATGGTTCACTACAATTCAAAAAGTGAATTTCGTGATTGTTATACTGGTTAGGACAAGACAAGATGGCGCTCTAGAGCAATTACATCATCTCTGACCAATAAAGCTAATCTCTCACACTCTCTCTAGAGTAACAATTAAGAAAGGGAAAGTCCTTATTGATAAGAGCGCTCGCCTGTCTACTTCACAGACCAGTTGGTCTGGCCATTGTTTGCACCCCTGCACGAATTGACCTCATTTCCCATGCACAAGCATCCATAAATCTCAACAAGGTCTTCATGACAATTCTGCTATCATCAAAACCACTTTACGTAGTAGTGTCGGTAACTATGGCCTTTTTTTTTCAATAATTCCATTGTTTCCTATGGAACAAATCGGTCACATCTATGGTTTATTGCACACGATGGCCTCCATTTCTTCACTTCCAGGTTCTTCTTGAGTTTTAGACTTGCTTCCTGATAGATCAGGATACCAGAATTTCATTCATACCTTTGCTGATTATTGAAATGAACTGTAACTTTTAAGAAGCACTTTTAAAGTTCTGTTGACATATCGTAAAATGAAGAAAATTTCATAAAGGAAAGGATAAACGTGTTTTGAAGTTACTGTTCTTTAAAAAAGAATAATAGAGGATATCTTTAATGATTAGTTTTGAAGATCATTTGTTGTTGGAAGTTGATTTGGAGGAAATATAGCTACATATCAACTTGAAATAAGAAATACATTGTTGGTTGATGTAGTTGGTTGGATGATTTTTTTCCAAATCTTTAATGATTAATGGAATGAAAAATGACTATTTTGAGAAGCACTTTTAGAGTAGCTAATTTGTTGACATATATAGTAAAGGGAAGAAAATTTG
Source organism: Cordylochernes scorpioides (assembly GCA_030710605.1). Classification (NCBI taxonomy): domain Eukaryota; kingdom Metazoa; phylum Arthropoda; class Arachnida; order Pseudoscorpiones; family Chernetidae; genus Cordylochernes; species Cordylochernes scorpioides. The sequence goes on from CP092884.1 coordinate 35,710,674, forward strand.
ATAAAGGAAAGTATAAGCGAGTTTTGAATCTACTGATCTTTTTTTACAAATCTGAATAGAGAATGATATTTTAATATTAAGTATCGCACAAAAATACTTTTATATCAGCCTAAATTAAAAAATAATTTTTAAAACGCACTTTTTCCTTTGATTAAAGACTAAAAATAAACGACTTCTTTGAATGATATAGAGAAGCTTGGAAGAACCAATGACAGCGAGTGAATTAAAAAAAAAAAAATATTTTTCTACCTAAAGTAGCACCTATTCCTTGTTTATACGTTTTAGTTAGCTGAAGAAGTGCTTGCACAAAATCTTTCTTTATTCAAGTAAATAAAAAGATTTACGGCGTCTTATTATTATTATTTTGCTTATCCCTAGTACATGTGGTACAGGCCATGATAATCATGGTGGGTAGAAGTAGGCGACTGCTTTTACTGTAAGTACACCATATGTCTCCACATGTGAAAAGCATGTGTGCACTTATAAATGTGCCTGAGCCCCGTTTGGTTACTTGCACTTGCTGGTGGGGTTGGACTTTTGCAAGAATCGGGGGCCATTGGAGCATTTTTTTAACATAAAAAAGTGCCCAATGCGGGAATCGAACCCAGGTCGTAGCGGTCGAAAACCAACGGTTTACGCATCCTTCCACCGACCCCCGTCGGCGTCTTATAATTTTTTGTAATATCTGGACAAGATGTATATTGCATAAGCTGTGGTGTGCATAGTACGACAGTACTTGTACGGCCTAGTTTTCCAACAACCATCTTAGGTAGCTAGATAGGGTTTCACCATGGGAGGCATTAGGCCACAATTTCCTCTTTGTCCGCTTCATTTGAATATTCATTAGAGAGAAAGCGCGGCCGATATAATCTAATTAAGGTATTGTTCGGCCCCGCGAGGTGTGGCCATTGTTGTGGCCACCTACGGATCAGATTACGAGGCCCATAGAAAGTGATCCCTTCCATAAAATAGAGCTCGTTCTCTTTCTATGGTGCTCCAGGTTCTGTAGGGCTGGCGTCGCGCGGCCTCCGTCCCGAGGCAATGAAGACCACCGTGACCATCTATATACCATCTAGATTTGAGTTCTGGATCTTTATGATTGGTCTCGAGGACCACACCATCTCCTCAGTAGCGAAGCACGCGATCTACGTATTCTTCGTAGATCGTGAAATACGTGGTGTCACTGGAGACCCGCTGGTGATTCTCCACCAAACTCTGCAGCGGTGGCAGAGACGCCATATTCATTGTACATAGTTACATTAATATAAAGCAATAACGCGCAATCTATGTACAGCAAATGGAAATATTAAGACACAAATATGTTTTTTACACATCAATCATGAAGCTTATCTCCATAGTCTGCTTAAATACCATTTCTGAGAATCCACCCTTCAGTGTAGCATATATAAGCAGAATGATCCAATACAATATTAGAGCACTAAAGAAGCGGTCTGGTAGATTAAATTGGTGAAACCGCTGGGAGGGTTCATCACTGATGAGCAAAGCCCTCCCAATATTTTTTTCAGCGCAATAAGGACATTAAAAGTTTGATTGATTTGTGAAAAAACATTCACGTCTTAATGTTTCCACATAGTTATATATTATAATTTTAAAACAATAGTACAGACTGTGTACTTTTGCATGTATTGACAAGATGTCAATAAAATTATGTTAATTGCCTATAGTTGAATTGGGAAATGCCAGTAACCATATTGACCTATCCACTCTGTAATAAAGAACTCTTATGGTCTTCATGAGGGAAGTCTTCCCGCGGTGGAAACCAAGAATGTTCTTCTATATGAATATGGTATAATCTTTTTGCCCTCTAAATAGCCTTTTCATACTGACCTTTGGCTTTCCTTGCGTTTTTTCTATGTAGAAACATAATGAAATCTTTCATCTTCTACTAGCTCTTTTATAGATCCTTTCCATAGAGAAGTACTCCTAGAAAATGGGCGGTCAGCCATGTCGAAGTAGAGGAAGATATTATTAATAAATATTTGGTCCAAAGGATATTTTTTTCTTTATTAATGAAAATCTCATCTGGATCAGCTCAATATTTTGTTCTATTTATATTTAAATATATTCTCGAATTTCTCTTTTTCATATGACATTAGAAAATAGTCCAAATTTTAACTCCTAATACAATTTTATAGCCTCATTAGAAAATTTCTTCGTAATTCTTTTTGAAATTGTAGTTTAGTCATGTAATAGATCTTCAGCAATGTTTGTATTAGGCGAAGACATCTAAGTGATCATCAATCTCTTCAAATTCTCTAATGCCACTTGAGCCACAATCTCTTCACGACAATAAAAAAAGGAGGAAGAGGGTCTTAAGTAAATCGTTGCATGGTCCCTCTTCATCTGGCTTCCCTAATTACAGTACCTATATTTGGATGGGCACCGAAATATCCTGGAGGCCATTGTATCGATTTCTGGTCACCGCAGAAAGGATCCTGCCCCATCTTTGGGGGGAAAAACCAACGTTCCCATTTTTTCCCACTTTTTTTATTTATTTATTAGGCCATATCTTGCACACATCCAATTATTTCTTGACCCACGTAGGCGTTGGTGGTGAAATTCGTGTAGTACTCATTACATACTTGGATACTATGTAAATATGGTAGAACTAGATCGGTTTGAAATCCTCTTTGACCCAGATGGTACTTCCTCTTCCTTCAGTGGCCACAATTATTTAAATTAACCAAGTCACCTTAATAGGAAAGAGGAACTTTGAATCTCTACAAACTTTCTTCGAGGTGTGAAAGGAAGTTGAATTAAAAACTTTCCCTTTTTATATAAATATATAAATGATTCTGAAGTTGCGTGTATCTGCTTAAAACTCATCTATCTCTACAAATTAGCAGACTGGGGTCGATGACACAACACTAGCTTTGGAAAATCGTAAAGATAGAGGCTGCCTGGCCGGCATTCATAGTTCTTCATATTAAAGGTACTTCGGCCAGTTTTTGTTCGTTCCTGACGAGGACAAAATATTATTGTCGAAACGTAGAGACAATAAAAAAGATTTACTGGCTGAAGTATCTTTAATTTGAAGAGCTTTGGAAAAGTCACTATGGTTTCCAGGTAGAAGTTCTGACTTTACTTGAGCTAATGTTGAGTCAACAACCCGAATATTGTAGTTTGTAAAGATAGTTGAGAGATGACACATAGTTTTGTATAATTTTGACTAAATTTGTGATCTTTCTTTGTAAAAATAATCATGTTACGGTTATCTTATATCAATGTAATATTTTTTAAAAAAATCTTCTTATTTGACATCAGAATTTAAAACGCTTATGGAGATATGTATCTTTATTTTGATCTTCTCAAGCTTTCGGGCTTGTCTGCCCTTCTACAGGAGAAACAATAACGAAAATATAACGCCGCCTGATACTAAACTATTATGATATTATGATTTAGTATCAGGCGGCGTTATATTTTCGTTATTGTTTCTCCTGTAGAAGGGCAGACAAGCCCGAAAGCTTGAGAAGATCAAAATAAAGATACATATCTCCATAAGCGTTTTAAATTCTGATGTCAAATATCCAAAGGAGATTTAAATCGATTCATTTAAAAATCTTCTTATATTATCGACGATTCTGGTCATATATACTCTAGAACAGAGGTCGGAAAACTGCGACTCTTTGGATGTGAAGCTGAGGCTCTTTATATAGTTCCATACGTAAATATTATTTATGTGAGTACTATTTATTGTTGGCAATAAAAAAATGTGTGGCTCTTCAAAAACTTTGAAATTTTGTAAATTGTAATTTTTGACTCTTTAGACTAAAAAGTTTGCCGTCACCTGCTCTAGGAGCATTCTTTAAGAAACTTTCTATCCATTGTGTTTTTATAGAAGAGTACTCTCCTAGAAGAAAATAGGATGGCAACCTCGTCAAAAAATCGAATGAGATTTCAATCAATGATCTTATAGATAACCGTATTAATGTATTCAATTTGGCTTGCAATACCTTCTTCAATACAATAATTGCAGATAATAAAGCCAGTGTATGAATATGTTATATGTATCTTCACGTCAATTGACCATTGCGATATCCAGAATGGTTATGAAGCAGGTTAGTGTGAGAGAACTTACTCTGAAGAGCCGGTCGACGTCGTGCCATGCGTCCTCATCGATGTCCTCGAACTCGCCGTAGTCGAAGTTGAGCTCGTCCCTCGACCGGGAGAGGATTTTACGGCGGCTGACCATCTCTTCTCCGCCCCCGCTCCTTTCCCTCCTGTGGCACAGTATGGCTGTTGGAGTACTGTGTGGATGTCTCTACAGCATGGATGGTAGATGGATCACAGCATATCTCGTGTAGTGTATGGATGTCTCTATAGGATGGTAGCTTGTATGGATGGTAGATGGCTAGCAATCATGTCTTGTATAGTGCATGTCTCTACAGATTCCCATATGTGTCACTATAAGTCGCGTAGATGGCTAAAATAATTCATGTCGTATTTCACCATATCTATTTCTATATAATATCTATTTCTTTTATAAATATTTAAATAGTTTACATAGGTATAGATGGTTTCCACACTGCATTTCTATATACCCATCCATGACTCTATGTAAATAGATAAATAAAGCAAGAAGACTGTCAGTTATAGCATTTCCCTTATAGGATTTATATAGATAACCGCATACAAAAACAGAAGAAGATAAGTAACAAGACTTAAGTACACAGATCTACTAAACCTCAAATAAATTTGACTTGTAAGTTTATTTGCTATGAGATTCAGTCTTATATCTTTATTAAAGGTGTGTGTGTGTAGTTAAATCTTAAATGAAATTAATCCTGTTAGATTCCTAGAACCCCAATATATGCAAAGATAGACTTGATCTACTTCGAACATATATTGAGAACAAATGGTATATAAAAGATGTTTATGTCATGAATAATTGAAGGAAGAGAGGAAGACCTGCAATGAGCTGGCTGGAAGGGGCCAAAAAAAGCTACTTTACTAGATGAACTGCGAATGATGTTCACTAACAGATCAAATTGGAAAATATTTGTCCATATAGTTATCAAAAGTTGACTTGATGGACTCTAACAACAAGATCACAACAAAAATATATAAATTTCACAAAATGATATTTTTATTCCAAAACTGTATTTTGGGAGTGTATTTATAGCATCTTTTAAAGGTATTTATTCTAATTATCGAATATATAGAAAATGTTTGGTCTTGTAATTGAATTGATGTCATGTGACGACTATCAATCAGTTTTATCTATGGTTGAACCAAGGCTACTTAGACCCATAGATAGTCCAAAAGCAGGTACAGGTCATCGCCCCTCTTTCTGTTTGCTCGGCCAATTCAATTCCACCGCCGCTATTGAGAGTAAATCACTCGAGGAAAGTCGCTAATTAGTTGTCATGCTGGGAGTACGGAAGTTCCTCGCATCCTTCCTGCTGCCTGCCCCACTGTGGGATTATCCTTCCGCTCATCATACCATCATGTCTAGTTCCTTGTCACACTGACTTAATCTGCTTTATACAGTCGTACACAAAATTTATTTACATTTGCTTATCTGCCATAATACCTTTTATCATTATAATAACGAAAAGATTCAAAAAGGATAAGTTTATTTATTTGAAAAATAAATTCGAGCTTTCGGGCGTAAGCTGCCCTTCTACAGGAATAATGGATATAATTTTAAGTAGTCATGTATTTACAGTTATAAATATTTTCTTTAAATGGTTTCTCGCTTTGGTCTTGCACAGCGCGAGTGGATCGCATACCCACGTGATTTAGTTTAAATCAAAGAAAAGCCCTGATAAAGAGAGGCGTGTTGCCCCTAGAAATACTAGTTGACCAATAATTTATATCCAGTATATGCCCTATATTTATCTATACATATATAAGCTATTTTTTGCATATCTAGGATTATTTATGTAGTTTTATATTTTATTATTTAAGAAAAATTATTGCTATGCAAATTTTATCATTGCCCCACTATATACCTTATCCATGTCTGATTCTTTAATAATATTCTACACTGGCTTACTTTTCTTGTCTTCTCCTATTCTTTGATATATTATACAATCGTCCACAAATTTTCTTTCCATTTGATTATTCCTCATAATTCCTTTTATCATTGCCCCACTATATGCTTTATCCATGTCTGGTTCTTTATCAATATTCCACACTGGCTCAATTTTCTTGTCTTATTCCATTCTTCGATGCCTTATACAACCGTCCACAAATTGGCTTTCCATTTGCTTATCCTTCATAATTGCTTTTATCATTCCCCCACTATATGCCTTATCCATGTCTGATTCCTTATCAATGTTCCATACTGGCTCAATTTGCTTGTCTTATTCCATTCTTCGATACCTTATACAATCGTCCACAAATTTTCTTATCATTTTGCTTATCCTTCATCATTCCTTTTATCATTCCCCCACTATATGCCTTATCCATGTCTGATTCCTTATCCATGTTCCATGCTGGCTCAATTTGCTTGTCTTATTCCATTCTTCGATGCCTTATTCAATCGTCCACAATTTGGCTTTCCATTTGCTTATCCTTCATCATTCCTTTTATCATTGCCCCACTTCATACTTCATCATGTCTGTGTTATTATCAATGTTCTACGCTGGCTATCTTTGCTTGTCTCATTCCATTCTTCGATATCTTATACAATCGTCCACAAATTTCCTTTCCATTTGCTTATTCTTCATCATGACTGGTTCCTTAGCTATGTTCCACACTGACTCAAATCGCTTGTCTCAACCTATTCTACGATACCATATACGGTTCTTTTCTTTTTTTTTTTTCAAACCTTTTATAAAAATTTTCTGCAGTGCCTGTCAAACTATCTATAAAGAAATTGTGAGAAAATGTTCAAATAATGCATAAGGCCAAATAAATCTGAAATTTGGAAAAGAGCTGATCAACATTCCAGGATGAATATACTTTTTTAAATAGGCATGTTACCTCAATTATCAAAGATAAAATACAAATAATTTTACAATATATACTTGTTAAACAATAAATATTCTATTTAGAACGTTGTTCTTCAAGAGTAAAACTTTTTAACCGTAATTTAGGCATTCTTCAAAATTCTTCTTATCTTTACAATTTCTCTTTACAATTAAAAATTTTGACCAGTAACGCTCCAAATTCGTCATAGCTATCGAAGAGAGAGAGAGAGAGATGAGAGCGCTACATATTTGAAATATTTGCTTCCCTGATATCCGTTTTGAAATTAAAAAAAAAAAAAAAAAGAATTTAAATTAAAAATAGGCTCTACAATCAAATCCAACGAAGTGTTGTACATCATTATAAAACAAATGAGATTTCCCAATCAAAATTAATGATTTTAGAGGGGGTAAGAAAGAAACTAATGACATAGGAAATTGCGCTCAAACACCTTTATTGCGAAAACTTGCCAATAATCCTACCCATCAATATCTGATTCTTTTTTTCCAGGTAAAATCAACAGGAAGAAGAAGACTTGTGGCTTACAAAAGGATAATAAAATATTGTGGTGAAAGAATTCCAATGTTCATCTGGAAAGGTAATGGCTCTATTGTATGAAACAATAGTGGCGAAATCACGGTGTTCTCTAGCACACATGCACTTACACGAAATCTATCCTTTTTAACACGAATTCTTTATTTGATATATTTACACGATTTATTACATTTTTTATATACATCAAATTAGTGTTCGGTGCAATTATCTATGTAGATTATCGTAAAGATAGAGGTTGCCTGGCCAGCATTCATATTTATATGAAAAATAGACACTTCGGCCAGTTAGAGTTTTTTATTTTCTCAACGTTTCGACAAAATTATTTTGTCTTCGCCACGTATGTAGAGTAAAAAAAGTAAATAGCAATATTCAGGGAATGTTTAACAAGAATTTAAACGGATTTATTTTCTTTTTAAAGTGGTTTTGAGAATATAATTTTATATCGATTTTTGCATTTAGATTTTGAAATAATAAGATTCATAGTTTTTTTTTATTCTCGTTATATATATCCTCTCTCTCTTTCTCAGTACACGCTTGTTAGGCAGTACATATACTAAAATAGGAAGGATACAGAGAAGATTAACATGGCCCCTGCGCAAGGATGACACGCAAAATCGTGAAGCGTTCTTCCGCTCTCTTTTATATAATCTTATACGGACATTGTATTAAAGTAGTTTCAATCTCTCTCTCTCTCTCTCTTTCTTAGATATATAATTATTATTATTAAATAAATTTGTTCAAACCGTAAGCGTTTTCTGAAACGGTAAATAGTATGGACGTGATATGCCCACAGTCTTTTCTACAATCTCTCATATTTTCTACAATCAATTTTGATCTATGAATGTATTGATTTTTTTATATAAAAAATACAATCAATAGAAGCGCTATATACCCATAGCTATGTAAAAGGAATATATATTGGTTCAAAAATGTATTTATTTATCATGTATGTGGTGTACTTACAGTATGAGAAAGGTCGTCATTTACCCACTTTGATTATCATGGCTTGTACCATGTGTATTTGATATAAGTTAAAAAAAAGTATTTCCACTTATTGACAGAACTTATTGGACTCATTGAATTATTTTTTAAGAGACAGAGGTTGTTCACACTTGGTTATCTCGTGTGTCTTCAATAAAGGTCACTGTAATATCTTTCAGAGTTATTGTCTGAATCCCGATATACATGTTAAAAGGTACAACTTCCTTATGTTTTGTCCATGAATGTATATTGGTTATCTCGTATGTCTTCAATAAAGGTCACTGTAATATCTTACAGAGTTATTGTCTGAATCCCGATATACATGCTGAAAGTTACAACTTCCTTAAGTTTTGTCTATGAGTGTATATTGGTTATCTCGTATGTCTTCAATAAAGGTCACTGTAATATCTTACAGAGTTATTGTCTGAATCCCGATATACATGCTAAAAGTTACAACTTCCTTAAGTTTTGTCTATGAGTGTATATTGGTTATCTCGTATGTCTTCAATAAAGGTCGCTGTAATGTCTTTCAGAGTTATTGTCTGAATCCCGATATACATGCTAAAAGGTACAACTTTCTTAAGTTTTGTCTATGAGTGTATATTGGTTATCTCGTGTATCTTCAATAAAGATCACTGTAATATCTTTCAGAGTTAATTGTCTGAATCCCGGTATACATGCTGAAAGGTACAACTTCCTTAAGTTTTGTCCATGAGTGTATACTAGGAAATACTTGGGATAAGTCATGGTAGATATCAAACCTGCTGAGACAAGAGCAAACAAAGAACATTGGGAGAGATCAAGACAAGTATTGTGTGATTAGAAGAGTACTGTGTACTTTGTGAGAAGTGTTAAGCCATTGTTTGACCATTTATTTCCTGATCTAGAAAGGGTAACAATCAAATACTCATTGTTACAATCATCAAGATAAATGTGTACCATTTTTACATATCTCCCTGATTTGAATAGTTTTAGATATTTGACGTCCATTTCGAATGCCCTTGTTAAAACTCTTTGTGTTTTTTTTTTATCTTATGATTTGTATCGCGAGTTTCATACTTCAAGTTTATTATATTTGATTCTATATTGTTTTCAATATATATATATATACTATCAGCACACGCCATCTATTGATCAGAATCTGAACTATTTTGTGCGCTGATCAATTTTAAAAATTTATGGGTCTTACTATGTGATTGAAAAATATCTTGGGAGGCTGTAGGTACAACTTCCTTAAGTTTTGTCCATGAGTGGATATTTTAAATATGGAATTGGAGAAGAATGGGAAGAGTAAGATGTTTGAATAAGAAGTTTGACAATATCAGGAATAAAGATGTCTTGAGAAAATAAAGAAAGGAAAGAAGCCTTTTGAAAATTATCAGAAAAAGTCGATATAATTGAATAGAACATATAATAAGAGAGAAGATGAATCGATTAAATTTCTGAAGAGTAAAAATGAATGGAAAGAGAAAAGTAAGAAGAAATTAGACTGATGGACTAGATGGGAATCTATAAAGAAATAAAGAGAAGAGCTCAAGTTAGAGAAGCATGTGCCATTGGAGGATCAGCTCAAGAATAAAGATGCTAAAGAAGAAGATAGTCTCATAGGGAGGTTATTAGATAGGTCGCTCATTATAGGTTTGCAGTAGCAAATCTAAGAAGGGTGGCGTCACTAGGAAGTAGATGTTAAAAAAAGAAGAAAGGTTGTCCAATTTCCCAGGAAAATTGGAGAAGTAGGAAAGGTGGTAATGACGCAATCTCTAAATCAAAGCCATTTAAATCCCCCCATTAATTTCTTCTTTAGGAAATTCTGTAAATTTCTTGGAGTCGGTGACCTTTAGTACGCTTCCTGTTGGTGACACTGCCCCAGGAAAACATGTCCTTTAATTTGTTTGACCTGGAGTCCTGCATAGGTAACATTTGTCATATGGAAGGTTTATATGGTTTCTTGAGTGGATCTTTGCTCTGTAACTGTTTCTACTCTTTATATTTCGTTGTGTGAATAGGAAAAAAAATTATTTTGTTTTAAGTGAACGAACTTATATAAGTTTTACTGTATTGTCGTTAAGGGTTTATAATCCCTGTCGAATTTTTTTTTTCTGTTTCTAGCCATTTCTGTAAATTGGCAAATAAATTTGAAATTTCATTTAGAAAATCAAAATATTTATTTAATTTTAATTTTATTAGTCTTGAATAAATTCTCTGAAGATGGAATTGATTTCTCTTTTATACAAATTATTGTTGATTATTATACATTTTTATATCTTTGTTTTTTTGCTTTTGAATAAAGTGAAATCTTTGAATGTATAACTTTAAAGGTAAAACTTAAGGTAATTATCAAAGACTTTCTACTTCCTGAGTTTTGTCCATGAGTGTAGTTTTTAGATTATCACATATAACTTTCATATCAGTCCTATAAGTACGTGTGAATAAGCAAGCTCTACAAACAAGCCTTTAAAGGCAATTTTTATTTTTTGAAGAATCTTTGATGTATGGCAACGCATAAAATATTGGAGAAAATAAAGGTATTGCCTTCGAATACCAATATATAGACATTATAGGACTGTTAAACTCTTTTTATTTCATTCGCACCATTCAAAAAATTCGAAGAGTCAGTGGACTAGTGGGTAACACCCTCGATTCCCGACAGCCATGAACCTGGATCGAATTTCACTCGCATCATTTAAAATATTCTTTATACCATTAGTGTGGTACCTAACAAAAATATGGGGAGTAAATTCTTGAACAATTCTAACATTATTCCATATAAATATATAAGCAAATATTTAATTATTATTATCGATTAAAAGCCATCTATCGCTGTAAATTGGTGCCAATATTTTATAAATCATTTATTTATTTACCTTTTTCATCTGTGTCCTAAATTACTTTCATATCAATTTAACAATTTATTTATGTGTTAAATGCTTCGAATATCCTTGTATATAATAATAATAAACGTTTACAAAGGAGTAAGCAGAAAAAAAAAAAGAACTTAGATTCACACACAACGTTTTTTCCTCCACTACATGATGGTGATTGATCATCGTGAGGATATCGTTGTAAGCCGGTAATGAGAAAGGAGAATCTGACTGGTGTCTTAATAAAGGCCTTGTGTGTAAATGATCATAATGTTGTTGTTGTTGTCGTGTCCAATGAAGAGCCTCAGATGTCTCCATACATCTCTATCACAGCAGCAGCAATGTCCACTATCTTGGGCGTGTAAAACTGCTTCTCTGGGTCTATGTCAATTTTCTGCAAGGCTGCGGCCATTGCTGGGCATGAGAATGTGTGAGTTGGTGTTAGTTCCACACCAGGACAGTTGTTGCATGTCCTGTAGGTTTTTGTGCCATCTGGATGTATTGTCATTCCATTATAGTGTTTAAAATTCATAATAATATATAATAATAATAATTCTCAATAGATGTTTGTTAATCTTCTCTCAACCAAAAGTGTGAATAAATTGTTAGTAAATTTCACATGTAGATAGATAGCTGAAGCTACAGTTCAACCTATAGTTTATCCAAAGTCCATCAAGGTCTTGCTATCAACAAGAAAGAGAATTAGAAGTGTATAGAGATAGCCAGAAGGTAAAATAGCAATAAAAGTGAAATAGAACACCACTCAGTGTGTATGTGAAACAGTGCGTAGCCTTTTCTTCAGAAATTTCACATGTAGATAGATAGCTGAAGCTACAATTCAACATATAGTTTAACCAAAGTCCATCAATGTCTTGCTATCAACAAGAAAGAGAATTAGAAGTGTATAGAGATAGCCAGAAGGTAAAATAGCAATAAAAGTGAAATAGAACACCACTCAGTGTGTATGTGAAACAGTGCGTAGCCTTTTCTTCAGAATTTTTTATTGTTACTGGATATTCTTTTTGATGGCCAGCCGTTCCATATTGTTTTTGCTAACTATGTAGAACAAGTCTTTTTGTCCATCTGTATGGTGGCAACACGGAACACAATTACCTCATTAGACTACACACACTCATTTATAGTATTTTTATTAAAGTATTCCTTTTTTTTATTGATTTGAAATAATTAGCTGGGATTGATTTTTATAGCTTTATGAACAACTAGGACATTTTATTGGCGATCTCTTTATAGACAAGGAAAATAAGAATATGTTAAATTACAACAACAAAAAGCTTCATTAAGACCTTTTGTTATTATACAGATTCTCCGAGTAGAAGAGAGTCTAAAAAGAAACAACAGTAGAATATGTTGAATTAAGAAAATGCTGACAACCATCATGACTGGGTGAAGTAGAATGTGTCTGCCTTTGTCATTAAGACTGGGAGCACTACTCAGTGGCAGGCCGACTTAGCTCCAAAAGAAATGGTCGCCTCTGACATGAGGAACAGACACCATGTGCAGCCGCTCCTAACATGGAGTACAAACGCTGCTCATCCTGTATCCCTGGATTAGGAGCCCTTACAGGGTACTATCAGCATGGCCAACTGAGCCCAGGTATTTTAGTGAGCTTGTTACTGCTCCCCCTCCTCCTTTTTCATCCAGGCTTGGGACCGGCAAAGGCGGAGATAAGAAAGAAGAATAAGAAAATGCTAGAGTTGTTTGATATATTTATTTAACTCTCAATATAAATACAGTAAAATTTCAAATAAACACACAGACAGAGAAGATTGCATAATTTGATTTTTTTTTTTTCATATTTACGGAGAGCTTTAAAAGGTTTCGACAAAATGGTGAAATTTATTGAAAAAAAAAAAAAGAAAATATACTTAATATAATATAAAATTTAAAAAAACTCTCTTAACACTACGTATATATATTGCCCCAAATACATTTGAAAATAATAATTATTAATTTTTGAAAGAGATAAAAGAGAGAAAAGAAAATATAAACAATAAGATTCCAGAAAAAGTATTTACATATTAAGAGTCCATAAAATACAGACATATGCATCTATCAAGAGTCCAAAATATAAATAATGCTTCTAACAAGATAACCCAGAAAATAAACTATAGACATGTGCCTCCATCAAGAGTCTATTGTATAGAAAATTCTTCCGTCTCAGGAGTCCAGAAAGTATAGACCTCTCAACCAAGTATACAAAAATATAGATAACTGTTCAGTCAAGAGTCCAGAAAGTATAAACATATGGCTCTCCATTGATACTCCATAGAATCCAAGGACGTGAATATCTTCCTCGCCAATTTCAACTTTCTATGGGTATTCCATCTTCGTTTCTTGGACACCTTCTTTCTTGGTTGGTCCATCGTAATAGGGAAAGATTCAATTAAGTATCATGGGAACAGGTGTCTGGCCATACTTCCTCCCCGGCTTTGTGACAAATTACGTGAAAACAAATTGAGCAATGTCAATGAATAGCCCGCCCCATGAATAAAAGATGAATAGGGAATAGAGCTATCAAAGTGAAAGGTGTTAAAGAAGATCTATTGAAGGGGAGGTGGGAAGAAAGTCTATTAATGGCAAATTTAAGCAAAATCTAAATAAAAATGTAATTTGATGAAGATAGCTGAGGTATTGTGGAGAGATGAAGGAAAACACCTGCAGATCTATCATTAAATAGTGAAGAGCAGTTTTATAAAAACTTATACAATACAGAAATGAACAATTTCATAGTTTATTATAGCAAAACCAAGCAAGCCATAGAGCAAAGAGTCTCTTTTACAGGTTTATCTAATTTAGGAAGGAAAATATGAGCTACAATAATATAAAGAAATATTTAATAAAAGTAATATAGAATGTATTTGATATTTGTGAATAGAAAATCTTGGTTTTAATTCGGTTTGGTCTTAATATTGTTTGGTTTAATACGGTTTGATCTTAATATGGATTTATCAATATTTCAGTTGGCTGAATGCCAACCATTATTTATGGATTGCTCTATTTTCAATACATATATATATGTATATATGGTAGATGCATACTGTGTAGGGTTTATCTACATATTTACATGAGATGGATATGATTCTGCTAGATAGGACTTTGTTTGTAGCTTAGTTTAAATACGGAAGACCTCAAATAGATAACCAACTGTAATATCTATATAAATGTAAACATAGTAGAAAAAAATATCGTTTTAATTTTTTCTCGTAAAAATCGATTACAGGTTTTTTTTTTTTAAATGGTTTCGGCGATCAAAAAGAGACTTTCTGGAGTATTGTCACGTGGATTCCGGGAAAGAGTGTTTTGTCTGAAAATTAGCAACCCTCCTTCACAATAGCTATTAACCTTTTTTTGTGAAGGTACGACGGCATCATACAGAGAGACAATGTTGTAATTAAATTCCATGCAGGAGTGTCAAGGTGAGAGTTTAACTTAATTGCATCAACTTTCACTATGCCGTTGACAGGTGGTATAGACACTTCTCTTTTCGGAAATCCCCAAATAATTTCATTGTTGAACGAGAAAAATTTCGCTTTTGTTGTCGGCATTTAGAAAATGAGAGTTTCGATCAAAAACATTCCGACATTCTCTGAAAAAAATCCTCTAGTAGAATAATTAACTATACAGAACATTTTTTTTTGTAATTCTATAATTATATATTGATATATAACTCAATTAATCGCTTTTCTTGGAGTCTTCAACCAAGCTAAATCCTAGAGCCTCATACATACACACACAAAAAGTAAAGCATTGTTAATTTTATTAAGTCTAAACCAAACTAAGCTACAAACAATGTCCTATCTAGTAGGATCATATCCATCTCATGTAAATATGTAAATAAACCCTACACTCTACGCATATATACACACATATATATATATATATGTATATGATTTATAAGAATAAAGGACGCCTCTCCCCTCACACAAAAAGAGTGTTAAACTAGACGCCATCTATTGACCGTCGCCGCAAACTAGCGGACTTGGATCAGTAAAAAAGCCACAACACCAGCTTTGGCAAACTGAGAAGCTCCCACCTGGAGACCATGATTTCAGGCTAATGTCCCTCCTCAGTCAAGAGTGGGCTTTGATATCATGATATCCATAATGAATCAAACGAAATCTTCAGAATTTGCCATAGAAATATCTAGCTGGTAAAATGGTTAGACTAATTATAAGACAAAAATATGTAGAGATGTGGAAATTTTGCGGAGGTTTCAATAGAGCTTAGCTAAAAATGTTATCGAAGTAACAATCGGAACCACTTTCATGTTAATGTATAAAGACGGGTGTACACCTATTTATGTTCATATCATCAACAAACAATGAAACTTCTTTCTTCCTTTATGTAGGCTATCCCACTGAATTAGCATACACATAAACATATTCTAACTTCCCAGGTCTTAAATCTAACATATTCAGGTTAATAGCCGAAAGCTAAATAATATGCAAATAGATATATATACATATTCCTAGATAAAACCTTCTCAAATTTACACACATAAATCCAAGAATCCGTTAAGATCATTTTCCATAGTAATCTTCTTGAGTTATGATGTAGGCGATGTCTTAAGGAAATAAAATAACCATAATTTTTGTCTTGTTTAACTTTACTTTTGATTCATTTCGGATTCCATTGTGCTTGCAATTTTCTCCCCTTTCTATATATATCCGACCTAGTATTCAAATATGAAGAAAACCGCATTATTATCCTAAATTTACACTCATGGACAAAACTTAAGGAAGTTTTATATTTTGATATCGCCGGTTGTCTGTTTTTTTACCTCTTGATAAGGTTTCAAGTCACAAAAATCTTTTAAAAATACCTTCAAAGATTTCTTCATTCCTTTATTCAAAAACAAAAAATCAAAGAAAATATGAAAAGTTTATAATAATCAACAATAATCTGTAAAGAGATTTCCAAACAGAGAGTTTATTCAAGACAAAAAAATAGTTTGATTTACTAAATCGACTTTTGTACTTATAAATATGCCAGAATCCTGTTTAGTTATTTTCCCTTACTGGTGCGGGGTTGGACTTTTGTAAGAATCGAAGCCATATTGGAGTAATTTTTATTCAGAAAAAAAGAGTGTCGAATGCGGGTTTCGATCCCGGGTAGTGGATGTCAAAAATCGACAATTTATATAACACTTGTGTGTTCACCAATTCTCTATTTAGATTGTAAAGAACATCACGATGGTGGAGACAGTTTATCTCTTTCATTAAATAGCATAAATTAAAAAGAAGTAAAGAAAAATATAAGGAATAAATAACTCTTATTCGTCAAATAATACAAAAGGTTTCTATAGATGAGTTTCTTTTCGTTTTATTAATGCAATCACCAACTTTCGGACATCTCTGACCTTCCACAGAAGCATATAAAACGAATAATAACAAACGCCTTACTAAACTCTTATATTCAGCCGTTTTTAGGATATTTCGGATGATTATTCAGTCTAAACTGTCTTAATTTGACAATACATCCAGATGGCACAAGAACCTACAGGACATGCAACAATTGTACTGGTGTGGGACTAACACCTATCCACATATTCTCATTCTCAGCAATGACTGCAGCCTTGCAGAAATTTGACATGAACCCAGAGCAGCAGATTTACACATCCAAGATAGAGAACAATGCGATTGCTGTGATAGAGATGTACGGAGACATCTGAGGCTCTTCATTGGACACAAAAACAACAATACAGTATACACACCCAAGATAGAGGACATTGAGACTGCTATGATAGAGATGTACGGAGTCATCTGAGGCTCTTCATTGGACATGACAACAACAATACAGTATACACACCCAAGATAGAGAACATTACGACTGCTGTGATAGAGATGCATGGAGACATCTGATGCTCTACATAGGACACGACGACAACAACAATACAGTATAAACACCCAAGATAAAGAACATTGCGACTGCTTAGATAGAGATGGCAAGGAGACATCTGTCCATTGGACACGACGACAACAACAACTGTCCTAATTTTGGATCCATTCAGTACAATTCCCGACATTCCAGAAAGGTGGATGAGAAGAGAGAGTGAGTATGTATATTTATCTTATTGTGACAGGTGAGAAGAAGAAGAGAGTTATGAAAGATGTTTGCCTAGCCTCCGTTACCTAACATGCTAAGCAGGTCATTCTTGTCTTTTAATTAAGTTGAGAGGGATGGAGGAAGACAAAGGAGTGGTCTAACGAGATCATTCTGATTGCCTTCCCAAGGGTTTCCGGTTTGTTGATGCTGTTGTCCACAAAGACGAGCTTGTTGCCTTGGCCGATTTGGAACTCCGCCACCCTTTCCTTGATGCCATTTTTCTTTGATGCTTCCTTCCGTATCGGACGTCTAAAGATGTATGACCCATTGAAACATTCTCTTGAAGATGTCTCTATCAACGTCCCTGTACTCATGAGGGCCATTGCCCGAAACTAAAGTACACTCATAGACAAAACTCGAGAAAACTTTTAGCATGTATATCGGGATTCAGACAATAACTCTGAAATATATTACAGTGACCTTTATTGAAGACACACGAGATAACCAATATACACTCATGGACAAAACTTAAGGAAGTTGTACCTTTTAGCATGTATATCGGGATTCAGACAATAACTCTGAAATATATTACAGTGACCTTTATTGAAGACACACGAGATAACCAATATACACTCATGGACAAAACTTAAGGAAGTTGTACCTTTTAGCATGTATATCGGGATTCAGACAATAACTCTGAAAGATATTACAGTGACCTTTATTGAAGACACACGAGATAACCAATATACACTCATGGACAAAACTTAAGGAAGTTGTACCTTTTAGCATGTATATCGGGATTCAGACAATAACTCTGAAAGATATTACAGTGACCTTTATTGAAGACACACAAGATAACCAAGTGTGAACAGCCTCTGTCTCTTTAATAAAAATAGACAACTAGCGATACCAAAAACTTTCCATTTCCTTAAATTTTGTCTATGAGTGTAGTATATATGTGATTTTATTATATTTTGACCACCGACTATGTAATTATTGCTTTTCTAGCAGCCATGATATAACTTTTATTCTTCATAAATAATTATTTTTCTTTTAAATAAGTAAATTTATTTGATCAACTATGTCTTTAAAATAAATTCTGCTTATTTCCAACAATAACAATCAGTTCTTTTAATTAAATATACTTCGGCCAGTAAATCTTTTTTATTGTCTCGACAAAAATATTTTGTCCTCGTCAGGAGCGAACAAAAATTAAAACATTTTGCAAAGCGTTAAAAATTATTCTAAGGTTGCAAGGGCGTTCTCACGCGGCATTTCAAATTTTGTATTTTACTGGCCGAAGTATCCTTAATTTAAAGAACTAAACTAACGGCCAGGTAGCCTTTATCTTTACAATAACAATCAGCTGCATCTACAAAAACATTAATAATTTATATAAAAATATGTTATAACACTATTCACTGGTTTCCTCATTTGTTTTAAAATAGAACCATCTCACCCCTACCCTCAATTTCCTCTGCCAATATGTGGGTTAAAAAGACACTTGTTCTATTAGAATAGTTTTATCAATGTTTCTATAAGATTCTGCAAGAAGTCGTATTTTAAAATATTTGATCGCTTGTGTTATATTTATATAAAACAATACCGCGCCATCTATATATAAAAAATGGAAGCATTGAATCACCAATGTTTATTTATACATAAAACAAACTTCTAGTATCCTTGCTACAATGAAAATTTATTATTATATTTATGTTTATTTAAACATATAACGTATAAAATACATATTTGACAAATATATAGATAAAATACAAATATATTACAAGCTAATTCTCGTTGATTTTTAATTATTCCAGAATTGGCCAAATACCAATTCTTGATTAATCAAGAAAAGCTAACCACGGACGTATTTCGGGCTGTTGGCCCTGATCAGCGTGGTGCAAACTGTATCTCAACGACCAAAAACGAGATACTAATGTTTAAATTTTTGAGATTATTTTTTGTTTAGCAATAGAGGGGTTCGTTTACAAGTTGTACATTCTGGGAGACAAAGACCTTGCAACATTCAACCATAACTTCTCAAATGTCAGACAACTATGTTGCCCAACAAACTAACAGATAGTATCAACAATGGAAATATTAATCTAAAGATTATAATGTTTTTTTGCAAACATTTAACATGGAAATAATTGTTACTTTAACACAGAGAGATATATATTCTATATTTGTAGAATTTTCAATATAGGGATAGTGTTTCCATTGCACTTCTCCATAATGACACTTTTTTTTCCTTTTCGCTAAATTCTGATAATATCCTACGGCTAATATTTTAAGATATTTTCTTAATATATAATAATAACCAAATGATTCAAAACACATTATTATGAATATATTTCTATATTTAACATAGAATTGTAATCTCTTTGGTATTTTTATTTTTCGTAAAGATTGATAACGACTAAAATAGTGTATAATATTTAAGTATCTGAGAGAATGTTCGAATTTATAAAAATATTTTTAAATACGAATCTTAAATAGTTATCAATGGATAAAGAATAATACATTTGGTATGTGAGATTCCCATCTACCATTCTATTCTAAATACAAAGAATTGCATAAAGAAATCGGTAATATATATTTGCATATTGCTTACCGGAATTCCTTTGTCCAATCAAGCAACAAGACAAAAATATCATAGAATCTAGCACAGATTGGTAACGTTTAAAGATAAACTGAAGGTATTTCTTTTAGCCCAATTGGCGACGTCTACCAAACTAAACACAAAGAATTGCGTTAAGAAATCGATGATATCTATTTGCATATTGTTTATCGGAATTCCTTTGTCCAATCAAACAACAAGACAAAAATATCATAGAATCTAGCACAGATTGGTAACGTTTAAAGATAAACTGAAGGTATTTTTTTAGCCCAATTGGCGACGTCTACCAAACCAAAACACATATCTATTTGCATATTGTGTACCGGAATTCCTTTGTCCAATCAAACAACAAGACAAAAATATCATAGAATCTAGCACAGATTGGTAACGTTTAAAGATAAACTGAAGGTATTTCTTTTAGCCCAATTGGCGACGTCTTAAAATAGTACCAGGATAATGGTACTGTTACTCCACCCATTTGTCTTGAGCACCCGCTCCGCCCGTCTCAAGAGATAGAGCGACCCTGCCGAAGAGGTTTTGAAGGGTCCTGGTTCTATTTACGCGGGGTAGTGGCGTTTCGTATGGCAGCTTCTGGAGGAGATTGCGGTTAGTGGGGCAGTGAAAGTCACCACCAGGAGAAAGGGTGGGTCGAAACATAAGCTATATTCTAACTAAATCTATGATGTAATAGACACGAAATAGAGGGAAGCAACTTCACCTTATTCGCTCAAATATGTCGAAATATCGTTGCATCATTCTCCTTCGAGGATTCCTCAAAAATTTTATTGCGAGGGATGTTCCGTAAAATTACTTTTTGAGGGGGAGGGCAAGTCTCATTAGGTAAATCTTACGATATCTTTTGTTTTCTTTCTTTCCTTCTTTGTTCAAACAAACATCCACGTGCCGGGAGATGATGAAACGTTCTGATTGTAATGTCCTTTTTTTTTTTTTTAGTCTGTAAATTTGGATAGTTTTTTGAAACAATGATTATGGAATCAAGGGTTTGGTTTTTTTTTTTCTCATTTCTTTTATTTTCTCTAACTTTCGGGTTAACACGCCCTTCAACAATCCATAAGTACAACTTCAAGTACTTCAAGTTAACTTCAAGTACAAGTTGTACTTCTGGATATCCTTGTTGAAGTGCATGTTAACCCGAAATTTCGAGAAATAAATGAGAAAAGAAAGCAAATCCTTGATTCCTTATTGTTTGTGTCAAAATGTAAAAGCAAGGAAGAATCTTTATTATAGATAGCTATGCAAATATTATCATCAAAAATATAATATGCAAAATAGGAATATGTAAATATGAGAATTATAAATTTAGAAGAAAGATTATTAATTTTCTGTGTAAATTCTTACCATAATTGCTTTCTTATTTGTATTGAATTTTATCATTTTAATAGAATTAGGTGTTTATAATTTTCAAGGAAGGTTTTCTTTCATAACTAAAATAAGTGTGAAATTTAAAAAGGTTTACTAAAGAGTAGCGTTTAGAAATATCCTATTTGCATATACAAATTAAACATTTTTGAAATATTCTAAGTGCTCCATTCAATGCATATTATTTGAAAGAGTACTATTAATTTGCGAAGAAAAAATCTATATGCCGAACAAATCTCATTATTGGATTCTGTGCCTATGATAGAAAAGATAAATCACAATGTATTTTTTAAAATCAATTTCTTTCGAAAGAGATTTGAGCATAGCTCATAAATAAAAATCATTAGAATGTTGTGGGAAGACATTTAAATTATTTTGTTGCATTTTAAATGGGAGTATTGCTCTTTTTTTTTTAACATAAAAAAACGTTGAAATATATTTCAAAATATTTGTAAGACATGACTTAGTTGATTGGAACGGGCTTCTGAAACAGAATAGCATAATCATGACTAATACATTAATATTGATTATTTCTACAGTGGTCTTTTTTCCGCCAAAGAAGACTTTGGGCATGTCCTTCTTCAGCGTTCAACTGTAGTGAAGTGATCAAATAAGAGCTACAATATAATATATAAAAATAAAGATTGCCTCTCCCAGCAAAAAACGCAGAAACTTAATCGCCATCTATTGACCGTCTCTGCAAATTAGCGGATTCAAGTCGTTGACAAAGCCACAACACCCAGTTTTGGCAAACTGAGAAGCGTCCATCTAGAGTTCATAGTTTCGGTTTAATGGCCTTCGTCAGTCTAAAACGGACTTCATTTTAATAGATTAATTTCTTCCCGGCAAAATTTCTACCAATATAATATTTTTTTATGATGCATTAGCGTGCCAACTGTTATGAAAATTCGAAACTATTATAGATACGTATGATTCTTTTAAAAATTTAACAATTTCTACTGTCCTTACTGCTATGGAGCCAGGCCCTCTCATTAATTTTTCTATTGCAGTAAGGACAGTAGGGAATTGTTAAATTTTTAAAAGAATAATACGTGTCTATAATAGTTTCAAATTTTCATAATATTTTAAAAATACTTATTAAGATCGGTAAGCAACGGATATAGATAATTATGGGAATTTTGATATTTTTGAAAAATATTTATTCCAAAATTGTCTCATGTATATGGATGTATGAGGAGGCTGAGGTCTAAATTATTTGATGTTTAACGCATATAGCTTAGTCATCGTCTTATAATTCTTGAAGATTATCAACAATGCAATATAGATGATGAAATATAAGGATTTACCAAAACTTCAAAGAGAAGAGAGATAACATTGAAAATATGAATAGTAGGATGTTCAAAAGAAAGTCATTAAACTTTATGAACTGATATAAAAACACCATTAGATAACTGTGTTCATTTATATGATATTGATCATTTTTACCGTATTTTGATCGTTATTTTACACCCCCACATTGATAAATGGTATAAAGAGATTAACGAAGTGTATCTAAACTAAGGAATATGTTGAGGATCTTTGAGTTTTTTTAGAAATCGGTCCGAAACTTCTGCAGAAATGATTGATCGATGTCGGCGAGGTCAGAAGTGGGCCGTTTTCCCCGAGAAAGGAGATGATCAACAAAATTGATACTCCCGTTATGGAGGCAGCTGCAGGAAGAAGGATCTTCGCTTCCTTCAACCTCTTAATTCCATAATTGCATGGATAACGAAAGGGCTATTCTTTTTACCTTACAATTTAGAAGGCAAGATTACAGTTTCAGAGAACTCATCTCTCTTTTACAATATGGTGCGTTACCGATTTTCACTTCCGTTTATCTCTTTGATTTTGATATTGAAGACATAATTGGAAACTATCTTTAAGTATCATCTTTGCAATAATGCAATATAACGACATTTGAAAATTATCCCGCATGTGTTTTTTTTAAACGAAAAATCGAATTTTAAGGAGAAATAACGATTATATCTAACCTTAGGGATGAAGTATGAAAGGATGAATTGTGAAAAGTAATGATAAACGGAAACACATGCGGGATAATTTTCAAATGTCGTTCTACTATCATCTTTGCCTTGAGATCGATATAACAGCCATCACATTGACTTGTCACATTATGGGGAAAAAAACCCTTACAATCTACCACAACGGAATTTAGAATTTTGCTGATCCTATGGCCAATTCACCGATGTTTACAAATCTATGGATTCCTGACCTTAGTAGTCTAGACAGCCCATCATTTATAGGTGTTCATAAATATATGGTGTACTGAACACTAATTCCAAATAGTCCTTATTCCAGAGTGTCTAGAAAATGTCCACCATCGATATCCATTCACGTACAAACCCATACGCAACTAGGATCTCAAGTTATCTTAACATCTAAGAGTGTCCATAAATTCATGGCACAAAGGGCAAATAGCATTTAGCCTCTAGTGTTCATAAAATGTCAACAAACCCATATGGACTTTGCTGCTCGAAATATATTAACATCCAAGAGCGTTTTTAAAACCATTGCGTGAAGGTATTAGTTCCACATAGTATTTATCCTCTAGTGTTTATATAAAAATACAAGTCTATATACGGGTCTTGTGGCCCACAAGTAGTTTTAACATCTTAGAGTGTCCATGTAACAATGGCGTAAATGCCTAGACAACCCACCATCTGGAGTTTTACATAAGGTAAGATACGATCTTTCTGGCAGGCTCGATGGCCTTCTGCTTCTTTAGCGACTCGTACCATTTGTACTTGCGACTGGTTTGTTTGGTTTCGAGCAAGGTTAGAAGACCAATTCTCTTATTTGCCAATTAACCTTAACAAAAGACATGAACATGGTAAGATAGTTTTGGTTGCGCTCTTCAATATTATCTATAGTTTCACTATATCATTCAACTCTGCGTTTTTAGAGTTGTAAACTAGACTTTCAAGAATATCTAACTTTGCTTCTAGGTGCATTGGAATGGAGAAAGTGTGTGAAGACGTGTCTGGCAGAATATATAAGGGATTAAGAGCAACAATATATTTCTCAATCGAAAGGGAATTGTTTCTTTAATATAAACAATGTTTAAATATAGGGAAATAACGCGCCATCTATATCTAAATACACCTATCCCCCGATTTACACGGTACTATTTTTACATGTTTTCGCTTTTACACGGTTTTCCAAATAAGTTTGTTTTTATCGCACTATACTAAATGCTACTGTGATTGAACACATGCGCTGTGTATACATCTCACGAGGAATCCCGAGCTTATGTGCTGACTTGCTGCACACACACACTGTGTCTGTATTTCTTCGCATAAAAATTTCGCGAAAATTTTTAATTTTCGATTTACACGTTTTTTTTTTCAGGAACGTATCTACCGTGTAAATCGGGGGATAGGTGTAATACAATCATCAAGCATGAATTTTTTTTCCATAAATAAAACAAACTTTCTACTGTCCTTACTGCGATGAGAGATAGTAGAAGAACTTGACTCATCAGTGGTGAACCCTCCAAGCGGTTTCACCAAATTTAATTTACCAGACCACTTTTTAGAGCTCTAATACTGTAGTGAATGATTCTGTTTATACAACTTGCATATCAAACAATGAATGATGGAATCTAAGTAGTGGTATTTTAGGAAACCATGAACATAATCTTTTAGGACAGTAGATTTACATACAAATATTTGTATCGAGAAATTCTAATATGCAAACAATAAAGACAAGGCAATTTTATATATAGACATAAATTAAATATAACGTGCCATCTATATATGTGATTTTCGATCAGTAGAATGACGATTGAAGATTTATGGATAGAAATGATTGTATTCGTGAAATCTTCTCCTTCGAATTATAATTTTCACTCTAATCAACCTCAAGTGATTATCTTACATTGACATAATGAAGAACAAATATCGATAATAATCACCCTATTCATTTAAAAGAAGAGAAATTATAGGATGGGGCAAAGAATTCCTTTCATTTATAAACCTTTGCCCAAAAACTTGTGCAACCGTTTATACGTGAAAGAAAAACTCTTTTTTTATTATTTATTTATTGTTACAAAAGCACGAAGTCCAAAGGACTATTGTGCTGTGCTAGTATTATTTACATATATATGATTAATTATTTACACGATGGATTAGTAGTGTTTTGTAAATTATTGTACACAAATAGTTCTAAACTTAACAAAGTTCTCATAAGATAGAGTATATACACAAAGAGAATTTGGTAATGTTTCAAAGTATCTACATACAATTTGATTAGTCAGAGGGCAAGTTAAAAGAAGATGCTCTGGTGATTTAACATCTAAGCGGCATTCACATGTTGGATCATTGTTAACATTCAGTTTGAATAGGAAACTTAAGAAGGATTTTTTCACTCCTCTTTTCCTTGACTTGTGATTTATATTATATTAAGAATCAATATTCGATTGGTCCATATCAAGATTATAAGTCAGAGACCAGAACGAGTAATCATAAAACAAATATATTTTAACAAGGAAAGTAAATTTTCCAGATCGCCAAATACAACTGAACGATATATCTAACCAAACTACAAATAAAACGCTGACGTGGCATCACGTGATTGATGATGATTTCACCGAGTAGACCACCAAAGATTATTCTATGATAATATATATAGAAAATCATTTAACACTTCACATAAATAAAAGATGCTGATTATAATTCGAAGAAAAGTATATAGAAAGAATGTAATTAAGGTTTAATCGAAAGGAAACTATTAGATAATTGTGATGGTCTTTATATGATGTTGATCATTAATTTACATCCACCCCCGTATTGATAAATGATGTGAAGAAATTAACGAGAGTTCCTTATATCCTAAAGAGGGGATTCTCACGTTGTTTGTATCATACTTCCTCAACTTTATGTTGTATACTAGCCGAATGACCCGGGCAACGCCCGGGGTTTACCCGATTAAATGTTTTTAATCAAATACTATTCGTTACAATCATAAATTGGCGCCGTGGATGTCATTCTTGTGAAACGTCCCGCTCCAAACTTTAGATGTACATTAGGTCAGCTGGTATTACCCCCCATTTTCACCGCTAGAGGCGCGAGCGAAAGAGAAAATTTGCAAATAACACGACGGATATTAGGGATAGAGACCTGAAATTTTCAATAAGAGTTTTTCCAGATTCTACTTTATATACTGTTAAAATTTCAGTCAGATTAGTTTCGTATTGTGGACGTGTATAGTTGACAAACATACATACATGCATACGCTGACTTTTATATATATAGGGATAATAATATAAATGAAATATAAAAGTTTTAAAAATTGTAAAAAAAAATGCATCGGCCGGGAATCGAACCCGGGCCGCGCGCGTGGCAGGCGAGCATTCTACCACTGAACCACCGATGCTTATAAGAAATGGCCATATTTGGGTATTAATTCCATTAACAAAAGCAAACGGTGACAGAATTGATTGTTGATGACTCTGATACTTGTATTTATAATAATTATCTTAGCAAAATATAACGACGATTGAAGAAGAATGTCTTATAAGAACTTTAGTCGTAAGCTTTCGGACGTCCATCTACAGGCTTTACAATGACAATGATTTTTTTTTGTCATTGTAAAGCCTGTAGAAGGACGTCCGAAAGCTTGCGAATAAAGTTATTATAAGACACTTTTCTTCAATCATCGTTATATTTTGATATTTTTATTCGAAGAGTTTAATTGATCCATATAAAATTATCTTGCTTGCCTTCTCCCTATACACTACATTGGCCATCATACAGAAGCATCTATAGACTTGCCATATTTTATTGAGAAAAGGTAATAAAGAAAAATCTAAATCGAGAATATATTTAAATATATATATATGTTATGAATAATTTGTTTGTTGTTAGAGAAAGGGTTGATAAGACAAAAGATCGATAAGATAAAGGGTTGAAGGTGCAGTCGTGATAAGAAAAGGATAATTATTTACCGTCAAGTAGCTTTTATTTTCAATTACTTGAGGAAATATTACACATTAGTTATTTTCATATTATATAGAATTTATAAAGTTAATCCTATATTAGTGATTTAAAAATATAGATATGTTAACTACGCATATTTACAACAAAACTGTACAACAAAAATTGAAAGTCTTTCTAAAACGATGATAACAAAAGTAAAATTATCAATGAATAAGAATAAAATATATATTTTTTAAATATAGAAATATTTGAGTTTTTAGATTATATATAATATATATTTTATGCCATGGAGCCTCCCAGCCGCCCCTTGGACAAGCCCCTGAGACTGCCCTTGCAGGATGTCTACAAGATTGGAGGCATTGGTACTGTTCCTGTTGGGCGTGTAGAGACTGGGGTGATGAAACCTGGAATGATAGTCACTTTTGCCCCCGCCAACATCACCACAGAGGTGAAATCTGTGGAGATGCATCATGAGGCCTTAACTGAAGCCCTTCCTGGCGACAACGTTGGCTTCAACATCAAGAACGTCTCTGTGAAGGAGCTCCGTCGTGGATATTATGGATTGCTCTATATTCAGAATTATATATATGTACATGATACATTCACTCTAATTTAGTATGCTATGTCTCAATTTTACCTGACACTTTTCACTAGTCTTAAGAAAATGTATACTTACTGTGCACACATCAAAAGATGACTTTTAAAAGTCTCCTATATATAATAGGTATGGAGCAAAAAAACTTCTCCGAAAGCTTTAGTTGTGCTCGTTTCATAATAACAAAAATTGACGCTCTTCGAATTTTAGGTCGGTATTTATTTCTATCAGTATTTTGTAAAACTAGTGATACATAGAGGAATAAGGCTTACTAAGTTTGAATGATCAGCAGCGGTACGTGGAAAATAAAGGGTCACTGAATTAGAATACCTAGTGATACTTGGAGGAATAAGTCATGCTGACGTGGAATACCTAGCGGTACATGGAGGAACAAGATACGCTGACGTAGAATACATAGCGGTACATGGAGGAACAAGATACGCTGACGTAGAATACATAGCGGTACATGGAGGAACAAGATACGCTGACGTAGAATACATAGCGGTACATGGAGGAACAAGATACGCTGACGTAGAATACATAACGGTACATGGAGGAACAAGATACGCTGACGTAGAATACATAGCGGTACATGGAGGAACAAGATACGCTGACGTAGAATACCTAGCGGTACATGGAGGAACAAGATACGCTGACGTAGAATACATAGCGGTACATGGAGGAACAAGATACGCTGACGTAGAATACATAGCGGTACATGGAGGAATAAGTCATGCTGACGTGGAATACCTAGCGGTACATGGAGGAACAAGATACGCTGACGTAGAATACCTAGCGGTACATGGAGGAACAAGATACGCTGACGTAGAATACATAGCGGTACATGGAGGAACAAGATACGCTGACGTAGAATACATAGCGGTACATAGAGGAACAAGATACGCTGACGTAGAATACATAGCAGTACATGGAGGAACAAGATACGCTGACGTAGAATACATAGCGGTACATGGAGGAACAAGATACGCTGACGTAGAATACATAGCGGTACATGGAGGAACAAGATACGCTGACGTAGAATACATAGCAGTACATGGAGGAACAAGATACGCTGACGTAGAATACATAGCAGTACATGGAGGAACAAGATACGCTGACGTAGAATACATAGCGGTACATGGAGGAACAAGATACGCTGACGTAGAATACATAGCGGTACATGGAGGAACAAGATACGCTGACGTAGAATACATAGCGGTACATAGAAGAACAAGATACGCTGACGTAGAATACATAGCAGTACATGGAGGAACAAGATACGCTGACGTAGAATACATAGCAATACATGGAGGAACAAGATACGCTGACGTAGAATACATAGCGGTACATGGAGGAACAAGATACGCTGACGTAGAATACATAGCGGTACATGGAGGAAAAAGATACGCTGACGTAGAATACATAGCGGTACATGGAGGAACAAGATACGCTGACGTAGAATACATAGCGGTACATGGAGGAAAAAGATACGCTGACGTAGAATACATAGCGGTACATGGAGGAACAAGATACGCTGACGTAGAATACATAGCGGTACATAGAAGAACAAGATACGCTGACGTAGAATACATAGCGGTACATAGAAGAACAAGATACGCTGACGTAGAATACATAGCGGTACATGGAGGAACAAGACACGCTGACGTAGAATACATAGCGGTACATGGAGGAACAAGATACGCTGACGTAGAATACATAGCAGTACATGGAGGAACAAGATACGCTGACGTAGAATACATAGCGGTACATGGAGGAACAAGATACGCTGACGTAGAATACATAGCAGTACATGGAGGAACAAGATACGCTGACGTAGAATACATAGCAATACATGGAGGAACAAGATACGCTGACGTAGAATACATAGCGGTACATGGAGGAACAAGATACGCTGACGTAGAATACATAGCGGTACATGGAGGAAAAAGATACGCTGACGTAGAATACATAGCGGTACATGGAGGAACAAGATACGCTGACGTAGAATACATAGCGGTACATGGAGGAAAAAGATACGCTGACGTAGAATACATAGCGGTACATAGAAGAACAAGATACGCTGACGTAGAATACATAGCGGTACATAGAAGAACAAGATACGCTGACGTAGAATACATAGCGGTACATGGAGGAACAAGACACGCTGACGTAGAATACATAGCGGTACATGGAGGAACAAAATACGCTGACGTAGAATACATAGCGGTACATGGAGGAACAAGATACGCTGACGTAGAATACATAGCGGTACATGGAGGAACAAGATACGCTGACGTAGAATACATAGCGGTACATGGAGGAACAAAATACGCTGACGTAGAATACCTAGCGGTACATGGAGGAACAAGATACGCTGACGTAGAATACATAGCGGTACATGGAGGAACAAGATACGCTGACGTAGAATACATAGCGGTACATGGAGGAACAAGATACGCTGACGTAGAATACATAGCGGTACATAGAAGAACAAGGCCATCGCCATGATTGAGTAGAAGGACGATTGTCTTAATTGCCCGCTGGCCAAACATTTCCTGGATTTTCCCGACGTTCGGAGGAGATAATTGAAAATGACACATCTTCCTTGGCCTTCATTACAGAGATTCCTAGGTCACTACAACAGATACAGAAATAGCACAAAATGACGGACATTGGTGTCAACTACCAATGATATCGTGCAGCATATCTATAATAGACTGTATCACTACACAGACACTTGGAAGAACACAATAGCTATCATATCTTACTATCAATGGTATAGTCTGAAGATTACTATGGTAGACGTCTTTTTATGCAAGTAGAGCACTTGAGTGACACAAAGGAATGGACTGCCTCTGTACGCTTATCGAGGTCACCCTTGCGTGATTGCTGATTCTTTTTTTCCCCTATGTCTTGAGGACCATGGGAGCACGGTGGACAGAACTCTAGGGATACTCCATTCCTATACCATGTGGTATAATATGATATTCTATCGATTATTATAAGATCTAGTACTATATTTATGAACCCTGAATTGTTTGGAATGTTTAAACTCTTTTTATCCAGCATGTTTCGAAATCAACTAACGTTTTAGAAAAAATCTATAAATTGAGTGTGTATATAATTATTATTATCTCTCTCATTTTTCGTTAACAACAATAAAAAACAATAAACAAATACCTTAATTGAGAATTATTATTTGAATATGTGATAAATAGGATGATATATTTTTAAACGCCATCTCTCTGGAACTTGATTCAGAATTATCTAATTAATTTTTGATGCATAAAATATACAGAAATGGCTATGATTTTTTAAAAATATATTGAATAAAACTTCCTTATAAGCCGAAAATGATAATAAGAATTATTATTATTGTGTAAAATATATATTTCTTTCGCCGTTTTTCTTAATCCGTTCATAGAGAACTTGCATTCTTCTAATACTTCTTTACTTATACTATATTCTTTTATACTTCTTGGATTCTTCTATACTGACTGGTTGGTTGTTTATTTTAACCCCTATCACAGATAATATAATGATAATTTATAGTTCAAAATTCAATCTGCCTATTTGATATTTCATTATGAAAAAAAAAAAAAAGGTTTTAATCCATTATCCACTTGGATAAAAAGGCAATCCGAGAAAATTCTGGCATTTCCCCAATTCATTCATCTAGTATCTTTATAATTGTTTATTAGATCAATATTTTATGTGTATGCAAAGAAAAGTTAATCTTTTTCCTAGAGATGTTTTATACGCAGATTATTTTACTGTTCTCTTTTACGAGAAAAAAAAAAAAAAGGTTTAGGCCACACACCTCGCCAGTATTTCCGCCATACATTCTCAACTCGACTCTTTCTAGGAAAGAAGTTCCAAGACATCAATTTTCTGTCTTGTAGGGGCCAATCTTTCCTCAGTTGGACAACTTTGATGGCTCTTTGGGTTAATCCAAGCCGATTAGGGGTAGTACCCAGGAAAGATTGCTTCAGCTACTTTGACCTACATTTTAGATCCCTCAATCTTCTAGGTCACCTGCTCTGATCTCCTTCATCATTCTTTAATGGTCAAATTTTTTCGCGACCATATCATTAGATGTTTGTCAGGAGATACCACCTTTCACCTTCAACATAAGTACTTTCACTTTCAAACACATTTAAAACATAAAAACTAACTTCTTTTTAGATAACCTTAAGATAGACGTTGACTCTGGCATTCATATTTCTTAAAATTAGAATATTTTTTAAACACCTTGCTTTAATTTCATTTCTCTTTACGAAGACAAAAGAATTTTGTTGAAACGTTATCTTGGCGAAGTGTCAATTCTTTTTAAATAATATTAATGATTCTTCGATTGATTTTTTTGAAACGATATACCTCTTACATAATATATAATTGTTTGTTGCGTATGTAATATATTGAAAAATGATATTTTTCTACATTTTTGTTTTAAATTACAGGTTACCGATATTTTTATAAATCGATATAAGGCATATATAATTATGTATACTATGTGGACATTGTGGTAACAATTCTTACCGCAACCAGAATGATTTTAGTAATAAATAATGATAACTATTATTCCATTGGCCTTGCATCCATTGTTGAGCTCTTAAATGATTTCTTTTAACCTATATTATCATTTTTGGATAATGAACTGATTTCATAAATATACTTCTTCAATTATTTTGTTATTTATTGGTTTTTCCACTTTAAAACATTTTTATTCACGATAAAATTGTGAAAAGGAGTTTTAAAATTACAAAATATTTTCTCACAATGAGTTCCTTTTTATTAAAAACGCTAGCTTTCAAGCGATAATCGCTCTGGTATTTCTGGTAGGATAAAGTCGATATTTTAGTAATCCCGTTGAAGAGAGATTATCGCTTGAAATCTAGCATTTTTTAATAAAAAGAAACTCATTGTGAGAAAATATTTTGTAATTTTAAAAACATTTTTGATAATTATTTTGGTACATATGTAAATTTTTAGCTATATGAATAATAAAAATGACTCATCGAAAATAAAAAGAGGGTCAAATGCTTTTAGAAAATGATGATGGCATATATAAAGAAGGAAAATACATAATCAATCCTATAAGACTGAATTACCTTTGTACAATATCCTAAAATAACGCCTCTTTATTTCAAATTATTTAACAATCATTATAAATAGATAATCAATATTTTATTTTTATTTTATTATTACAGAAGCACGAAGTCTATCAGATTATTGTGCTATATTAGAATTATTTACATTAATTACATCTTTAATTATTTACACGATGAATTAGTAGTGATTTATATATTTGTGTACAAATAGCTCTTAACTCGCCAAAGTTTTCATAAGATTGAGTATATACAGAAAGATGGCATTATGTCAAAGTAAGCAAGTACAATTTGATTAGTCAGATGGCAAGCCAACAAAAGATGCTCTGGTGTTTTAACATCTAGACAGCATTCACATGTTGGATCATTTATTACTCTCAAGTCAAAGAGAAAATGCATATACGTTTCATATATAAAATTGAGGCAATCAATCTTATAACACCTAATTACTTTTGAATAATATCCTTAAATGTCACCTCTTTTCAACAACCAATAGATATGTAAATACACAATATGTATATAAGTTGACCTGTTAAAGAACTAATGTCCAAAAGCTTTTTAAACAATTGATACCAAAAAAAAGACGCAATATTTACTAAAGATTATATTTTCACAAATGATTATTAAAACATCGCCAATACAAACGAAACACTTTTCATATAATGGTTAATTAATTAATTAATTATAAAAAACGGAATTTATACAGTTAAATACATTATCACTGTCATAAATAAGTACTCCACCTATAACCCTAAAAACCTGATGACCTTTAAAAAAAAAAAAGAAGAGATCGTTAAGGCATCAGGCCAAAGTTATCTCCATCAAACTAAAGAACTAAATTATTCGGATAGCGAAGGAAGGATACTGATAAAGACAAGTTATCGTTCCAGACTTGTAAAAACCTGACGCCTATTAACAAGCCACTTCAATTTTTTATTTAAAAAAAAAAAGAAGAGTTAACAAGAGGGAGGATAAAAAAAAAAAAAACACGAAGAGCCTGAGGGGGGGAAAGGCAGGATAAGCAAGCGGACCATAAAATAAACGGGCTGCCTTCTCTATCTTCTTTTTTCTATGGGTATTGAAGTGAGAGAAGCAAATTATAGGTTCAACATAGGCATCGCTATCCTTACCGCTCTCATTTAGCGGTATAATAGCTGGACGAAGGCAGTATGTTGGTTGGAAGGTCGGCTGACAAACCCGTTTGTTGTGGGCCAAGGATTCCAACATACTCAGCTGGTTCTCACATAAATCTGGGAAGAAGTGTGCGTAACTAATGCGACCTACATTGATCCTTATGTGATCGGGGAATAACACATTGATGATTGGACTAATACAATTAACGAAGAGTAATCACACCAAATACTAATCAATAATGGGGATACGATATAATGGAATTTCACGGTAGATTCTGTGGCCACTGAACTTAGAGGCTTATGGGTTCTGCGCTGCCTGGAGTATAGGAGCTCCATCTATGATTCTTTCCTGTGCTGAATCTGTATAAGACCGGTGATCTTAATAAAGCTGAATTTGTGTGTGGGATAATGGAATTGGTTGTATTTACCATTACAACTTCGACAAGTTTTTAATCTTACATACCTATTTGGATTCGGAATATTTACATATGCGTTTTCTAAAAAAAAGGTAACATTTGGATAATGCATAACATATAAATTGCGATTTAATATACAGTAAAAATTCTCATAAGAAAATCATGATTAAAGACCACCTCACTGAAAGACCACCTTTGAGTAAAAAACATTCAAAATTTGATCTTACATAACCCGACTTTTATTATAACCTCCAAGAAATAAAATGAGATAATCGTATTCAATTTTAGTCGTTATCACAAATTAGAGAAGAATTTTATAATTCTCAAATTATAATATTCACCCCCAAAGGTATCTTAACCAAGGACCAAAACCCACATATTCACTATTACTTTAGGGTAAAGAGTTTATTTTTTTAATATAACGTTTTTGTAAACAAGAATTCAAGATTTATCGCTTTCTTCAACTCAAAACTTTCTACTACAAAAAGGATGGGTTATATACAGAATGAAATTTGAATAAGCCTTATTTGCATATTTGTTTTAGAGTTAACTATGCAAATATTTTTGTTAGGAATTTTAACGCTATCTAAAAATATTTAAATATCAAGAAGGGGTAGAAAATATTCAACTGCATTTAAAATCTTCTCTAAAGAAATTATGCTCTTAAATAGGTGTTTTTTTAGTGAAGATGTAAAATAAACGCTAAATTCTCCATCGTCTCTTTAAAAAAAACCATAATATTATTATGAAGATCTCACAAGAGAATTCCAGATAGGCTTAAACAAACAAATGTGTTGGTCATTAGGGATTCAGAGAGATCTACTTAACCCATCCACCCACTTGAGTGTTGCTAAATGTGGACTGGCTGAAGATGGGATGGGCGGAGAAGATTTCCTCTATTCTAATGAAGTCCATCCAGGAGCGATGATAAGATCAGAAGAAGCTAATAGGACACGGAGGTCGACGGCCTGTCCTAGTGCCGACAGACACAATGGACGGAGCAAATCTCACACTTTGACGGACGCTTAACCGCCTCAGTGCCTTCCTTCCCCAAACAAGAATAGACTCTTCCACAAAGTAAGAGAATATCGCTAAAAGAATAATAGTCTAGTAGCCTAGATTGTGTCGTTTTCTGTAACAGGTACCAGTGTTCGAAACCCATAGTGATGCAATCCTTTTTTTTCTTTAATATTAATATGCTTCAATGGTTACTGATTCTTGCCCAACCTTGACAGTTAGTATGATTAAAGAATGATATTCCAGTACCTTGTTGCGAATAATTATACGGAAGGAATTCTGTCACCTTGTAAGTATAAATGTTGAACTGCTTTTACATATGTAAATATGTGGGATACTTACTGTGTATCTTTAATGCACTCGCAAGTTCAGATTTAGTTCTTCGATTAGATTTTGCAAATTGTTATTGAAAAATCGGAATAATATCTATATTTATGTAATCCTATGATATGCCTTTCTTAAAATTGGTCTTAGCCTTCATCTCAGCGTACTTTTACATTCATAATAATATTTATTATATTCATGGTAAGTTAGGGGAGTTGCGAAAGTTTATGCTGTAAGCATGTTTACCTAAAGGGCTATGACAAAGCGGGTTTTGGTCACTAAGGCCAACAGTCTGGGCATATGGAGCTCTTCACTCAGATTCCAAACCAAGGGCAGATGTCCTTTTTCTTAGCCTTAATAGACAACTCATATAAATGAAACAACTTTGATAACGAACTTATATTTGGTTCTGTGAGCACCTATACAGTATTAGTCTCTAAATCACATGTAAAGCTATCGTACTCGAGTTTGAAGAAAAATTACTGTAGACTTGAGCTATAGGAGAGAGGACTGTGCAATGTCAAAAAATATCTTTGTAAGGAACGATATGTAAAAGCA
The DNA here is from genome assembly GCA_030710605.1 of Cordylochernes scorpioides. Taxonomy (NCBI): domain Eukaryota; kingdom Metazoa; phylum Arthropoda; class Arachnida; order Pseudoscorpiones; family Chernetidae; genus Cordylochernes; species Cordylochernes scorpioides. Next base: position 35,747,178 of record CP092884.1, read on the forward strand.
GCTTCCACCATGGACGTTGAGGCGATAGCTGTTTGTATACATTCCATCTATTTACATATGGGTTTACACAGGTGTCTCGGGGGTGGGATACCACACATTCCACGATGGCTAACTTCAGTGAGGTAACTACAGCAATCCAATCATATAGAATTCATTGGGATTCAGATATATAAGGAAGCGGTGGTAGGACACACACACACCGCAGGGGAAGTGTCCCAACATACAGCCCACGGGCAGTAGGGTATGGCCCAACCAATCGTTACGATAGACTCCTCCGTCAATTAAGGTTTCGGTAAAGTCTTGCCACCGTTGATGCCCTAGGGAAATGGGTGACACCATTCACTTTCAGCTTTCACTCTGGAGAGTGTGACGACTACTTAGCAATGACGGAACTAGGGTTGTTAGAGAGGTAAGCTGGGTCATACTGGTAGATAGTCTTTCTTATAGAACTCTTCACTTTAGTGTCAGGATGGCCGAGTTGTCTAAAAAAGACGTTAGACTTAAGAGCAAATATTATCTAGCGCGAGTATTGTGCTTGAGTATTTTGGTCCACTGATGTGGGTGTGGATTCGAATCCAATTTCTGACACTTTCTTTTCAAGTGTTTATACATTGGTCTGTCATTGCTGTATGGATTATTTGCATTGTAAGAGGGGCAAGATATCTCGGGAGAATATGAAAATGTAGATGTCTACACTTATGAAAACAATGGTATATATGTACGCGTCATTATATCTCCTCCGGGTTATGATTATGTTTTCGATGCACGAAGGAACGTGTGGCCATTGGACATGCTTCGGACCAGGAGGCTGTTGTTGGGTGCTGCGCTACCTGGAGTATAGGAGCTCCATCTATTATTTCTTCCTGTGGTGAATATGTATAAGACCGGTGGTCTTAATAAAGCTTTGTGTGTGTGATAATGTTTTCGTTATGAAGATATATCTCCTTTATCCACGGATTAATCTTTTTCTTCAATAGGATTTTTATGGCCTATATGCGAACACCATTATATAAAATTTAATAATGAATATCCCCCACAGATTTTAACATAATTATTCTAATAAATTTTATTTGCAATGTGTTTATATGCCGATGCGTCAATTTGGGTATGTTGTTTAAGTGCAATTTGAGTACATTTGAGATACAGTTAACATTTTGAATCTTAAGAAATGTATTCTAGACGGGAGAAAAAATAAATCGGGTTAAAAAAAAAAAGGAATTGGGATAATCTCAACCAGAAATCTGGGAGAAACGAAAGTTGTATGGAATGTTGTAATTCTTCCGCATTTCGGCGGTTGAGGCAAAGAAAGATATGGAAGGGGCCAAAGCGTCATCTCATCAAGAAATCTCGGAGGAAGTAGAGCAGATTTCAAGGCGGTATCGAGGAAGTTCTTGAGGAAAACCCTAAGGCTTCTATCCCTTCTTCTTGAGTGTCCTTTGTATGTCCTTACTTCTGACCGAGATAAAGCTGGATGACAAATGTCTCAGGATCCTTCTTCAAGATGGGTTGCGTGCTTGAGTAACTGGCACAGACTCTTCCTCCTTCAATCAGGTGCCAAGCACCAGGATGTCTTCGTGGATGTGACAAATTTCTTCAGGGATTCCTTTAATCTTAGTACCTTCAGAGAGAGAGAGTGAGAGAGAGAGTTTATCATAATATCATTTATTTCGAATATATTTTATCATTAACTCGTTTCTGAAAGAATCGCTATCCACAAAGAATTTATAATTTATTAAATCTAACAGAAAATTTTGTTTATTTTTCAAATTTAGCCATATACGGTTACAAATCATTTACTTCTTTTGATCATTTCCATTACCAACTGGGTTTCTCACCTTAAACAATCCTTATATTGAGAAAAACATATACAATACAAGTATTCTTAAATGTTTATACAAAGATAATAGTTGCTATCGAATTTTGAATATTTTAATGAACTAATTAAAAAATATGCAATTCTATACGAGATTTTTACTTACTACTGATAGAAAACATAGTTTCTTTGTATAAGGTATATATAAAGAAGATTCATCTCTTAAGTATTTGAAGAGATTTCAACTAGAATGAACACACAAAAAATTATATGAATGCTGAAATTTTTAAACCAAATTTTACCAAAGCTTTACGTTAGTTGGTTAAAGAATTTTACTTATTACATCTTATCATTTCAGATAATACTGAGTCAAATCTTATAACTCTCATCACAAAGTTTACCAAAAATAAGAAAAATGTCCCAGTAAAGTATTCGAGATGATGTTGTCAATGAAAGAGAGTTTTATTTGAACTTAGAGAAAGTCTCACTTAGATGTAAAGACACACATTGAAGAACATTAAGCCATGAGAGAAATAGGTAATCGTTATTTGAAGATAGTAACAGCCAAAACGATCAACAGTATAATTGTGTGAAGTGACAATCAGTGTACTATATCTATAGAAAAATGTTTCTATAGATAGACCAATTGATCTCACTACGAGTACTATTGAAGTACAAATACTTTCAGAAAAAAAGAGAATCATTCTAAAGAAAATAGTTCTACAATTTCGGAAAAAGAACGTACAGTTTGGTACTTTGGACTCAACAATGTTTGAGCTTTCCCGTTTAGGGCAATTGGAGTCAATTGTCGAGGAAGAAAGAAAGGTTCCTTCAACTCTAGCTGAAGGAAACTGGACTATGGTTCAAATGTTGGGGGAAAGATGGGAAGGTGGATTGTGGAACTTGATTACAATAGACCTTTGTAGCTAGTTGATCTTGATCCTTTTCTGCTGTAAGGAGATATGCCATATCTAAGTATGTAATAAGCTGAGAATCTTCGATATTTTTAAAAATCTTGATTTTTTCACGAAATCAAACTTTTGAAACACCTATAGTAAAGACACCGTATATCTATCTCTACCTGTATATGTATCAATATTTTAAAATATGATAAAATTTTATTTATTTATATCACTTGTCTGTTTGTTTGAAAAGCATATATAATTTTTTCTTTACTCCTTTTCTTTTTTTATTCCATAGCAATGACGAGTAACTACCGATAACTTACTGAAATTATAACAAAGGAAATGAACAAAATTCTTTGATATTTGGTAAAAATTATTAAAATCCATAAACATGCAGCGTGAACTGGCACATCACATTAAACTCACCGATTTTTAAAATTATGGTAACAAACCTTTTTCAGTTAGCAGTCTTTTATGCAAATTTCGGTGCAGAATTTCTACTCAATACCTTTCTAATGTGTAAACAGCAAGAACAAAGATGACTGAAGTGGGCTGTTCTCAATTTAATAATTCAAATCTAAGATGAAAGAAAAATGAAAAGAGAACTTTCGCTACTGGTAAAAATTACCTATAGAACGACTTTTAAACTTAAACCTATGGTATGCGCATAGGTAAATATATAATATGTAAATTGAATAATGATCTTAATACACACGCTTCATAAAAAGTAGAATGAACTACATTGTAAGCAAATTAGTGGCTATTGTTATTTCTAATTCTGTCATTTAAAAAACCCTATTGAGGAAAAGGTTTTGAAAAAGTGAGTTTTTTTCTGTAGTTCAATGCAATAGTGTTAATGACATCAATCAAAACTTTAAATAAAAGATTCCCACAGTGAGAAATAGAACAGTACTGTAAGTGCTTTCCTTACCACGGTTCTCCAGACCCTATCTCCGATTGAATCGAAAAGGAAGAAGGAAAATTGCAAAGAAAGGACGCCATCATAGAGTTAAGGCCTTTTAAAACTTATGGTATCAGGTACCAGGTATTAAAAATACCGTAATGGAGTTTCAAGTTTAAGAGTTAGGTATAGTCCGACTTATATGAACTCTTGAGTTAAACTGGTTCATCTCAATCATTTGGGAGGATATACAGAGCAATGAGAATTTTAAATATTTTTTGATCAATGCATTGAAGATTTATTTGTTTAGTTGATAGTATAAATGTATTTTTTCTTTGATTTATAATTTAGAAAGAATACGCTCACATAGACAAAACTTAAGGAAGTTTCATTTATTGATTTCACCGCTCATCTATTTTTTTTTATGGAGACGGAGGCAATTTTGTTCACACTTGGTTATCTCGTGTGTCTTCAATAAAGGTCACTGTAATATCTTTCAGAATTATTGTCTGAATCCTTATATACATGGTAAAAGGTACAACTTCCTTAAGTTTTGTCCATGAGTGTATTTTGATTCTAATTGAGGAGGATATTAATTCAGACTCTAATCTTTTTCTATATGAAATAATCAAAAGGAATTAGATATAAGTAACCCGGGTTTCTGGAGGGTAGAGCGTCAACTACCCGGAATCAAAAGGCAATTCATGTTTGCAGAACATCTACTAGGGGAAGATTATCAGGAGATCGTCTATTGACCATACTGGATGGATACATCTTGAAGAATGGTTGGAGAGGTAGACCAAGGAAGGATTGGTGTTTGCTAATCCAATAGGATGGTCTGGAATTAGAAGATACCTAGAGGTGAATTGATCAGAACAGAGTGGAATGGTATTCCATGATGTCTAACCTATGTATTTCCTACTTAGAATTGTCACTTCGACAAATATAGTGAAGAAAACGTTTAGGACGAAGCGCCAAAGGATTTTCTAAGAAGGAGAAAACAAAAACGGAGACGGTTCTATTATTTTGAGCCATTGAGGAAAACCAACAGTCAAGAATAGCCGTTCTTAATGAAGAGGGTTCATTCATCTTTGTCGAGCTTCAGACGCCTCCATTCCTAAGAATTAACTGATTTTTTAAATAAAATAAATGAAAGAAGGGAACTTTGTATCTCTCAAATGTATTGACCTATTTGCATTGGCAATCGTGCAATTGAGAAAACGAAAAGCAATTGTTATTCGTCTCGCAACACCACACTTTCTCGAATCCTATTGAAAATATTTATTGATAAATTCACAAGAATATTTTTGTGAAAAAGTACAAATTATTCAGAATTTTAGGAAGAGTAACCATTTTTTAAATTTACAAATTGAAAACTATTAATGAAATTTATTTTCAAATCGGTTTGTATTGTTTATTACTTTGATTAATTTGTATTTTTATATTCACGTTAAATTGCCAAAGAAAATATTGATTCAGTATTGATTATTATTAGTTTTTACTTATTCCAAGTACATGTGAAACAGGTTATGATAAACGTGATGGGTAGTTAGCGACTGCTTTTACTATAAGCTTCCACATGTCTACACAAGTAAAAAACAGTTCGACTTTCGCAATTACGGAGTTGGACTTTTACAAGATCGAGGGCCATTGAAGCACAGATTCAGTATAAAATCTAAGAATGGAATCGACCAGATATCCAAGACTGAATATTCAGGATTGTAATCTTATCCGTTGTTATTGTTGTCGTGTCCAATGAAGAGCCTCAGATGTCTCCATACATCTCTATCACAGCAGCATCAATGTCCACTATCTTGGATGTGTAAAGCTGCTGTTCTGGGTCTATGTTATCTTATTCGTAAAAGTGTCATTTTAGTTAAGACGTTGCTATTATAGCAATTGTAAAACAGAAATCTCACACCTTAGTAATTCTATTTCTCTTTCATTTATTACAATATTCAATTAAGAAAAAAAAAGAAAAATTGGTATTCTTGTTGGGCTGGCGTGTGGGCCATGTTACAAGGCCAATCAACTTCCTAAGTTGGAAAGGATTCAAGGGCGTCAGCAGGTGCTAACGGTGTGTACCACCACGCCCTCTGATTCCTCAGCAGCCGAGAAGAATGCAACCATTGTGTCGGTAAGCAGCTGGTGGATCAACCTTGCAAACGGCCTTTGTAACAACTACGTAATACACGGAACTGATTGCCCCGACCGACTCCCCCTAAATCTATATAAATAAAGAAGACATGTTGGTAAAAATAAAATGAACCAAATCTTAACCGCTCACATCAGCATTTTAGATGACATAGCGCCATTTATTGTGGAATAAAAATCAACCTTGCAAACGGCCTTTGTAACAACTACGTAATACACGGAACTGATTGCCGACACCCCCCTAAATCTATATAAATAAAGAAGACATACTTGTTGGTAAAAATAAAATGAACCACATCTTAACCGCTCACATCAGTATTTTATATGGCAGAGCTCCATCTACTGGAATAAAAATCAACCTTACAAATGGCCTTTGTAACAACTACGTAATACACGGAACTGATTGCCTAGTTGGATCCTAAATCTATATAAATAAAGAAGACAAACTTGTTGATAATAATAAAAAGAACCACATCTTAACCGCTCACATTAGTATTTTTATATGGCAGAGCTCCATCTATTGGAATAAAAAGTAACTAAACATTGATTTAGGTTATTCCATGATATCTGCTTTGCACATGTATAGACATGTGGTGCACTTACAGTAAAAACAGTCGCCTACTTTTACCCAACATGATCATGATGGCCCGTATCACGTATACAAGGGATAAGAAAAAAAAAACATAATACCTATTTGTCTAGACGGTGAAATTTGAAATAATTATATTGACAATTAGTCAGTTTTTACAAATAAAATTAATGATAATGAATAATGAGAATATACAATGATTTTATGAGCTAGGGAGACTCCACTACCTTGATATATTTGTCTAGATAAAGGAATGCTTTAATATTGATATTTTACTAAGGACAAAATTATCTAAGAAACACAACATTTACAAAAAAATAAGAGGATAAGTTTTGAAAATAGAGCAATCCATAAATATATTTTTCATTAAAAAGGCATATATTGGATCAAAATATCATTTATTTCATCAATATTTCAGTTGGCTGAACGCCAACCTTTATCAAGGTGTTATAACACATTAATATGTTATAACACCTTGATAAAGGTTGGCGTTCAGCCAACTGAAATATTGGTAAAATAAATGATATTTTGATCCAATATGTGCCTTTTTAATTAATGGGAGAAGTATTGTAGAGATATTAGAAAAGACAATGTTAATCAAAATATTCGTAGAAATTGTACTTACATTATATTTGTTGGCGCCGTGTTTCAAGAGATACTCCTAGGAAATATATGGTGGAAGATTAGAGCATGACCATATTGGACACATTTCCAAAATGTGTGAAAAAAAAAAACAGTCAGGGAACAACAACAACAACAGAACAAACAATCCTGTTACAACTCACAAGTACAAGAAAAGTATATTCATTCTAACAATGGACAATTACATTTTTACGATCTCATTGTTAAAACTTCGCAATCAATAACACACAATATGGAATTTATTTAAAATTTTATGCTTGAGAGTACATTAATGAAAATTACCTTTACAAAAGAAATATCTCAAAAAGATTATATTTTAAACTACTTTATTAATTCATTGGAAGTGAATTAATATCCTGAAATGTGAAAGTGACCGACTTCTTTCGATTTATCAAAAGGGAAAAAACAGTTGTCCAATTCTTCTAGTCCCAAAAAAAGGAAAGATTTTATTTGATATTTATTTTGAAATATGATGATAGGAAAAGATGGTTGACAAGATTAAGAATGAAGACTTTTTTTGAAGATTGAAAGAGGAACTTATCTCTTTTAAAGGTCATCAAAAAAAAAAAAAAGACTGAAGAATTTAGATGGGACATATATATATTAAGCGGAAATGGATTGGTGAAGAAATTTCTGAAAGGTAAAATGAATGGGAAGAGATGCAACACGGTAAGGAAAAAAAATCCTTAAACTGATGGACTGGATAGGAATCTGTGAAGAAGAACTCAAGATTTAAGATAAGCATGACGCTTATTGAGACCAGGATCTGCTCAAGAGCAGAGAAACTTAAGAATAGATGTTAATATTCATTTTAAAATGGTCAATAATCAAAAAAATATATTTTTTATATATTCTACTTGATCATTTTCATTTTTCAAGGCAATATATTTTAGTTAGTTAAAAAAAGCCTATATGACGTTATTCAAGGTATAGAATTTCTTTTGAATTGATTTTGGCTATATTCCAAGATGCCCTTTTATCTATAGACATTCCATATGGGATCCCACCTTCAACATTCTTATATAAAAAGATGCCACCAATATTTATTTGTTATTTTTCCTGGAATATCTGAAAAATGATTTGATGGAAAGAACACCTTAAGGCGACGAGCAAGATTCTAATCGAAGAAAGTTCTTTCCTGAAGTCTGAAAAGGAAATGCGACAGAAATTCTCTGATCCTATTTCTGATAGTTTTCTTTATACTTGCCGAAGGTCTATCGTCATGAAATTTAAGAATTGTTTTTCTATAATTCAGTCATTCGTTAAAAGACATCTATATTTGCCAAGATTCTGTCCAGATTCTAATCGAAGAAAGTTCTTTCCTGAAGTCTGAAAAGGAAATGCGACAGAAATTCTCTGATCCTATTTCTGATAGTTTTCTTTATACTTGCCGAAGGTCTATCGTCATTCAATTTGAGAATTGTTTTCTCCAATTCATTTATCCGTTAAAAGACATCTTTATTTGCCAAGATTCTGTCCAGATTCTAATTAAAGAAAGTTCTTTCCTGAAGACTTAAAAGGAAATGCGACAGAAATTCTCTGATCCTATTTCTGATAGTTTTCTTTCTACTTGCCGAAGATCTATCGTCATGCAATTTATAAGAATTCCTTTTCTTTAATTCCTATATTCGTTAAAAGAAATCTCTATTTTCCAAGAATATTGTCTAGAAAGTGTGTTTTTCTATTATAGTTCTCAATTCACTCCAATAGAATACCTAAACAATTTTAGTTTTACATATAATATAGTATTTTTTTTTAATACTGATTTCTTTGATGGCTGAAACTCAATATCCAAGAACATTGTAAGGATAAACAAAATTCTTTTTTACTTTAGTTATTTAAATTCCATCATAGGGAAGTGTGTAACGAAGAGAAATAACTATATATTTACATATATTTATAATTAGGACCTGATTCATATGAACATATAGATCGAAATTTTGCCGTGAGGAAATTAAACTATAATAAATTGCCACCGACCTGAGTTCTCTAGTTTGCGAAGACGGTCATTAGATGGCACTCAGTTTTAACGTCTATTTTGACGGAAAAGGCGTCCTTTATTTTTATATGAACATATTTATGAATTTTTATATTTTCAAACCCTCTTTTAAACTTCTTTTTAAACCTTTGTGTTTGCTTATACAACGTCTTAAGGTAAGGTTTTCCATTAATGTTGTTTAAAACCTTTAAAGAACAGTTTATTCTTTCACACACATAAAACATATAAAATCCAATTTAAAAAATGTATTTTATATCAGAATATTATAATTTAGTAAATTCTATATATATATTCATATACGCACGTATATTTTCAAAATTTTGTTTTACAAACAGAAATAATGTAATTTTTTTCTCTCAATATATAATAAGTATTTAAAATATGTAAATAATGATGTGTATAAATATAGATAAAGAATTATTCCTGAATTGAAATTAGACGAAAAACATGGTGAAGGAAGATGAGTTTCTTTTATTGATGCATAGGTGCAAGCTTTCGGGTAAAAACCCTTCAACAGGCGAGCAATGAAGCGCGACTTATAAGTTCTTATAAGTCGCGCTTCATTGCTCGCCTGTTGAAGGGTTTTTATCCGAAAGCTTGCACCTATGCATCAATAAAAGAAACTCATCTTCCTTCACAATGTTTTTCGTCTAATGATGTGTATATAAAAATGTATTTATTATTAAGTTGTTAAAGTGATACTCCTGTTGAAGGACTGACAAGTCTGAAAGCTTGAAAATAAAAAGTTGCACAAGAAACTTAGCATTGGAAGCTTCATTTTATAATAAATCTGTCATAAATATTGAAATATATAGGTACGCCATATATTTAAAAGTGCATGTATGAAACTTTAATGCTTTATTCTATTTGTAGGGGTGTGGTACCAACTTTCTCAAAAGTTTTAAAGAAACGGAATTTAACTGAATTGAACAATTGTAAAATAAGAGATCAATCATTCCTCAACAATAGACCTGAATGCCTTCAATCTTTTACTGTTCATAACAAGATTTGAATGTACTTGCAGAACTTGCCATTGTTCATGGAAGGTGTTGAAACATTGGCCTGAATAGATAGCAATTACCACCAACACGCACCGTTTTCTAACGATATCGTATTTATGGAGTGGCGCTACGAAACGCTCAACAGGAGACCATGGTTTCAGGCTAATGGACGTTTCTTAGTATACCAAACTTGTGTTGTGGTTTTGTCACCGACCTGAAGTCGCTTATTTGCGGAGAGAGTCAATAGATGGCGTCTAGTTTTGACGGGAGAGGTGATGTTTATTTTAATACATATATATATAAGTAGATGGAAAATTTGCCGGGAGGAAATTGATCCATAGAAGCATAGGGCGCCTCTCCCGTTAAAATAAACGTCAAAATATGACGCCATCTATTGACCGTCGCCGCAAACTAGAGGCCTCGGGTCTGTGACAAAGCCACAACACCAGTTTGGTACACCTAGAAACGTCCATTAGCCTGAAACCACGGTCTCCTATTGAGCGTAAGTATAAAGAATAGTACAAAAGTGAAATTGTACTAGGATTAGGTAGATCAATTAAGAAAAAGTCCTCTCCTGATCGTGCAACTAAAAATTGTTGATGGCTTGCGCCATCTGTCGGAATAAATATAAACTAAGGCGAAATTCTTTTTATAGCGATATTTCGACAGGTTGAACGCTGGTATTTATCATAACAACTATCCTATTGAGACAAGGATAAATCTATATATATGTTAAGAGAAAGGTATCTCTTGATCCAGTAACTAAAAGTTGCTGATTGCTTGCGCCATCTGTCGGAATAAATAAAATCGTTGATATTTTAATTATTCCAGAATTGGCCCATTCTTTATTAATCAAGAAAATCTAACTACGTACGCGTTTTGAGCTGTTCCTGATTAATCAAGAATGGGTATTTGGTCAATTGTGAAATAATTAAAAATCAACGATTAGTTTAAATTTATTCCGACAGATGGCGTAAGCTATCAGAAACTTTTAATTGCACGACTAGGAGATGCATTTTTCTTAATTCATCTACCTTATCCCCCAGTACACTTTCACTTTATTAGTATTTTTCACATATGTGTATGTATATAAAAATAAAGGTGACTTCTCCCGTCAAAATTAGACGCCATCTATTAACTGTCTCCGCAAATTAGCGACCTCAGGTCGGTGACAAAGCCACAACACCAGCTTTGGAAAACTGAGAATCGTCCATTAGCCCGAAACTATGGTCTTCTGTTGATCACTTCTCAGTTTGCCAAAGCCGGTGTTGTGGCTTTGTCATCGACCTGAAGCCGCTATTTTGCGGAGATTATCAATATTGTCGTATTTTATTTTTGAATACTCTGTGTGAAAGCTAGATTTGGAATAGGAACTAACCTATAAGTTTTGGTTTTGGCTTTCCGTGTTGGTTTTTGTTTTCTTCTTGTCTTGCTAAATGCAATAAATAATTATTTTGTTGCTTTAAAGAGAGTTGTAATTATTTAAAATACTACAAATATATTTTCATAGATCAATATTCTCCCGGCAAAATTTCCATGTATATATAATAGGTGATGCTGTGAGATAGTAGTGTGGTGATGTTAATCAAAGAAAAACCTGAAACAGATAAGTTTAAAATGAGATATATAATAAATCTAAATGTGTCAAATTGACTGCAATAATTTTAAAAGCTATTTATGATAATACTAGACTATAAATGTCGCGTGAATAATATCTAAATTTCAAATATTATTACGAGTTAATAAGTAAAATATATTGTAATATATCAACTCAACATCTTTAAAAAATAACTAAAATTTAATGTACTATGAAAATAGAACTAATGTTTTAGGAAAAAAAGAAAGAGCATGTGGAATATAAAGGAATTGAAAAAATAAAAGGAGAGAAAGAACGCAAAGACATTTTAAAGTTCAACTTGAAAAATATATTTATTTGATATCCTCTCTCTCTCACGAATCAATATCTAGATTCCGTATAGTTTGGTAACTTAAGAGATCACAATAATATATTTCTTACAGTTTTCCATTGTTGTGGAAAGACGTAAAGAAAATTTATCATAAGAATGTTTATTACAATTACACATTGTTGGAGAGCGTGAAAAACCCTATCATAAGGATGTTCCTCACAGTTATTCATTGTTGAATGCCGTAAAGAAACCCTATCGTTACAGTTAACCATTGTTGAATGCCGTAAAGAAACCCTATCGTTACAGTTAACCATTGTTGAATGCCGTAAATAAACCCTATCGTTACAGTTAACCATTGTTGAATGCCGTAAAGAAACCCTATCGTTACAGTTACCCATTGTTGAATGCCGTAAAGAAACCTTATCGTTACAGTTACCCATTGTAGAATGCCGTAAAGAAACCCTATCGTTACAGTTACCCATTGTAGAATGCCGTAAAGAAACCCTATCGTTACAGTTGCCCATTGTTGAATGCCGTAAATAAACCCTATCGTTACAGTTAACCATTGTTGAATGCCGTAAAGAAACCCTATCGTTACAGTTACCCATTGTTGAATGCCGTAAAGAAGCCTTATCGTTACAGTTACCCATTGTAGAATGCCGTAAAGAAACCCTATCGTTACAGTTACCCATTGTTGAATGCCGTAAAGAAACCCTATCGTTACAGTTGCCCATTGTTGAATGCCGTAAAGAAACCTTATCGTTACAGTTACCCATTGTTGAATGCCGTAAAGAAACCTTATCGTTACAGTTACCCATTGTTGAATGCCGTAAAGAAATCCTATCATAAGAATGTTTCTTATATTTGTACATTGTTTCATAAACTAAAGAGACCCTACTATTACACGAATGTATCCAAAGTTACACATTGTTGTATGACGGGGAAAAAACATTACAAGTCTATTTCTTACAGTTTTACATTGTTGAAAGAACGTAAAGGACTACTATCACAAGAATGTTTTTTACAATTGTACATTGTTGCATGAACTAAAGAAACCCGACTGACGTAAATGTTTCCTAAGCTACACATTGTTAAATAACGTAAAGAAACTCTACTATCACACGAATGTATCCAACAGTTAGTTCCACATTGTTGGATAACATAGACAAAAAAAAAGTTCCCCATATTTAGAAACGATGGCTATAAAGGTTTGAAGCAGGAAGCATTTATCGGCAAGGGAGAAAAATGGGAAAGAAAAATTCCGTCTAAGATACGGTCCTTTTATCCTTTTGGCCTTGATTCAAGGTATTTTAAACTTTTTTTACCTCTTCTATGTACTTAAACTTAGAAAATATTTATTTTTATATGGGACAATAATTGTAGTATATTTATAAAGATATTTTATAGAATTTTAAGAACTTTCAGTTGCACGATAAGTAGATGCCTTTTTCTTAATTTATCAACCTCATCCCAGTACAATTTCACATTTGTACTATTTTTTACCTTTGTTTCGCGTCCTCACACCCTTCTGGCCTTAACTATCCGTTTCATGATTTTTTTCAGGATGCCTGAATGACCAGTTATTTGGTCGTTGAGGTACAATTTGCACCACGCTGACGAGGGCCAACAGCCCGAAACGGGTACGTGGTTAGCTTTTCTTGTTTAATCAAGAATGGGTATTTGGCCAATTCTGGAATAATTAGAAATCAACGAATAGTTGATATTTATTCCAATAGATGGCGCGAGCCATCAGCAACTTTCAGTTAGACGATAAGGAGATGCCTTTTTCTTAAAGATATTTTAATATATATATATATCACTGAAATGTATAAATAAACTTTATTATCATATGTAAATGAAGATAGGAATACCAGATATTTGAATACATTTTAATTTAGCAACACTTTTTAGAATTTTATTATATCATTTTGTTACGCAATTTTTTGCCCATCAGTACCATTTTGCAGATTAATAAAGAATATCGAAAAATATTTTCAGCATAGATAGAAAGAGAAATCTCTTTTAATCATCGTAAAACAAAGAAGAATAACAAGACCTTCTAAGAGATGTATTAGGAAAGTTGCACGGACTAAAATTTTGATTTGCATAGAGGGAGGGGGATTAGTGTGAAAGGCAGTCTGATGACCCCTAAAGTGCATAGAGCCTCCGGGGTCGCCATCAACCCACATTACAGCTTAATAGGTTGACCGTATCCAGAATTTAAATCCCACCAATCTATCCTACAATTAGGGAGAGCGAATCATGATTACGTAGAGCTTAAGAAGACTTGGGATATAAAAAAAATGATAATCTGTGAGGCGTGAAGTGGTACAATCTTCATTTATCTTATCCTAGGACACACATTCCACTTTCTCAATCTCGATTAATCAACCATCGATTATTGATTACAATCGATCCTTATTTGGAAAAGAGCTAAAAAGATTGGCTGGGGACATAGCTCAAGAATGATATACAACTAGAATATCTTCTCGAAATATTTCAATTATGACAATTCTCATTTAATTAATAAGGGCATCAAATTATATCAAATATACACTATGTCTTTTTATTATCAATAAATTATATTTGAATCCTATAACATCCAAGTTAATGATTGAAAAATTTTCAAATATTGCTTTACCTCTATGAGTTTTTATTTGTTTTTCGAAAATTTGATTTTTTTTACGATTTTATAGTGAGAAAGATCATAATTTTACGTGAATTCATAAAAAAAATGAGCGATTCGAATAGAATTATTTGCGTTTGATATATTTTTTTCTGCGTATTACTATCAACCTTTAATTCTTTTTTCTAGATTCAGTAGCATATATATGTACCTAGTGAAGAATCCCTCTCTTTAGTTATGTATCAGAACGATGACTTATATACATCACCCTAGTCAAAACCTTTACTAGTGATGATGAATGAGTCTCAACACCAGTTTGGGCAAATTCATACAAAAAACTAACCTGTATTGTCTGAAATTTCCAAAACTGGTATTGCGGGTCATCACCACTAGTAAAGTGTTTTCTAAAGTGATGAACACAAGTCATCGTTCTGATACATAATTAAAGGGAGAGATTCTTCTCTAGGTACATGAATATAATCCCCCCCGTAACTTTAAGTTATATTTGCCTTCCATGTATTGTTTTAAAAATAAAGGATATTCGACTTTTAGAAAGTTTGCGCTTTCCTTTTATGCCCTCCGCTTGTACACGCTTGTTCGGCGGTACATATATTAAAATTGGAACGATACAGAGAAGATTAGCATGTTTCCTGCGCAAGGATGACACGCAAAATTGTGAAACGTTCTATGCCCTCCGCTTGTACACGCTTGTTCGGAGGTACATATACTAAAATGGAACGATACAGAGAAGATTAGCATGTCCCACTGCGCAAGGATGACACGCAAAATTGTGAAGCGTTCTATGTCCTCCGCTTGTACACGCTTGTTGGCGGTACATATACTACAATAGGAACGATACAGAGAAGATTAGCATGTTTCCTGCGCAAGGATGACACGCAAGATCGTGAAGCGTTCTATGCCCTCCGCTTATACACGCTTGTTGGCGATACATATACTACAATAGGAACGATACAGAGAAGATTAGCATGTCCTCTGCGCAAGGATGACACGCAAAATTGTGAAGCGTTCTATGCCCTCCGCTTATACACGCTTGTTCGGCGATACATATACTACAATAGGAACGATACATAGAAGATTAGCATACTCCCTGCGCAAGGATGACACGCAAAATCGTGAAGCGTTCTATGACCTCCGCTTGTACACGCTTGTTCGACGGTACATATACTACAATAGGAACGATACAGAGAAGATTAGCATGTGTCCTGCGCAAGGATGACACGCAAAATCGTGAAGCGTTCTATGCCCTCAGCTTGTACACGTTTGTTCGACGGTACATCTACTAAAATAGGAACGATACAGAGAAGATTAGCATGTCCTCTGCGCAAGGATGACACGCAAAATCGTGAAGCATTCTATGCCCTCCAAACAAGGTGTAGTCCCTGGCCATATTTCGGTGTAGATGGGGCAAACAGCTTGTCTGTGGAGACAAGTAGGTCTTTGTCTCCTACGCATGTCCTCGTGTGCCTGCCGCACGCCCAGCTCTGGTGACGACACGACGCTGTAATGTTTGCTCGAACGGACGCAACGTTGATCTCTCGGATGCTTGCGGAACCTTTTTGTTCATTTCTTCATCAGTAAAGGAAAACATTGGGATATTTTAAGTTTCGGAAGACATTTTTTTCTCACAGAATAGATTACGTTTAAATCTATATTTACTCTATATAATAAAAAAACCGACTCTATCACGGACTATCTGAGATTTAGAAAGGGTCATGTGGGCGGTCAAAATATGCATTTTTAAAATTTTAATATCAACATACCTGAGACCTTTTCTATTTTTGCTTACTTTTTTACATATACATATATATTAGATAATAAAAAGGCATATATATATGGTAGATTAAACTGGCGAAACCGCTGGGAGGGTTCACCACTGATGAGCCAGGCCCTCCCTTTAATTTTTCCATTGCAGTAAGGACAGTAGAAATTGTTTTATTTTAAAAAGAATATTACGCCTCTAAAATAGTTTTGTAATATATTGGATTTAATAAAATATTTATTAGTATATATTGCCAAAATAAATCTTTTATTAAATCCAATATATGCCTTTTTATTATCTAATGAATTAAATATGGATTGTTCTATTTTCAAAACAATACATATATATAAGGCATGTTCTGATCGTTCACATGAGCATTTGTTTGATGTCCAAGTGTCATCAAGTGGAATAAAATCAACTAAACGTTGATTTAGGTTTGTTCCATAATATTTGACCAACCACGGTCTGAACCACGCTGAGAAGGGCCAACAGTCAGAAACGCGTACATGGTTGGCTTTTCTTGATTTATCAAGTTAATAATGGGTTGGCGAAATATTATGGAACAACCACAAATCAACATTTAGTCGATTTTTGTTCCCCTAGATGGCGCTTTGTCATTCAAAATATTCATGGTAGCAGTCAGGATATGCCTATATATATTTTTTTTTTCTACAGGTAAACTCCGTACAATTGGTATAAGTGTATAACGAATCAAAAGTTTTTACGAAGGAGTATCTTTTATTATATTTGTGCAAGCTTTCGAACTTTGCAGTTCTTCCACAGGCATGGATAGCACAGAATTTAGTAGTTTAGTATTTAGTATTTCTGTGCTATCCATGCCTGTGGAAGAACTGCAAAGTTCGAAAGCTTGCACAAATATAATAAAAGATACTCCTTCGTAAAAACTTCTGATTCGTTATACATATATATATATATATGTATATATGGAAATCTTGCCCGGATGAACATTGATCCAAAAAGACAAAAGTCGCCTCTCCTGTCAAAACAAACGTCAAAACCAGATAATAATAAATCTCTATTAATAAATTTAAACTACTTTGAATAAATTAAACTCTTCGAATCAAAATAACAAAATATAACGACAATATAGAGGAGTGTCTTATACGAGTGTCTTTATTAGCAAGCTTTCGGACGTCCTTCTACGCATGCGTCCGAAAACTTGCTAATAAAGTATGTATAAGACACTCCTCTTCAATTGTCGTTTTATTTTGTTGAACAACTTTAGTTCAAATCTTAAAAAAAAAAAACATGTTTTACTATCCTTTTCATTGTCGTAAGTACAATAGAGAGAAAACAATATTTTATATAAAAAAAAAACAATTCGCTAAAATAGTTAATATTTATAAATATAGATGACGCGCTAACGCTTTAGTAATATTTAGTATTTATATATTTTCCTTAATAAAGAAAGATCTACATACTATAAGGTGAAACTTTCTTCATGCTTTCACTTTCGTTCTACAGAGTGTTTCGTTCTAAATTATTTTAATACAGAAATATATGTGTATCACAGTTGGTATCCCTTTATTCTTTTTCGTATAATGCCTTTTTTTAAACTATCTGTTAACAGGGATCTCCTTATCGTGCAACTGAAAGTTGCTGATGGCTTGCGCCATCTATCGGAATAAATAACAACTAATCTCGTTGATTTTTAATTATTCCAGAATTGGCCAAATACCCATTCTCGATTAATCAAGAAAAGCTAACCACGGACGCGTTTCGGGCTGTTGGCCCTCATCAGCGTGGTGCAAGCTGTACCTCAACGACCAAAATATAGCGAGAATAGTTGATCTTTATTCCGATAGATGGCGCAAGCCATCAGCAACTTTCAATTGCACGATAAGGAGATGCCTTTTTTTTTATAATTATGCGCCTTATCCCAGTACAATATCACATTTGTACTATTTTTTCATATCTGTTAACAGCTAGTGTTTTTTGAAGTTGGCCATTAAAATTCTTTAAAAAGAAGATTAAATAGTTAAATATTTTACCTTATCAATATCTTCTAATTTTATTCTCGTAGAGATCAATTTATGCCTTTTAAGTACTAATGGATTGAAAGGTTTTTTTTAAATAGGTTCTGAGAAAGGGAGGGGTGGGGGGTGTTAAAATTGCCTTTTCCCGATAAGCAATTCTATCAAAATACGTTAGGTGTTGAAGAAATGGTGTCTTCGATATTTTTACAAGAATTCTATGTGGTATTGATAGAGGTATGGATAACGATCAATTCACGGATTTCACGGGGGATCTGTGGAAGGATGGTCTAAATCATTGGTTTTTGACCGCTACGACCCGGGTTCGATTCCCGCATTGGGCACTTTTTTCTGATAAAAAATAATAAATAAAATGCTCCTATGGCCCCCGATTCTTGCAAAAGTCCAACCCCACCAACGAGTGCAAGTAACCAAACGGGGCTCTGTCACATTTGTAAGTGCAAAGTCAAAAACTGCTTTTCACATGTGTAGACATGTGGTGCACTTACAGTAAAAGCATTTCGCCTACTTCTACCCACCATGATTATCGTGGCCTGTACCACGTGTACTAGGAATAGGCAAAAGAAAAAAATCATTTCACGGAGATAGAGAAAAGTCTGCCATAGAGTCCACTGTAAACAATATAAAGACTGAAGGAGATCCTTTCAAATATTGTCACGGAAGAAAGTCAAATTGCGTCATAAAGTCCACGACAGACATTGTGGGTACGAGAGAATCAGCTACTATATTGTAAAAAAAAATAGTACAAAAGTGAAATTGTACTGAATTCAGGTGAATAAACTAAGAAAAAAAGGCATCTCCCTGATGGTGCAACTAAAGGTTACTGATAGCTTGCGCCATCTATCGGAATAAATATCAACTATTCGTTTATTATTTTTTAATTATTCCCGAATTTTCCAAATTGGCCAACAGCCCGAACGTGTTAGCTTTTATTAATTATTCAAGAATGGGTATTTGGCCAATTCTGGAATAATTAAAAATCAACGAATAGTTGATATTTATTCCGATAGATGGCGCAGGCCATCAACAAATTTTAGTTGCACGATCAGGAGATGCCTTTTTTTTTCTCAAGCTACGATACTGTTACGAAGTGAAAAAAGTCAAAGGGATGTCACTGAGTTCATCAATCGGTGTCTTCGTAAAAGATAGAAAACCGCTCCAATATTGTCACTAGAGATGCCGACTATGCAACTTTTCATATACTTTACTCATTTAACTACAATTGTAAATAGTTTAGTATCAATGTATGTAAATATGTATTTATCTATAAATTAAACAAGGGAAAATAATAAAATAGAGTCTTTTAGAAAATCAAATAATCACTTCTTAGTCTTACTTTGTCATTCTATCACCAAGTTTTTTTAAACGGAATCGTTCCGTTATGGTTGACTATTCAACTTAACACTGTGTGAGAAACTGATCAAAGATTAAATTCATTTACTATAACGCTAGGAAGAAGTCCAGCACATTTAAAAATAATTTCATTCATGGTGAAACAAGCTCTAACTAAATCATCTAAGCAGAATTACTTAAGTAAAAAGACTAAATCTCGTGATGAGTTTCTTAAAACCACAGAAGAAAGTCTTAGAAAAAAACTACCCTAGAGTGTTGTGGCGACGTTCAATCACAACAGGAAAGAAAAAGTCCAAAGGAGGTTCTAGAAGTCCCAGCGGAGGACATTGTGGAAGAGGGAAATTGTCCTGGAGGAAAGAAAGTCCAGTGGCTGACGTCCCATTTCTCCCCGTCTCGCCAACAGGTTCCAAACGGCCGGCCGGCCAGCTGAAATTGGAGCAAGGTCGCCCGCCCCGACTATGCAATATGTTCAGCTGGTCATTTTTCAGTCCAACCGCATATCTGACATGGCCTTGTGGTCACTTAAGACATCCTAATGTCAGAGCTTAAAACATTCCTAAATAATTACGTTTTCTTCATTTCCTAATCTCCTAAGATATAATGACAAACACATTCGTTAATCCTATAAACAATACTCTCTCTCTCTCTCTCTTAGAAAAGAATAGCCATCATTAAATCGGTTGAATATCGTTAATGAGAAATCTTGAAAACAGAGGTTGTCTAGCCGGCATTCATATTTTCTTACAATAAGAGACACTTCGGCCAAGAAAAGGTAGGAAATGTATAGCGAATTTTCAATCAACTTTGTACAATGCATACATGCTTCACTTTTTGAAAAAGATAATGTCTTCTGAACGATAAAATCTATAATATATATTCGTTTATCTTGTTTTTTAAACGCAATACTGTGTACGTTTCGTGTGCATATCATGTGAGAGGTAATATTATCTATGATTTATTGTCTCACAATTTGTAAGACACATTTTTTAAATTCTAAAGTCCATTATCATTTTTTTATTCATAGCATTTTTTCATGTAATAAAAATAAAATATTCGATATACCAAAGTAATAAATACATACCTAAACTGTTTCCTTCTCCTTTTTTTTCTTTTCACTTTGGCAAAATATTCAGAATAGGTCATTTAAATTCAAGTGGTAGCGAAATCACCATGTTGTCCTTGATAAGGAAAAACTTGACATCTACAAGGAGAATAGACATCTTAGAATGATGGACTACATAGACCGAGGTATTCACATCAAGGAGAGTATAGACAGTATAGATAAATGGTAGATGACATAGTCTACTAAGGGCTACACCAGATGATGGCAAACTGCGGCTCGCGAACCACATGCGGCTCTTTGGACGTGAATCTGAAGCTCTTTATATAGTTCCATACTCAAATATTATTTATGCGAGTACTATTTATTGTTGGCAAGAAAAAAATGTTGTTTTTAAAAAAATTGAAATTTTGTAAATTGTAATTTTTGACTCTTCCGACTAAAAAAATTTTGCCGATCCCTGGTCTACACCATAAAAGTGTATAGACAAAGAAAAAAACTAAAAAACGAAAAAAATACTTTATTTGTGTTTACGTTACAAACATATTTGAAGCTCACTTGCTTTGTCTTCAAACTATACAAACATACCATTACTTTTGTTGGTAAAAATTATAGATTCGTAAAGGAAGAGAAAGATCCTTTATTACTTAAAGGTATAAAACTATAAAAGAAGGACAAAAAGATCAAATTATATGTACATCAGCAGCCCACGTCGACTTGTCCTATCCAATAACCGTTAGCCTACCAACAAACCAACAAGGCCGCGCTATATAGACAGATATGTCAATTAGCATAAACAATACTAAAACTATGCAAATATCTGCATATCAAATATCATAGAAATATCTGCAATTGTCAATTTCAACAACTTAAAAAACTAACAAACAAAAAAAGTTCATTTATTTTAAAGAATCTAGATGATTCTTAGAAAGATAAATTGAAGATAATTTATCTTGCCGTAAACTATAGTTTTATAATTAGTAACAATAAATTATTGTATAGTTAGAGAGGGAAAATTTAATTATATAGAAATAGCTTTTTCCTTTTTTAATTTTAGACCCTACAATTCGATAGGTCAACCTTGTCAAGGGAACTGTCGTACATTTGACAAGTGATGACAGAGAGGCAGCGAAAGCTTGGGTATGATATCGGAAAGTTGATTCGTTTTATTTGACACATTTCCCTACATCTTCCTAACCAATAAATAAACTTCACAAATAAACAATTAGATAAAAATACTATTTAGTTCCTTTTATTATCGTAGAAAAGAAATAGAGAATATTTGAATTCTATAAAAATTGTAAAAGAGTTTGGACAAAAAGGTTTTTAATATTAAAATTAATTCAACTGTGATATTATAACACTATATGCGGCACTGAGTTTGTTTATACAAAAATGTAATGCCTTGACAAAGGTTGGCGTTGAACCAACTGAAATATTAATAAATAAATATTTTATTCAATCTAATATATACCTTTTTACTATCTAAATATATATAAGAGGTTTATAAAAGTGTAATGAATCTTGAAGAGTCTCTAGATACCTCCCAATCCAATCTTATATAAAGATATAAGCGCATTGTTTATCTAAAATTTAAAAAAATCTATCAATAATTTTTATTTTGGCGATTTTTCTCTTAATGACAATAGAAATTATCGTTCAATATACAATAAAGTGATATATACACTCTATATAGATAGTTTTGTTTCTTATTCTCGAAGGAATATATATATAAATAAAATTTATTTTAAATTTAAATCATGTTTAATATAATTAAAATGTAAAAGTTAGAAATTATGTCTGTAAATTGTAAAAAAATGGATCAAATATTTAGTATGCCTATCGTATTATGAGCTATTTAGAAAAATTCGAAAATATTGATCTTTCAAAAATTAGATAAAATATAAATTTAAACGCTCGATTTTATAATTACTTTAATAAACATATGTTATTTTTCAAATATATTATTCATATTAAGCGCGCGCGCAATATATTAAAGAATAAAACATTCGATTCATTGAAAGATTGAATCTGACTAACCTCTATGAATATTCTTAAAGTTTATCATCATCTCACATTATAAATAAAATAATTATTCACAATAATAAAAAAAAAACGAATTTACACAGTATAAAGAAAATTTATTCAAATTTAATCAAAGAAAATTTATAAAATGAAGAATATAAATTTATAAATGATTTCTATATATAATAATATTTTCTAAAAAAAAAATATTATTAAATAAATTAAAATCGATTTCTTAAAAAAAGAAAAGGTATTTGAGCAAAAATGTAAATAACGCTTTTAAATATTAAAAGAGCCAATAATAAAAAAGAAAGGTATTTGACCAAAAATTTAAATAACACTTTTAAATATTAAAAGAGCCAATAATAATATAAAAAAAAGGTATTTGACCAAAAATTTAAATAACGCTTCTAAATATTGAAAGAGCCAATAATAAAATAAAAAAATTGCAAACGATACTAGCATACGATAATAAAAAAAGAAACAAAACAAAAATTAAAAGCGGGAAGTGAATTCTATAAGGAACTTGGAATACAATGGAAGAACAAGGGCATCGGGATGAAGGGGTTTACAGTAGCGTAAAAAAGTGACACGGACAACCTGAGGAAGAAAAAAGACGATATAAATACATCCAAACGACAGTGTGTCAAAATGGGGTCGCACCTACGCTTTCGTTTGATGATTCATTTTTGATGGACAACTCTTAGAACACCGAAAATATCTGTAATGTAAACATCCTTTTATATAAAAAAACTACTTCAAATTTTAATTTCCGATATAGAAGAAAGAGTTTCAGAAGTTCCTTTTACATGATTTATATTATTATATCTGTGTTAAACAATCGAAAACAGTATATAAAGGTACATTCTATATAAGATATACAGATTCTATATAAGATGCTACAGATTGCAGAGAAGATTAACATGGCCCCTGGGCAAGGATGACATGCAAAATCGTGAAGCGTTCTATATAGGATATACCGTAAAGTATATACTCTTTGCACGAAAAAAAAAAAAGCTAAATGTAAAAATTCAATCTTAAACTGAATAGTTTTCAAATATACGGCCTTTTAGAAATAAAAACTAAACTTATAATCAATATCTCTTGTGCAATTATATTTTATATAATGAGTGTAGACATTAAGACGCGATAAAAAACGATAGTTATAAAAAATATAACCTTATTTTGAAATAGTATTTAAATTATACATATATTATTTGTTGGTACTAATATTTTTCTAGTTAGATATTAATACCTAATTTGAAAAAAAAATCCGCCATAATTTTATATTAAACCTTTTCTAATTTATATAAGCCCATTTCTTATAAACTATACATTTCTTTAATTTGAAATTCATTTAAAAAAAGCGATAATATTTTGAAAAATTCCATATGAGATACTGATACGTCAAATATATACCATATATTGTGTAAATTTACAAAGCACTAATTATAGGAAATTGAAAAGAGCAAGATTTAATACATTATTTATAAATAATGTAAACGTTAGGTAAAAATCTTATAGAACATTATTTCCGTATAAAATTCTTATTAATACGATTTTTTCTAATTAAAAAATAATTATATAGTAATATTCTTCTGTAAAAAAACTAGCTAAATTAATATAGTACTGGTATAAAACAAAAAAGAATGCCTTTTTTTTTCACCTAAATTAAAATAACTTTCTAGGAAGTGTGAAATTTAGAAAGGAAGGTAAAAAAGAAAAGGGAAGATGAAAAATAATGTTTGATATGAAGCATTTACTGACTTTATATTTACTGAAGTTTGTAAAAGTATATATGAAATTTTAATCTGACAAAAGAGAAAGTTATCAAATATCTTTTAGTATTTCTAGATATTTATCTAACTCTTCTAAAAATTTTCGAACGAGACTATTTTTCTTTTGATATCATTTTAGGCGAAATAAATTTTATTAAAATATACGTAGATTAAAAAAAAAGAGAAAAATTTAAACGTATTTTCATATTGGTTGCTAAAAAACAAACTGATAATTAAAATGTTCAGTCATTTCCTTACTATATATATAACGGGGAAAAAATACTTAAAATATTAAATTTTCTTATTTTAAATTATTTGATAGATTTTTATTTGATTATATACCAAAATAATTCCTTAAAATAAAATAATAAATCGTGTTTCAAAATTCTATTTTAGAATTTCCTCGTGTATAAAAATACATCTTTATGTCGTCTGTATAGAATAAAACTAAGAGAAATGGCTATATAGTTATAAAAATAAACGCGTAAAATATACGAATGAAATTTAACGTAAAAAAAGTATAGCAGAAGAGACTTACCAAAAAACAGAATAATCCTAGATGCAAAAGCCGAGCAGAAGACAATCCCGTGGCGCGCACACACGCTGGTTGCCCTCGTTGGCCCAAGTGACAGTTCGGCCTACTTTCGCGCCGCTAGGGGGCGCCTCGAGCTTCCTCCATCATTTCTTTTGACCACTTTTTCCGCCTTAATCAATTTACATTTATTAGTTGTACTAATCTCGATTTATTATTATACCTTTTGTAATTCTAATATTGTTTTCTTTCTCTTTGAAAAATGAGCTTTACAAAGTGTTGACAAGAAATTGCAAAATTTACATATTAATAATTACTAATGTAATAAATATTTTTTTATATAGAATTTAAAAAATATATATTTTACGAGTTTTTTTATATGTTTATTTTATTTACCTTAAATATAAAATTATTTTTAAAGATGCATATTTTGCTTGTCTTTATTTCAACCATGTTTGCGAGACTAAAAGAAACACTTTAAACAAAAACAAACAAAAAAAAAATAAACATTGAGAATCTGTGTATGGTGATAACCTAATTAACACAATGTTTTTTGTGAGATAATAAATTTAACAATTGAAAGAATTAATAAAATGAAATATTAATTTAAATATTAACAGAATAATCTTCTTTTTTTTTTTAACATATTGAAAATATTTATTTAAAATTTTTTGAAAATTAAGATCGAAAATTCTAAAATATATAAATTTCATTATTTATCGCTCTTAAAATCCTCTTACGAAAATAAAAATGAAATCCAAATTAAGACCTTTCTTAATTTTCGAAATATTAATTCAGACTAAAATAATTTTGCTTGTGTTTTAATTGTACAAATATTTAAAATGATCATATATTGCATTTTGTAGTTTTCGCATACAATCTATTGCAAATATTATTTTTCAAAGACTTCATACATTGCGTTTTATGTATATATTTATATGGATGATAAACATAAAAAAAATATTGAAAATATTGGAATATTTAATTATTTTGTTTTAATATTTAACAATGCTTTGACTAAAAAATGGAAATTGTGTACACAATAAGCATATAGCGCGTCTTTATTTCTAAAGCCAATAATTATTTTTAAAAATATTTTAAATTGCTAATTATTTCTAAATGCCAATACATTGAAAAAATGTATAAGAAAACGCACTAGTAAAAAATATATATTAATATAATGTATAACCATTTAATGATCCAAACAATAGGAACTCTTGAAATTGAGTTTAAAAATGAATAAAGAAATATAATAAAAAGTATTTGCTCAAAAAGCAGCTAGTATATGTTATTAAACTCTATAATATAGAATATTATAAATCTAGATCAATAAGAAAGTACATTATTCTATATTGGCAAAGAAATTTCATATGCAATTTTTATTTAAAATTAATATCAAATGATACCCACTATCTCATATTCAAAACACTCGATTAAATCATTTTTAATAAACAACAAAACTATAGCATCGATGATAAAATTGTTAATTTTTGTTTTAAATCTAATTACTTTTTTTTAACACCGCATCTAATTGTTTATTTTATTAAGGATCAATATTATTTCATTTTGCAAATATATAAAAAAAAATATTTAAAATATTGTGTGATACACAGAAGTCAAATGTATACAGAATAGAGGTAAAATAAAACTAGCCTTGTCAGAGTTACATTAAAAATAAAATGGGCTGCCCAGCAGTCAATTCTATTTTTACTTCACCTATAATCTTTTATTCGTTCGCTTAACAACCTTGAGACACTTGAAAAGGCCTTGACAAAAACAAGTTTCCATCGACAACTTTTTAAATCAGACGAATAAACCAAGGTTCCAGGCAACAATTGCAATATGTTGAGTCTTCAAGAAAAAAAATATCATTGATATATTGCATTTTTTATAAGCTATTTATATAATCTGTGTTGCTCAATCATCTTTATCTATTTCGTATATAGTTTATAACTTTTAAACATTTATACTTTTTATTGAATTTTATGTATAGTACGATTATAGAATATATTAGAGTATGATTTTCAAAAGAAAAAAAAAAGCCTTTATTTAGGGTCACTGACCCTATACAGGATTCACCAGAGGTATGCATAAGAACAAAGCAGTGAGACAACGGAAATAGCGATATATACAGAGTAAAAAGAGAAAGAAAAAAAAAAAAAACAAGAAAAGGAAAAAAAAAATAATAATAATAAGAAAGAGGGAAGCAAGAAATCAACACAAAAAGAGTAGCAGTAAGAAAGTGAGGAGTGAGTATCACTTGGCCTTCTTCTGAGATATGGACTTGTGGAAACCATAAAACGCCGTAGCAATATACTTATTCTGGGTCATATTGTCAATTATTGATGGAAGTGAAGCACAGAGTTGCCCTTTTCAAAAGAAAAATGTGTATAAATTTCACATTAAAAAGGATATAATATTATAAAAATATAGCGAGAAAATTCATAGAATTAATGCCTAAACAATGATTGTCAGCACTGCAAAGAGAAGTTTATATCCACTAAGAAATATGCATATATAAAAACTAATATAATCACTATTTTTCTATTATAGCGAACTATTTCAAAGATTTTTTCATGAAACATATGAAATATATATTGTAGATTTTTTCATTCAAGTTAAAAAAAACAATGACACTATAATATATACTTTACGATTGATATATGTTTTCTTATCTCTTTTTATATCAAAGTTAGATGAAAAACAAGTTAAGTATTTGTTTATGATTATAGCCCAAGTGTGACAAGCTATAGTGATCAAGTTATAATACATATTCTATAACAAAATTGTCCTCAATATATACTTTTTAGATATATTCGTTTCTCAGAAGGTTAATATCCTATTGTAATAAGAATTTCAAAAGCTTAATGGATTTGAAGATTTAATGTATGTGTTATACGCATATTAAGTTTTGTTTGATTCCTTTTTATTACAATCATAAACACAAAGAGCTTTTAACAAAGATTTATAAACTTTTGGAGTGTGTACACTCTGAAAGGATTAAAAAAACAGGGGCAAAAGGAAGTATTCAAGAAGATTTGTAAAAGGACTGATCTCCATGGGTGGCAAATAGGACTGTAACGAATGTGTCTTACTTCCTAGAATGTAGTACTGTTTATATTTGCATAGTTCTAAATGTCGATGTGTGCGGCCATCCTCTCATTCAATCATGATAAATAACAAACCACAGGTCGTTTCCTGAAAAAGAAGAAGAAGAAACGATACTATACTATTTTACATAATCAACAAACAATCCAGGGCTAGGTTTATTTATCTATTTTTTATTTATCTGGCTTTCAGGAAAACATGCCCTTTAACAAGAGATCTAGAGTACAACCTCCATCCAACTATACACGCTGTTTATAGTTAGCTGGAAGTTATACTTCTAAGTCTTCTGTTGAAGGGCATGTTATCCCCAGAAAGCTAGATAAATAAAAAAAAATAGCTAAAGAAACCTAGCTCTGAATTTCTTTTTAATTTTGTAAAATTGTAAAAAAAAAGGCAGGGGGATGAATATGTGATACAAATTCTATTTCAAAATGGCATATCGACCTTCAAACAAAATAAATGCCAAAGACATTCTTACCATATTTTATTAAGAAATATTTTAAAAGATATTATCAAAATAAGCAAACAAAATTTGTACAATAAGATTTTTACAAGGTAAAACATATTTTAATTATGTAAATTATATTATTCAATTATCACATGCAAAATATTCCTTCTTAATTTAATTACCTATTGTGAGTAATATTTTTAAAGCCAAATTTGTTCCATTATTAGAAAATAATAATAATTAGAATTATGACTTTTTCTGTGGACTGAATATTTCCGATTGAAAATAAAATAATTTAATAATTGTGTTGTGCTTGTTATATATATATATATATATATATATATATATATAGAAAAAATTCAAATTTTCTTTATTTATAGCTATTTAACTTTTAATTAGACAATTTTAATTTATATTTAGACATTTTTCATTTTAATTTAGACACATGGACTTTTCTATAAAAAGCCCATGTGTCTAAATTAAAATGAAAAATGTCTAATTTGAAATGAAAAATGCCTTAATTAAAATTGAAAATGTCTAAATAAAAATAAAAGTGTCTAAATTAAAATGAAAAATGTCTAAATATAAATTTAAAATGTCTAATTAAAAGTTAAAAACCTAGATTTCATAAATATGTGTGAAACCACAGAATACTTCATTTATATTTATCATCATACTTGTGATGTTTTGAAATTGTTATTATGATAATGCTATAAACAGAAGAGAATTAGTTTTTTTGTTATTAAAGTACATAATTAGTTGATATTATAAAGTTTATCTTATTAAAAACATCACCATATAAATAATACATCACATTATTATAAAACTAAAGAAAATTACAAATATCCATTGATAAAAAAATAACTATACTATACCTTATTTGCATATTTATAATACTTCAATAACAAAATCTTCTGCACACTCAAAAATATATGTTTCGAAATTAAAATATTTGAAAGTAAGTAAATATTCAAAATTTCATCCATTCTATATATTGAAATGTAAAATATTAAATACATATTATAAATAAAAATATATTAAATAAATTGCATATTTTGGATGAAAAATAAAACAAAACATTTTATTTATTACAAATGCCAATATTTCAATTGTAATAAATAAAATGTTTTGTTTTATTTTTCATCCAAAATATGCCATTTAATTAATAATTTCATATGGATTGCTCTATATTCATAAAATATATATATATACATAAAAATATATAAAATTTAATACCATATTGCTCTTATATATAAAAAGGGTAAACCTGAAATATACCAAAAAGAATACCTAATGCCCGAAATATCAAACGATACTACAATTCCCTGAGGGCGCCATGAAATCGCAAATTTATATGACCACAAAATAATCGTTTGCTTCTTTTTAGTATCTATAATTTGTGGGTTTACGGTTGGAAAACTTTTTAAGCATGCTCTGTTCGTATATAATATAAATTTTATATAGGTCATATTTACTTAGTGCATTATATAGCTTTTTTTACAACTATATATAAAATTTTATCAACCCATATTTTTACTGATTGTCAAAATTGATAAAATCTTTCTTTGGAAATAATAATAATGAAAAACTTTAACATAGAATCCTGATGAAAAAAAGAATAGAAGTCAAACGTTTGAATTATGTGACTGGCTTTTAATCAAGAGAAAATAAAAAATATTTGAAAAAAAAAAATGTGAAAGGGTACAGTTGAAATTTGACACAATCAGAGATTATCAAATGTATATTGAAATGAACGTGTTTCGCCCTGTTGGGGCTCGTCAGCGTGGAGTAAGCTGTACCACTGCGACCAAAAAGATTTTTTTTTATCCCAGAGGCTTCTTGAGAAACCAAGAAATGAGTATTTAAGGCCAAATTTGCGTAAATACGCCTAACACATATATATAATGTAGATGGAAATTTTGCCGGGAGGAAATTCATCCATAGAAGCATAGGGCGCCACTCCCGTCAAAATAAACGTCAAATCCTGACGCCATCTATTGACCGTCGCCGCAACTAGCGGCCTCGGGTCGGTGACAAAGCCTCAACACCAGCTTTGGCAAACTGAGAAGCGTCCACCTAGAGACCATGGTTTCGGGCTAATGGCCCTCGTCAGTCTAGGGCGGACTTTATTCCATGAGATCCACACGGGATCTAATGGAATCTTTACAATCTACCAAAGAGGCGTTTCGCTGGCAAGATGGCTGGGCCAAATCTATGGCTAGAATATAGATGGAAACTTTTTACCGGGAGGAAATTCATCCATAGAAGCATAGGGCGCCTCTCCCGTCAAAGTAAACGTCAAATCCTGACGCCATATATTGATGCTGGTGTTGTGGCTTTGTCACTGACACGGGGCCGCTAGTTTGCAGCGACGGTCAATAGATGGCGTCAGGTTTTGACGTTTATTTTGACGGGAGAGGTGACCTACGCTTCTATATATATAATGTATAATATAGTGTAGAAACTATATAACAAAATTATAACAGTGATTCTAATTTTAAAACTTAAGGAGCAAACTGATAATAATGATAACTTATATCAATTAGATTTGATTAGATTAGCAAGCTAAATCTAAATTAATTATAATAATAAATAGTTATTTAATTTTATAGTCCAGTTTTGTATTAAGATTATCTTCACTATTATGATCATTTAAATTCAAATTATAAAATTTGTAAAATGTTATTAATTTGTAGATAGAGAGAGAAAAAAAAAATTCTTTACTTCTAATACATCCTCAAGTTAATTATATATTTATAATTAATAACAATAAAAATTAACAACGTAACGTCTATTACATCGGCTTTTACACGTCATTTAGACATACTCTAATCCTATATATAGAATAATCGAAGAGAGAATATATATAATAGTTAGAAAAAAGAGAGAAAGACAGAACCATGCACTTTTAATCAAACTAATAATAAGGAAAAAAAAAATTTTTGTAAAGAAGGTAGATAAGATTGTTAGTATATATATATATATTTTTATGATTTTATATTTTATCCTTTTTTTTTTAAAGATTTTTAAAGGTTTTTTTATTTTATAATATGATTATAAATAGTTGTATTTAGTAATATATCTATAGTATGAATTAACATTTGTTATAAGTTTGGATATTATGTTTTGAAACCCTAATGGTAGACCAGACATACACAAAAAACTTTAAATTGAAATAAATTGGAAAAAGAGATCTGCTGGACCGGGGATCTTCAGATAAAAGTCCAACGACATTTCACCCCTTCTTTATTATGTCATAGGTCTCTTTTAAACCGGATTTTATGTGTTAATATTGAGTTGTTTCAGTGAAATATTTAAATGAACATATATAACAGATACAAGTGTTAACAAATTCAAACTGTAAACCTACCTCGACCGCGGCGTCCTCCATTGTGAATATCTATTTCTGGCTGACACATGTTACGGGAGGGGAATGTCCCCCCACATTTCAAATTTAGACCATTTATTCAGAATTTTTTTGAACAACAAGAAAATTAAAGAAGAAAGGAAAAATAGTTAAGGGAAGAAAGCTGAATTTCATAATCTTTACAGCTAGTTATATCAAAATAACTGATTCAACACTTATTCATCTTTTAATATTCCTTTAAAAAGGCAAATTATAAGAGTTTAATAAAGCTATTAATTGTGCAAATTCATCTTTATTTAACTTCCATTTTCCTCCCCAGAAATTGGAGATTAAATAAAATGAACTTTATACTATAACACTTTAAAAATCTTGTGAGAATATCTTTTAATCAGTTATTTAATCAAAGTTTAATTAACTGTTAAAGATTATAAATTTGTATTAGTTAATATTAAGAGAAATTATAGAAAGTTGAATTTATAAATGGATATTTCCATTTATTTTTTTTTTTAATATTTTATAATTGATATACTGTTGAAATATTTTACTTGTTTGATACTAAATTTGTTTTTAATAAATTCCATGTTTAAATTTTTAACATCTTCTATGAAATTATCTAATATATTATTTATTCTATAAAATCTTAGAAACTGACCATAATATATACCTTTACAGCAATTTAATGATATATTAGAATTCATATTACAGTATTTTATAATATTGAAATTATAATTACTCTTTTTATTATAAACTCTAACAGCACTATTTGTAAGGTCTATATTCAAGTCTAAAAAGTTAACTTTTTTGTTTCTATAAATTTTTTCATTGTTCTTAAGTTTCAAGTATTTAGGATATATTTCAGGTATTAATTTTTTAAACTGTGGATTATTAAATATTATTATGTCATCTACATATCGGAATATTTGCCAATTAATATTATTTTGTAGAAAGTATTCTCTTTCGTACCAGAACAATATTAGATTTGCTAATAACGGACTAGAAGAGGTTCCCATGGGAACGCCTTCTGATTGAATATATATTTTATTTTTAAATTCTATATAGTTAAAATTTAAAAATGTTTCCAGTAGAGTTTTTGCTGTTTTAAGATCTAATTTAAATGTTTTATATCTGTTATGAATAATTTTAATGTAGAAAGTTTTGTCATTAATGAATTCATTAAATAAATTGGTTATTTCATTATTTAGATCTCTTAAATTTATTTTAGAATATAGGTCCTCAAAGTCAAATGTGTGTACTGTTTCAATGTTTGTCCAATTGTTCATTAAATAATTAATGATTTTTTTATTTGAGTCGATAAATTTATAATTATATTTATTAGTTAATTTATTTATAATAAATTGTAGTGTTGAAGCTAATTGTATATCAATATTTTTTATGACTGAATTTATACCAGATGTGATTGTTCTGAAAGAAATAGGTTTTTTGTGTAGTTTAGGAATTATATAGAACTTTGGTATGTTTGGATTTTTGTGGTTATTATAAATTTTTAGTGAATTTTCAACATTTTTGATGTCTTTTTTGATTTTTGTGCCTGTAGTTCTAGCAAAAGTGTATTTATGATTATTATCAATTTCCTTTTTTAGTATATCGTGGTATAGATTTTTACAAATTAAAGATAAATTATTGGAACATTTATCTATAGGAGTGATAATATAATCCTTCTGTAAATTAATTATATTTTCTTTAATAGAAGGAATGTCTGAATTGGGTTTTGTGTATTTAAGTGTATTATTATAATAATTTATAATTTCCTTTTTAATATTATGTTTCCATTCCAGAAAAGTAAATTCTGGAATACTGTATTTTATACTAGTTTTATTTATGAAAATATCTATATCTTTTAATATAGATTTAATTGTATTATTATAATTGTGTTTAATTTGAGGTATATATTTATACCCTTTATTTAAAATTTCTTGATATTCTGGATTTAAAAAAGAAAAATTGCTAGTTAATATATGACCTGAGAACTTATATTTATCAATATAGTTGTTGCAATTACATTTAATTTTTTTAAAATTTGCCAAATTATTAATAAATTGGTTATAATTGCAAACTAAATTACCTATATTTTTATTGTATCTCCAGATTGTTTTGAAATTTAAATTTTTTATAGGGAAAAGATTATTGATGATTTGGTTATTAAAAATATCATTAAATTTAATATGATTAAATAAATTGTTATTAAATTTAATGATAATATTAATGTTATTAGTAGCTTGTTTAATTTTTCTGTATTTAAAGATGTCGTGTGTGATATCTATTAATCTGTTAGTCAGATTATGAATTTTAATATATTCTATGAGTTTGATAAATTTATTATTATTTAGTTTAAATAATGTTTTAATAAATTTATCGACGAAGTTGTTAGTGTACATTTGTTTTGGGTCCAGTAATTCTTCAAATTCAATGTAACCTAATTTATGTTCTGTCTTTCTCTCTTTTTTCTAACTATTATATATATTCTCTCTTCGATTATTCTATATATAGGATTAGAGTATGTCTAAATGACGTGTAAAAGCCGATGTAATAGACGTTACGTTGTTAATTTTTATTGTTATTAATTATAAATATATAATTAACTTGAGGATGTATTAGAAGTAAAGAATTTTTTTTTCTCTCTCTATCTACAAATTAATAACATTTTACAAATTTTATAATTTGAATTTAAATGATCATAATAGTGAAGATAATCTTAATACAAAACTGGACTATAAAATTAAATAACTATTTATTATTATAATGTATAATATATATATTTTTATTTTTTTATATATATTATAATTATAACCTTCTGTATCAATTAATCAAATATAAATCTCCGTTTCTTTATTTGCACTATTAACTAGTTAACAAGATTTCGGGTTTTAAACGGCCCTTCTACAGGTAAACTACAGGTTTCTAAAACTTTTTACCTGTAGAAAGGTCGTTTAAAACCCCAAAGCTTGTTAAAAGTGTAATAAAGAAACTTCGGAGGTTTATATTTGATTATTCTAATTTTTTTAGCTATTGTTGTCTTGTTCAATGAAGAGCCTGTAGCTATTTTAAGACACATTTACTATTTTTACAAAATGAAAAGGGGGATCGGTGGAGGGCTGGTTAAACCGTTTGGTTTTCGACCACTACGACTAGGGTTCGATTCCCGCATTGGACACTTTTTTCTGTTTAAAAAAAAAATGCTCCAATGGTCCCCGATTCTTGCTAAAGTCCAACCCCACCAGCGAGTGCATGTAACCAAACAGGGCTCTGGCACATTTGTAAGTGCAAAGTCGAAGTGCTCTTCACATGTGTAGACATGTGGTGCGCTTACAGTAAAAGCAGTCGCCTACTTTTACCCACCATGATTTTCATGGTCTGTACCACGTGTACTAGGTATAGGCAAAAAAAAAAAAGAAAATATTAGTAGATTAAAATGTATTGAATAACACACAGCTGAAGTATGTTTGAAACTGCTACGTGTATAGTTGGTAGCTAGTATGGGGGGGGGGATAAAAAAAAAACCGAAACCATATAAAACGATTAAGGCTTATATTATTGTAGCGTTTTAAAAATTATAAAATTGGATGAAATATGTTGATGCAAATTTATACAACAAACTTTTTACTATGAATAGTTTTCAAAATATATTTGTTTGAGAGCTTTCGGCTTTTGGCCTTTCTCAGCGTATAATAAATGGAGGATAAGCAATATGTGAAATATGAACTAATATTTAAAGTGAAGCGAGACACATTTTGCGCTATTTATTTTTATTTAAATAATGAACTTTCGGAATATTTCCCTTCATTTGGTCTAAAGTACAAAGCTTTATATAAGCTTTGTACCTTTGAGCAGATGAAAGATATATATTCCGAAAGCTTTTCATTATTTAAATTAAAATTAATAGAGTAAAATATGTCTCTCTCTCTCTTCATTTTTTTTTCTTATTCCTAGTACACGTGGTACAGGCCATGATAATCATGGTGGGTAGTTAGCGACTGCTTTTACTTTAAGTGCACCACATGTCTACACATGTGAAAAGCAGTTCGACTTTGCACTTATAAATGTGCCAGAGCCCCGTTTGGTTACTTCCACTCGCTGGTGGGGTTGGACTTTTGCAAGAATAGGGGGGCCATTGGAGCATTTTTTTTAAACAGAAAAAAGTGTCCAATGCGGGAATCGAACCCGGGTCCTAGTGGTCGAAAACCAAACGGTTTAACCAGCCTTCCACCGACCCCCCTATCATTTGTTTTTTAATATGACATAAATAGCCTGCGCTAATTTTGAATCTATTCTACATAAACAAATGGATATATAAGTGTTACATATTAATATCCTACTTTTTTATGTTTAATGCCTCCTTGTATATTTCATTTTATGTAACTACAGGTTGAGAAAGAGCAGGACACGAAAGCTCCTAATAAAATATATTTTAAAAGAACTCGCGGTAAGTTATTTGTATTAATCTCTACCAAAATGTTTATATTTTTTTATCTGACACTTTTGTATTACATCTTAAAGATGGAAAACCTAATTTTATTTTATTATATGAATAACACAGTTTTTTTTTTCTCTAAACCGTTTCGGTCTTCTTTTTTTTTCATATTCTTTTATCGAATGATTTGCAAATGATTAAAATTCTGGAAACCACACGAATATCTTGAGTGAATATATTTATAATTACAAGAAAAAAAAAACTAAAATATTTTCAAAATTAGGGGAAAAAACTTTTAATACAAAACGCGCAAAAAAAAAGTAGCAAAAAAAGCCCCTAATTAAAATAGTTAGCTCACCACAGAGAAAGTTATAAAAAATGGAAATAAAAACATCACAAAGAAGTCTAAATTTATCATGCTCATTATAGAAAGGTATTCAAACAATCTCTACCGAGGGGCTCTAGGTGATAAATTAAAAAAACAAAGATTTCCACAGGGATCATCAGGGGTACTGAAAGGGTAAACAAAGATTCTGGGGATTGGTGGGGAAAACCAGGGGCCGGGGGAGGGTTAGTAGGGGCCTCGACTTCCCTCAGGGCAAAACTGGTGTAACACCAAACTTAGCTGGAGATTTTGATCAAATAAACAGTCCTCGATTCCTTCAATGTTATAAAACATACCATCTGTAGTTTGATATTGAGACTAATTAGCATGTGATTAGTATACGCTTTTGACTGACTTATAATTATTTGATTTTATTATTTAATTTTGGGAATTATTAGCGGAAGAACAATACTCTATATTTTAATATTTTCTTTCTTGTCTTCCATACTTATAATTCTGAAATTTTCTTGAATATCTTCTCCAAGAATTTCTCTAAAGTACCGCATATACAATCATGAACAAAACTTATGGAAGTGAGAAGTCTTTGATATCGCCGGTTGTCTGTTTTTTTTTTTTAAGGAGACAGAGACTGGTTACACTTGGTTTTCTCGTGTGTCTTCAATAAAGGTCATTGTAATATCTTTCAGAGTTATTGTCTGAATACCGATATACATGTTAAAAGGTACAACTTCCTTAAGTTTTGTCCATGAGTGTATACACACTTGGTTATCTCGTATGTCTTCAATAAAGGTCACTGTAATATCTTTCAGAGTTATTGTCTGAATACCGATATACATGTTAAAAGGTACAACTTCCTTAAGTTTTGTCCATGAGTGTATACACACTTGGTTATCTCGTATGTCTTCAATAAAGGTCACTGTAATATCTTTCAGAGTTATTGTCTGAATACCGATATACATGTTAAAAGGTACAACTTCCTTAAGTTTTGTCCATGAGTGTATACACACTTGGTTATCTCGTGTGTCTTCAATAAAGGTCACTGTAATATCTTTTAGAGTTATTGTTTAAATCCCGATATACATGTTGAAAGGTACAACTTCCTTAAGTTTTGTCCATGAGAGTGTATAAGGAAAAGAGTGCAATACACTACTAGAGCGGTCTGGTAGATAAAACTTCTTGTAGGGTTTACCACTGATGAGCCAGGCTCTCCTAATATCATTTATCATTGCAGTAGGAGGAATACACATAAGTAGGAAAATAGTTTTATTTGAAATGAAATCTCACTAAGTAAATTCAAAATAAATATAATACCTTAGCTTCTCACATACATTTCATATAGAAATATCTATATTTTCATCTCCCCCTATATTCTGGGAATATCTATTCTTAAAACAATTCCTCCTTTCCCCCTCTGAAGGAGTGCTGTCATATTTGTTTCACTGATTTATTACAAGTGATATAGCCGTGCTATGTAATCCGGATATGACCTACTATAACATCGATATATTGATATACACTTAGTTTATAAACGTACGGTGAAAAATTCCGAATTTTTTTTACTCTTTTTCTTTAATAACTTTTGGAATAACAAAGAAGGATAAACTCTTCTATTACAATTAAAGATTGCGGTTGGATGGAATTTCTTAACGTAAAGATAGAGGCTACCATAGTTCATAAAATTGAAGATTCTTCGATCAGTAAATCTTTTTATTTAAAATCTATTTATTAAAACAAAGTCTTTCTGTTTATTATCTCAGGGACATATAATATTGTTAATATGCCATAACACCAGCTTTAGTGGCAACGGCACCCATTTTCCAATGAAGAGAAACATTGGGACTGCTGTGATAGAGATGTACGGAGACATCTGAGGCTCTTCATTGGACACGACAACAACAACAATACAGTATACACACCCAAGATAGAGAACATTGTGACTGCTGTGATAGAGATGTACGGAGACATCTGAGGCTCTCCATTTGACACGACAGCAACAACAATACAGTAAACACACCCAAGATAGAGAACATTGCGACTGCTGTGATAGAGATGTACGGAGACATCTGAGGCTCTCCATTTGACACGACAACAACAACAATACAGTAAACACACCCAAGATAGAGAACATTGCGACTGCTGTGATAGAGATATACGGAGACATCTTAGGCTCTCCATTTGACACGACAACAACAACAATACAGTATACACACCCAAGATAGAGAACATTGCGACTGCTGTGATAGAGATGTACGGAGACATCTGAGGCTCTTCATTTGACACGACAACAACAACAATACAGTATACACACCCAAGATAGAGAACATTGCGACTGCTGTGATAGAGATGTACGGAGACATCTGAGGCTCTCCATTTGACACGACAACAACAACAATACAGTATACACACCCAAGATAGAGAACATTGCGACTGCTGTGATAGAGATGTACGGAGACATCTGAGGCTCTTCATTGGACACGACAACAACAACAATACAGTATACACACCCAAGATAGAGAACATTGCGACTGCTGTGATAGAGATGTACGGAGACATCTGAGGCTCTTCATTTGACACGACAACAACAACAATACAGTATACACACCCAAGATAGAGAACATTGCGACTGCTGTGATAGAGATGTACGGAGACATCTGAGGCTCTTCATTTGACACGACAACAACAACAATACAGTATACACACCCAAGATAGAGAACATTGCGACTGCTGTGATAGAGATGTACGGAGACATCTGAGGCTCTCCATTTGACACGACAACAACAACAATACAGTATACACACCCAAGATAGAGAACATTGCGACTGCTGTGATAGAGATGTACGGAGACATCTGAGGCTCTCCATTTGACACGACAACAACAACAATACAGTATACACACCAAAGATAGAGAGCATTGCGACTGCTGTGATAGAGATGTATGGAGACATCTGAGGCTCTCCATTTGACACGACAACAACAACAATACAGTATACACACCCAAGATAGAGAACATTGCGACTGCTGTGATAGAGATGTATGGAGACATCTGAGGCTCTTCATTTGACACGACAACAACAACAACATCAGCTTTAGTAAACCAGGGAAATAAACCAGCCTGTATTCCATGGTTAGGTGCTATGACCCTCAGTGGTATGCAGGTAGGAATTTGGTTTGGAATTGTCAAAGTTGGTATTGTAACATATTCTTGATCCATTACGTTCTGTACTGGAGTGATAAAAAAAAGAGAATTTTTAAAATTGTGTTTATAAAGAGAAGGTATACCTTTCGATGCATAGACTGCTAAATATAGACCTTCAACACATGAGTAGACATTAGCCTCTCCAGGAGATGGTCGCTTATTGGGGGTTAGATTGAGGGAACTTTTTATTTTATTTTATAAAAGTGTTCACACTTACGGATGTATGATCCAAGACAGTATTAGAGCTCTAAAGGGACAGCCTGGTAGATTAAATTGGAGAAACCGCTTGGAGCGTTAACCACTGATTAGCCAAGCCCTTCCAATATTTTTTCATAGCAGAAAGGACAGTAGATGTTCGATTTATTTGTGGAAAG
Source organism: Cordylochernes scorpioides (assembly GCA_030710605.1). Taxonomy (NCBI): domain Eukaryota; kingdom Metazoa; phylum Arthropoda; class Arachnida; order Pseudoscorpiones; family Chernetidae; genus Cordylochernes; species Cordylochernes scorpioides. The sequence goes on from CP092884.1 coordinate 35,787,526, forward strand.
AAACATCAGCGTCTATTTTTTTTCATTTGTTATACTTAGGGAGAGATGATAGCTCATTAGATGGGTATCTCTCATGGGTGGTTTTATTGTATATTCAGTCATGATTCAATCTGGATATAAAATAAGTCGCTGGTCAAGAACATTCAAATGATTGTCATGACCTCGTTTGTTGATCAACCATTAGTCGAAAAAAATGAAGAGATATATGTAAATATTCATAAGATTTCAGAAGAATACATTCTAGAGAATAAAATTGTCTTGTTACTGCTTTAAAAACGAAAGGATTCTGTTTTAAAAATCTATATACACAATATTGCATCCTTCTAAAACGAGCAAAAAAGTGTAGTATATGATAATGACTAAAATCATAGAATATGAAAAAAAAAAACTGTACAAAGGAGAAATTGTACTCGGATCAGGTGAATAAATTAAGAAAAAGGCATATCCTGATCGTGAAACTAAAAGTTGCTGATAACGCCATCTGTAGGAAGAAATATCAACTAATCGTTGATTCCCAATTATTCCAGAATTGTCCAAAATATCAATTCTTGATTAATCAAGATAATCTAACTACGTATGCGTTTCAGGCTGTTGGCCCTCATTACTATCATCTTTTTCTCTTAAAATCATAGAGTTGGTCAATATTCAAAATAATTTAATATATATCACTGAATTTTTAGAAATTCAGTTTAATATATATATATATGTAATGATATGAGAATTCCAGTAGCTTTTGTAGAGATCCTGTCGACTAATGTAATAAGAGAGATCTTGTCGACTCACTGTAATAATTTGTTGAGTTTGATGTCGACTACTGAAATAATGTTGAAGTCCTGGTAGCTCTTGTTGTACTGTGTTGACCGAGAGGAACAGTCAGGATGTAGAGTTTTCCAGTACCTCTCTGCACCTTGGAAGACCTTTAAAAGTTCTCACAAAATACAGGCAGTCGTGGTCGAGGCAGAGTGGAAAGCTGGGGATATCCACACAAAAAATGAAGACACAATTGCACTAAGACAGTTCCGTTAACAGATAAAAGTTGAGCTAGAAGCGAAAGATGGAGATAGAAGAGTCCTTACAAGTCTACATGGTGAATGAGAAGGACCTTGGTGACAACCGACGTGAGCTTGCGTTGAGGGTGAACAAACTAAACTGAACTGAACTGTACTGTCAAGTCACTGTAAAAGTGATGTATTTATAGGTTAAAAGACGGGGGGGGGGGGGGGGGGGACCTTATGTGACAGGGGCGTTTGAGAAAGGGCGCCTTTACCTGTCCAGGTGTGAGAGGGGTCTCTGCATTCCACCACATGTGACAGTGTGGGTGGCCTGTCGTGGGAATTGTGAATCTACCTGATTTATGACTTCCATCTTTAGACTCTGTTGTTTTGGCAATACTATATGTTCGATCTCTGCCCTAGCTCAACTCTTAAATCTATTACAGATTTTATTTATTCATCCACTTTGTACAAATTACATTACATAGGGCGATGCAATGACACAGATTAATCATGCGCATAATTATTTATAGATGTGTTTCTATATACAACATGACAATCTTATTATAAGTTATATACACAGTATGGGGTTGTTGGTTCAAATTACCATATATATATATATGTATTATATTTAATAATGATTTCTGCTGTTGACTTTGGAATATTATTTTCTAATTATTTTTTTTAGATACATGAATATCATGATGATATTGTTTTGCAGTCATGGGAAAGATAATAAGTACAGTATAGATCATTATTGCTTTAATTAAGCTTATAAAACACAAAATAAATAATATGAGAAAATATTGCCCGGCTTAAGGCGTAAGAAAAAAAAAAGACTTATTTACCTAATTTACAAACGGTTTGAGCCGGTCATCAAGAAAAAACAACAATAGATTTTATATAGGGAAAGTACCGACATCTGGTGGTAGATATAAACAGAATATTCTAATCAATGAATATTATTTCAAATAAAATAATATTTTTATATAACATATATATATATAATCGGTGCAATTATTATAATGCTTTTAATATGAGATGTTATTGATGTACATCAAAAGAATGCCTAATTTCAATCAGCAGACGAAAGGAAAGGCTGAGTAGTGTACCATATTTGGTTAACCCAGACAGACAGATTCTATATTTGATATAGAGAAGTAATTATTGTTTCTATATTGGGATCCACTGACCATGTGTGTTCGTTAAATTCTCTATTGACCTTCCTTCTTCATTACAAACATATACGGAGTACTTTCATTGCTTTCATAGATCAATAGTACCTATACTTTCTGTACAAATATCCTTATAGACACGCTGTACTTGCCTTACCGAGATACGAGAATCTATTAAATGGCCTCATTATATCTTTGACACATATTTGAATTTGTCATGCAAGATGTTCTTGTAGTTAGGAAGAAGTGAAATTGGTGGTAGACGTAGTTTCTATCTTCAGTTCATCTACAAATGTAGTACGAGGGTGTCTTCTATAGCCTTCAATATGTCTTTCAATCCTTTTTTAGGTAAACTAAAATGTCTTAGTACTTGGCTTGTTTGAATCCGTTTCTGTTTGCTTAGAATTTTAAAGAGACATATGTTCTCTTCCGTTATATTTTATCAATGTCTTCCCATTTGGTGCATGTACAGTCTATGGTATTTTCAATTAACGTTTCCAGAACCGTATCTCAAAAGATTATAGCAAACTGACGTATTTGGCTAACCGTGTCCATTTTTCATCCCCGTATAATGTTCTATACAACTATATAACATTTTAAAGCACTTTTTGTAAGAAATAGTCGATGTATTTTAATTGAGCCTGTTGAAGAATGGTTATTGCTTGAAGGCTAGCATTAAAAAAAAAAAAGAATCTCGTGGCGTGATTTTTTTTTTACTTTTTTAAAACGCCTTTCACAATTTTACCTTGAATAATGAATAGAGGGTGTGTAAATAAAATTGACGCTAATATTCAACCAAATTGTGTTCCGTTTCCAAGGTGACAAACGGGGCAGCGGCACCCATTTTCCGATGAAGAGCAAGTTTTACACACCCAAGATAGAGGACATTGAGACTGCTGTGATAGAGATGTACGGAACATTTGGGGCTCTTCATTGGATACGACAACAATACAGTATACACACCCAAGATAGAGAACATTGCGACTGCTGTGATAGAGATGTACGGAGACATCCGAGGCTCCTCATTGGACACGACAACAACAACAATACAGTATACACACCCAAGATAGAGAACATTGTGACTGCTGTGATAGAGATGTACGGAGACATCTGAGGCTCTTCATTGGACATGACAGCAACAACAATACAGTATACACACCCAAGATAGAGAACATACCGACTGCTGTGATAGAGATATACGGAGACATCTGATGCTCTTTATTGGACACGACAACACAACAATAGAGTATATACACCCAAGATAGAGGACATTGCGACTGCTGTGATAGAGATATACGGATACATCTGATGCTCTTCATTGGACACGACAACAACAACAATACAGTATATACACCCTAGATAGAGAACATTGAGACTGCTGTGATAGAGATGTACGGAGACATCTGATGCTCTTCATTGGACACGACAACAACAACAATACAGTATATACACCCTAGATAGAGAACATTGAGACTGCTGTGATAGAGATGTACGGAGACATCTGAGGCTTTTCATTGGACACAACAACAACAACAACAATGTGCGATATTTTGAACTAAAGTTCTTCGAAAGGCTTCTACGGTTCTATAGTCTCAATGTGGAAATATACACTCCTGGACAAAGCTTAAGGTAGTTGTACCTTTTAGCATGTATATTGGAATTCAGACAATAACTCTGAAACATATTAAAGTAACCTTTATTGAAGACATACGAGATAACCAAGTGTAAACAGCCTCTGTCTTCTTCAAAAACACAGTCCATGAGTATAAGTGATTTTGAAGAGGCCTTTTGAGAACCTCATAATCTCGCTCGCTATAGAGATTAATAAATAAGATATTCTTTGTTAATTCTTTATATTATTCTAATAGATTATCTTTAGCCATGCTCGAAACAGCTTTCTCTTCATTCTGTTTCCATATTCATTTATATCCTCAAAATATATCGGATTCCAAGATGGAAGTAATTGTTGAAGACATACCAGTGGGGTTTGGTAACATTTCCTTTTGTCAAACCAATCTCACTTATTCTCTGATATCTCAGCGGTGGTGATGTTGCCAGAGTGAATTCCACCCTTGTGTTGTTGGGCAAGAAGCCGTACCTGCCACTGCTGATTGTCACGGTGGCTTGCTTAATAAGAACGAAGGTCGAATGGCTGGTGACATTAGATCAGGTTGACACTTGACGTCTATTTTCTGGAGCGACTCGGATTGGACACGAAATTTGGGGAAATTGCACGCACCTTTATCTTCACCTTTTTTTTTTTTTTTTAAGAAAAAATTTACCCTAAAAATCAATTTTGATACTAAACGATATTTATTTACATATTGTTTTATTGTCTAAATTGAAACAATCAATAAAATGTATCCGTTTATACTAAATTAGATGTCATCTCTGCAAAGAAAATATTGAAATTGAAATATCTCATTACATCTTTGAGTGTCAGTATATTAACGAAGAAAGATAGACGTTCTTTTTAAAAGTAAACGACAGCCAACTTACCTCAGTACAAAGTATTTTAACCAGCGCCATATCAAGTCAAATGGTTGTTCTGTCCCTATACAACTTTTACAAAGCAGTAAGTAGGAAAATGAACTTAGATTTATCGTTTTCTTCTCCACTACATGATGGTGATTGATCATCGTGAGGATATCGTTGCAAGCCGGCAATGAGAGAGGAGAATCTGACTGGTGTCTTAATAAAGGCTTTATGTGTATGTGATCATATATTATATCATGGGATTATCATTGCAAGCCGGCAATGAGAGAGGAGAATCTGTATGAAACTGTATCTGTCTTTTTTTTTCTTCTTTTTTATCTCCACTCAATCATATTAGGGTATCAAGCTTGTAAAGCTTGACAACCATCATGACTGGGTGAAGTAGAATGCGCCTGCCTTTGTTATTAAGACTGGGAGCACTACTCAGTGGCAGGCCGACTTAGCTCCAAATTAAAAGGCCGCCTTTGACCTGAGGAACAGATGCCATGTGCAGCCGCTCCTAACATGGAGTACAAACGCTGCTCATCCTGTATCCCAGGATTAGGAGCCCTTACAGGGTACTATCAGCCGAGCCAGTATCTGTGATCTGAATAAGGTTTATATCCAACTGGTTTTCTTGGGATTCCTGATTTCCTCATACATTCTGTTATAGAAGACTTTGCATAGGATTATTCCTCAACATTCAACTTATATTTCTGTGAAAAATAGACACTTCGGCCAGTTAGAGTTTTTTTTTTATTTTCTCAACGTTTTGACAAAAATCTTTTGTCTTCGTCAGGAGAAATGAATAAAAATAAAGCATTTGGTAAGGCTCGTTAAAATTTGTTTTGAGATTGCAAGGGCGTTCTCACGTAATTTTTCGAATTTAGTACAACATCTAAAGCACGAGTCAAAAACAAATATTAAACTCGTCAAAGACTATGATCTTAGAAATAAATAAATTTTTACACAAATAAATTTACTGGCAATGCGTTTCTTTTAAATATCATCAAATATTATCTCTATAAAATTTTAACGATAGATGGCAATTAAATTTAATTCACTAATAAATAAATAAATATATATCCAACATATACATTGGTAAAAACGATGATAGTTGTTCTTTTTCCTATTGATCTTCATCTTTCTTATCTCCACTTAATCATATTAAGGTATCAAGCTTGTAAAGCTTGAGACTTTAGATAAATGCTTAAAACAAACACTTGTAAATTATTTATTTCTAAAATGGTATATATGAAATAAATTTCTTTTTTAAAATTTGATTATGAAGATTAGAGCCGAATTTATATATTGTATAGAGAATATTATTAAAAAATGAAAAAGAAGTAAATAACTAGAAGAGATACGCAGTGGTTGTCCTTCACCAAGATTGAGAATAGTTGATTACCTATGATAAGGCACAATTTGGATTATAGATTATAAACACAAGGTAATAAGACCAAATCCAAATAAATAAATAGTGTGTGACGTTTCGGCAACAGCGTTGTTACCATCTTCAGACAAAACACTAAATGAAACATGCTGTGGTAAAATTTATCATTCAGTACTTTTGTCTGAAGATGATAACAACGCTGTTGCCCAAACGTCACACACTATTTATTTATTTGTTTGGATTTGGTCTTATTACCTTGAGTTGAATACCTAATTACTTCTTGATACATTCATTAATTATTTGATTTTTTCCATTCTCTAACTCCGGGGAAATCTATCTAAGACAAAAAGTCTTAATAAAAATCTCTTAGAATCTCTATCTCTCTCTAGACTGTGTTTCAAATGAATATTTTTAACATTTAAAAGATACAAGGTGAAATGGTTTAGAGGTTTATTAAGCTTTCAAAACACACAAAAATGAAGAAATCTTTATGAATACAATGGAGTTAATAATCCCATTGAAAAAAGAACTTTGCGAAGTACTTGAATAAAAGAATAAGATATCTAGTTTAAAAAACAGGATTTAAAATTTCTCATTTCCATAACATAGGAATTATGGCTAAATTGTGACCTTCAACAAACCAGCATTTTGCTGATCTCCTCTTTCTTTCCTAAAGGTGTGGCGAAGTAGATTGAAAAGGACGTTCCCAAGATACTCAAGACAGCTCTCTCTCCATATTTGTGCCACCTTTCTGAACAATAGAACTTGTTCGGAACAAAATTAAGATGTCCATAACCTATACGTAAAAAAAAGAATTCTCTCTAATAAGGAGAATATAAAAAAAATTGTTAATATCACTTTTTTTTTCCATATACTAGTAGATGAATGTCTATATTCTTTTTAAGACGATATGTCCTTCGTTATGATTGACTTTTCAATGACACGTTGATGTCTTTTTTCTTATTATTTTTATCGTTAATTAGAGATTTTTGTTATTGAATATATTTTTCATTTTTCTAAATCGGCGATAGAATTGCATATAAATCTAAAATATCTTCTCAATTTCAATCAGAATAAACTTCTTGCTTAAACCTTCTGATTAAATATTTTCGCTTTTGAGGTTTATATCAAATCACGGTCTGCTACCAATTGTTGACTTTGCTTAGAGTTATTAAAGATACTGATTCCAAGAAGATCAATCAAACATTATTGATTCACAAGAGAGAACAAAATAAAACTTCTAACATAGTAAAGAAACTTTTTCCTATCAGGTTAGCGTCTCTATTTACTTGTGATCTTTTACACATACTTTGTGAGAACAATTAATAAACCAAAAATATATATGTTATAAAAAAATAAGGTTTTATGCTGATTTTTGATTATCTAGAGGATTATGCTATGGTAATGCAGTCGCGGTTAAAATCTTGAAAGTATAATAAAAATAGCGAAGATTAGAAATAGCTTTAATTGAGCTTATGGAATATAGAAAACATAATTTGAGAAAGGTATGCCTGACTTAAGGCGTAAGAATAAAAAAAAAATGAAAAACTTATTTACATATTGTACAAAAGGTTTGAGCCGGCCATCGGGAAAGAGAGAAAATATCTTTATTTACGGGGCTGCTAACCAAAATGAAGACCATCGGGATACAACAACAATGAGTTTTTATAGGGGAAGCGTGACCTCTGGCGGTCGATTTAGAAGAGTATTTGAATCTATGAAATATAATTTTAAATAAAATAATATTTTAATATAACATATATACAAAAATTATTAATAAAACTTTAACTGACAAATCCAATAAAGAAATGATCACAAAAATAATTTTGGTTAGAGAAATGGTTAGAGTTAGCGATAATTGAGATAATCCTATGACGGACACATCATAAGAACAGATGATCCATACAAGAAGATTATTTTACTGGGTAATATCGAAGGCAATTAAGAATAAGGACAACTAACCAAGAACTAGATGATTGGATACTAACAAGAAGACAAACAGGATGTTCTTGCTACAATTCTTTAAAAAGAGATGCTACAAGATTTCAAAAGAAATAGAAGAAGAAAGTTAAAGAATATACCCGAAGTATTCTAAGACTTAATGATACATAACAATCATTAGAAAAACACAGAGAATTTCAATTTCATTTTACACTTCTTCACTAAAATATATAAAAATCATTAAATGTCTCTCTAAATGGCATCGAACTTTGCTGTTTCCTGGTTGCGGAGTCTTTCCCGCGGCTGGCCTCACCACTGAAGACTCTATATATTTATCTATTTAATTAAAAAGAGGCATATATTGGATCAAAAATCATTTATTTTACCAATATTTCAGTTGGCTGAACGTCAACCTTTATCAAGGTGTTATAACATATTTAATGTGTGTCAACAACAAACTCAGCGCCACATAATGTCAACAGAATTAAGTTTTCAAAAATATTTTGTTATATTCAATGGGGAGAAAAAAAATTGATATATATATTTATATTATGGACAAAATAAAATTTGAAAAATATGGCTGTGAATATTTTTTAAAATTAACAATAACGCCTATTTTATGCTCTATTTTCGAAACTATTTATTTATATTTCACAACTATATATTTATTATAATATTTTTTATTCACATTTATTTTGTATTTAACCATATATAACCTTATATGATATTGAAATAAATCAGTTTCAATCTCAAATCTCTAAATGGGTATTAAAGAAGTACGATGCAATGTTCATAAAGACTATAAGTAACTTTTATAACAAGGATTGGACAGAGAGATTAAAATATAGATAAAAGAGAACAGAGGGAAGTGTGTGTTCAGCAAGACTAGGTGCAACTTGTGTGACAAATATTAGCTACAGAGAGAGAATCATGATAGACAAGAGAGGAAAACGTGAAATGTTCAGCAGGACTATATGTAGCATGTCTAACAAGGATTTGACACAGAGAGATGGAGAGATAGACAAGAGAGAAAGTAAGGGAAGGGGTCAACAGGACTCGATGTAACTCGTTCAACAAATATTGGCCACAGAGATATACATGATAGACAAGAGAGGAAAAGGGCAATGTTCAGCAGGACTATATGTAGCATGTCTAACAAGGATTTGACAGAGAGAGAGAGAGATGGAGAGATAGACAAGAGAGAAAGTAAGGGAAGGGGTCAACAGAACTGGGTGGAGCCGGTAGCCATTATCGTCCCTTTCGTTTTTTAAATGAATCCCTACGGCCGCGTTCCAATTGTTCACTTCAGGACAGGTCTTTTCCTCATGGACGCCAGGTGCCATATTGGTGGTACCTAGCGATATCAACTCTCTTGTTGATTTTGAAACATTCTTAATGGCTTTCTTAAATCTATTGTATCATTTCTGTGAGACAATCTGGACGAAATACTATCATAATACTTATTTGAACGATTGCTGTAATGTAAGAAGGAAGCGAAATTTTTGTTTCAACATAAAACCATAGTCATTTTCTTACATCCTTGTATCCCCAATGCTAAACTATGTCCTCATCAATGGCTTTCCTTTCAGCTCTGCTATTTCTTAAAAAATAGACTTTTAAAAAAATTTCAATTCCCTTTGAATTCAACAACATACATTAACTTAAAAAGAGCGCAAAATTATCATTTTAATTATTTGAATGCTTTTTTTTAATAAAGTGATGAAAATGATTGAAAACTCTTTATCATATGTCGAGAGAAAGTCTATTGTTTACCGAAAAAAGGCTTCAAAATTTCATCAATTTCAATTCTAAGAAACTTAACAAAAAAGGTTCATATAATGGAACCTTGATATATGCATGTTGGAATTTTCATAATATACTAAAACTCGTGTTATATGAAATATCATTTATTTGAAGCTGTTGCAAGAAGTTTGAGAAATTAAAGAAAGCTGAAAACAAACAAAAAAATAACTTACAGATAACTAAGAGTTTCATATATTAATTTTTTTTTTCATTTTATTTCAATTTAAAGCGCTTTGTCCCCCTAGGGACACTTGCGCTGTCATACATGTATGCCTTTATATTTGTCTATACATATATATACAATACTTTTAGGCCGTGAATAGAATAGTTATATGATGTTAATAATGTGAAAGAGAGAAAAAACTAGAAAAAAGAACTGTGTACAAAAGAAAGAAGTGTCTGGCAATATGTACAATATGCATAATATAAATTATCAGTTTCTTAAAAGATATTTGTTGCTATATAATTTAAATATATATACAAAAGGTATTGAATTTAATATTATAAATTTAAAATGCACTTAAACAACTATATGAATGCAAGTTTCAATAGTTTTTAAATAAAGGTGCAGTCTTTATACACAAATACACTGTTGGAAATAGAATGTGTTGCATCAAGGAGTGGAAGAAAAATAATCAAATTTGGCTACAATTATCTTCATGTGGAGGATAATAAATGAAAATAAAATTTAAAACCAAAACTTCTATTTAAAAATGTGGCCACATTTTACGTTTTTAATAATTTAGTCTTTGAATACCACTTTCTTCAGGGTGTAGCATTTCCAGTTTCCACATATTTATATTTATAAATTTAATTGCCATCTATCGTTAAATTTTTTTTTTTTTGCACAAATAAATTTACTGGCAATGTGATTTTTTAAAATATCATCAAATATTATCTCTACAGACCTTACTGCAATGATATAAGTTATTGAATGATAGGGCTTGGTTATCAGTAGTGAACCCTCTCAGCGGTTTCGCCAAATTACAAATTTATATGTAAATATCTATGCTATAATTGATCAATACCTATATGGTATGCATTGATAAAATATTTATTTTTTTATCGAAAAGTCTATTAAAACCATATAAACCTTTCTCTCAAGATGCTGAGTTATTTTGTTATAAAAATAACCCCAAAAACATCATTTCATTCTAACAAGCATTGGTGTTCTGTCAGTTGAAACGTTAAGTTTAATAAATATTTCGAACCCCTAAATAAAATTTTATTAAGGTGTGTATATATATGGATATCGATTGATAAACCCTGTACGATTTATACATGAATAGAATCACTGAACACAGAAGAAACATAAACAGAAATGACCCATTATCATTAATAGTACAGCACTCCAATTCAACAGGACACACATTTAACTTAAATGAACCTAAAGTACATTACAACAATATCAATAACAAATATCAAAGATTAATAATTGAAGCAATAGTGTCCAAACAATATAGCAGTATAAATCGCAGAATTGATTTACCAGAAGCATATGATTCAATAGACCTAAATAAAATAAGATAAAACAAAGTCATTCACAGTATAAGATATCACATGTCTGATGGGATTCCTTGCAAGTTATAAAAATTTGTAAAATATAAAATATAAAATAGAAAATAAGATTGCCTTAACCAAAATGTATAATATTATCTCATATTAATTAGAATTAGTTTTTCTAAATCATTACACCTGCATGTAAATTTAAACATTTTAATATTTTTCAAATTGCGCGTGATATGCAAAACAATAGTTACGTGTATATAAAACCTATTTCAAACTAGTTGGATTATTGTTTCATTAATTCCTGTAGAAGGGCGTATGTGCCCGAAAGCTAGTATTATATTCGTTCTAATAAAAGATACGCAGCCCTTGAAGCTTTGTTTTATTCATTTATATATGGATATGTTTTCAGATATTTTGAAACATCATCTAATATAGTATCCATTGAAACCATTAAAATAACTTCAAAAACTCAATAGAAATCAACAAACAGCTTTAGCAAGACTAAAAAGTGACCATATAAAAACCTTAAAAATTCAAAATGGACAAAAAAAACCTTCAATAACTGCTTGAGAAGCAATAGTGCAAAAGCTTCTCCGGAACATATCATGTTCAGAACTGACAATAGAGAACCTATTTTCCAGGCCTATAACTACCATCGCAAAATTGAAGAGGAGTGGACTTCAGGAATTGGTTTAACTATGGAGATAAACACCATCACTATCTTTCACATATAATAAGATTGGATAGTTCTTATACAAAGAAAATCATATTTACGTAATTAAGAAAGAAGATTTGTACTGTAGGTTATGCGGAAGTCAGATAACCGATGAAATATACCATTTTACTGCTGAGTGCGGGGATCTGGAAGGAGAGAGAAAAAATATCCTGAAAAGTCTTCCTAGACCGCATTTGAACTCAATAAAGATAATAAAAACTGTTTCAGATAAGAAAAGTTGGGCAATAGAACTGTTCAACTATCAAAAAGCGGTTGTAAATAAAATTGCACTCGTGGAAGAGAGAAGAACAGGGGCACAATAAAAAAGTCACCCTGTTTACCATACCTTAATTGTAAATACTCTATCTCTCCCTTTTCTCTTGTGTTTAATATTGTCTGTAATTCCACGGCGAATCTGTACAGGGCAAGACGCCCTAATAAAGTTGTTTTGTTGTTGTTGTTGGATAGTTCTTATTTACATTCAAGTTAATTATTCTTTTCAACAAATCAATAACCAAAGACCTATCCAAATTCAGGGTGGCTTATAACCCTTGACTTGACCTCCCTTCGGAGATGGCTTCAAGTTTGATGTAAATATATATATTTGCATAAATATCATATTAACACAAAGCAATAACGCGCCATCTATACATATAAAATGAAAGGATTTAAAAGCACGATGTAAATTGCTCGATTTGCTCGATGGAAATATTTGAATGTAATTCTACTGTCCTATAAGCTTATGTCCATAGTTTTCTTGAAAACCATTTCTGAGATTCCATATTTCAGTGCTGCGTATAAAAGCAGATTCGTCCAATACAGTATTAGAGCTCTGAGAAGCGGTCTGGTAGATTAAATTGGCGAAACCGCTGGGAAGGTTCACCACTGATGAGCCAAGCTCTCCCAATATATTGGGAGGGCTTGGCTCATCAGTGGTGAACCCTCCCAATATATTTTTTCATCGCAGTAAGGACAGTAGAAGTTTGTATTATGTATAGAAGAAACATTCGTGCTTTTAAATCCTTTCATTTTATAAATTATATTGTTTATAGCTATAATTTTATTGGAACTTTTTTGTATCATTGTTGACTAGAGGTTAAAAAAGTTTGTTTTTCATTCATTCAACGAATCAATAATAGAGTGTTCTACAAATAAAAATGATTCTTTCTATCTCTTTCTCAATTCATCTCTTCTGAGAATTATATAAAAAGAGAATTATTTTGGTTTATAAATCAAAGAATTCATAGAAATATTTCTATCATCCTATTTCTTCATAGTAGTAATAATTGATGTTGATTAGTGAAATTCTCTTTGAGACATAAAAACGTTAGTCTAAGGAATGAATATGATTCTTTCTACGTTTTTTCAATTGATAAACTATCTAAATGAATAAGCATAAAAAGACTAAGAGGAGCTTCTTTCAGAAGCTCAGAAAGAAGCTCCTCTTAGTCTTTTTATGCTTATTCCTTTAACCAAATTTTAAGAGTTCTTATCGTTTAAAACTATCTAAATATTCTTATCAATTCAAATATAACAACTAAAATAATTTTAAATAAAAAAGGGCGTACCTGGATCTGTAAAAAAAAAAAAGACAGTTTTTTTCTCAAAATATTTCGAGAGATTGCTCCCTCTTTGTATAGTATATTAGTATTTGCTAGGCTAAAATAGTACCTGGATCAATTCACTAATTTTATATACAATTAAACCTGTCTATAACGCCCCCTCTAAATAGCGCCTTCCTCTCTATAGCGGCCGTTTTTAAATACAGAGTACGATGCGATTTACATTAAAGGTGACCTGTCTATAACACCCCCTCTCTATAGCACCCTATTTTGGTGAGTCCTAAAAGGGGGCGCTATAGACAGGTTTAACTGTACCCCCTTTTATATCTCTCGAAATATTTTGAGAAAACAATTTTTTTTCTTCTTTACAGATCTAGGTACGTCCTTTTCTATATAAATATATTTAATGGATCGCCTTTTGACTCAAACTAAAATAATACTAATATACTTATACTTGTATTTAAGGTGATTATAGGATATGATGCCATTTCACAGGTTGTTACGATGTATCAGTGTATAAAAGAAAACCATATTTCAACAATGGTGATTAATCCACATAGCGCTAATTACAATCTATATGTGCTTATATTAGATATCAATTAACATAATTAGACATTATACATTAACTCGATGTTTATGTATTATTTGAATTTTCATCGTAGTATGATCTATTGAAAACAATTAGATAATTTTGAATTGTAAATCAATGTATTTCCATAATAACTAGGCCAATGTGTACCTAATTCTGTTGATTACCTATTTAATTCTTAATGTATTGACTAAATGATCTAAATGGTTCTTTACATTTATTAAGACACGGATTTGAACACATATTGAAAGCAAGTTTTCTGTTTAACACGATATATCAGAAACATTCGGCCCTTTGGAGCTAAAACTAAATCGCTAAAGAATATATTCCAGAAAAGATGCAAAAAGCAAACTAATATGCGACTTTTCAAAGACATATAGTGTGAGTAAATTTACACTTTCGACCCGAGCGATGCGAATTCGCGTCCTTTCCGATTTTGCATTAAGCCTGAAGTAAGCGAATTCGTGTCCTCGGTTTTCAAAATTAAATATAAAATTGCCGGCGGCCGACACGAATTCGCGTCCACAGGGATCTTTTCTCATACTTTCTTGCCAATCTATCAGTGGTTTGGTGAGTTCTCAGCTGACCCAATGTACGTGTAAAACATCGGCAAGGACGCGAATTCGCGTCTCTCGGGTCGAAAGTGTTAAATATGATGCAATAAGGCGGCATCATATGTAAGCAGAATACAGTATGTAATATTTAGATAATAAAAAGACATATATTCGCTGAATTCCAATCGAAATATTGGCAAATAAATATATTTCTATCCAATATATGTATTTTTATTATCTAAAGATTTAAATATGGATTTCTCTATATTCATGTTATATAAAAATTATAAATCACACACACACACACACAAAATTTAAATATATAAAATTATAATTCCCAGAACACAAATTACTCTGTTTATATCTACCACCAGAGGTCATGACTTTCCATATATAAATCTATTGTTGTTGTTTCCCGTTGGCCGGCTCAAATCTTTCTGTAATTATGTAAATAATCTTTGGTTTTCTTTATTATTAAGCCTTAAATCAGCCAATACTTTTCTCAATTTATGTTTTAAACATTTCATAAGCTAAATTAAAGCAATAATGATCTAAACTGTTTTTATTATAATTCCCACGTCTGAAAAACAGTATCATAATGATAAAAACAACTCACTTATACAAAAGCAAAACCTTATCGCAACTATTACAAAATCAACAGATATCAAATATTTTTAATATAATATTCAGAACAGTATGTAATGTAAATACAAAAGCAGGATCTGTTTGTTTAAATTCGACGAGACAGCCTGAAGGGTTTCGACACGTACATGCTAAACGTACAAGCGTACATGCTAAAAGGTACAACTTCCTTAAGTTTTGTCCATGAGTGTACCTGCTAAAAGATACAACTTCCTTAATTTTTGTCCATGAGTGTACCTGTTAAAAGGTACAACTTCCTTAAGTTTTGTCCATGAGTGTACCTGCTAAAAGATACAACTT
Organism: Cordylochernes scorpioides; assembly: GCA_030710605.1. Classification (NCBI taxonomy): domain Eukaryota; kingdom Metazoa; phylum Arthropoda; class Arachnida; order Pseudoscorpiones; family Chernetidae; genus Cordylochernes; species Cordylochernes scorpioides. Next base: position 35,803,176 of record CP092884.1, read on the forward strand.
CCTTAAGTTTTGTCCATGAGTGTACCTCTAAAAGATACAACTTCCTTAAGTTTTGTCCATGAGTGTACATGCTAAAAGGTACAACTTCCTTAAGTTTTGTCCATGAGTGTACCTGCTAAAAGGTACAACTTCCTTAAGTTTTGTCCATGAGTGTACCTGCTAAAAGATACAACTTCCTTAAGTTTTGTCCATGAGTGTACCTGCTAAAAGGTACAACTTCCTTAAGTTTTGTCCATGAGTGTACCTGCTAAAAGATACAACTTCCTTAAGTTTTGTCCATGAGTGTACATGCTAAAAGGTACAACTTCCTTAAGTTTTGTCCATGAGTGTACCTGCTAAAAGATACAACTTCCTTAAGTTTTGTCCATGAGTGTACATGCTAAAAGGTACAACTTCCTTAAGTTTTGTCCATGAGTGTACATGCTAAAAGGTACAACTTCCTTAAGTTTTGTCCATGAGTGTAGATAGATGAATCACATAAGGAAAAAGAAAGAATATTCTAAGAGTTGAATCTACACTGCGTGTGACATTGAAAATGGAACACCAAGAAATAGTGGCCAGAAAGTGATGAAACTCGGCAGACAGAGAGAGACAGGGACGAACAATAAGTGATATTTTTTTCAAAATGATAGTCATAATACAGAGCGAGAACGGCGTCGGCTTAGTAGCAAGTAGGACCACCGCGGACGGCGATGCACGCAGCAACACGTCTAGGTAGAGAGTCAATCAGAGTACGGATGACGTCCTGAGGGATGGCTCTCCATTCCCTCTCAACCATTTGCCACAGTTCGTCTTCTGAACGCGGCTGTGGCAAGGCATGCAAACGGCGTCCAATGATGTCCCAGACGTGCTCGATTGGTGAGAGATCAGGAGAGTACGGTGGCCAGGGAAGCATCTGTACATCTTGCAGAGCTTGTTGGCTAATGCGAGCAGTGTGCGGTCGGGCGTTATCCTGCTGATAAAGGGCATTGGGTACCCCCTGAAGGTAGGGGTGTGTCACCGGTCGCAGCACATCATCAACGTATCGTTGGGCCGTCATGTGCCCTGAATACGAAGTAAAGGTGACCTGGAATCATACGCGATTGCGCCCCAAACCATGATTCCACGTTGTCGCACGGTGGGGCGTTCCACAATTGCTGCCGGATTGGACCTTTCTCCACGTCGACGCCACACGCGTACACGGCGACTATCACTGGACAAGCAGAAACGCGACTCATCTGAGAACACGACCCTGTGCCATTCCGTCATCCACGTCGATCTAGCCCGGCACCATTCCAAACGTTGGCGCCTATTCGGTGGGGTCAATGACAGTCTTCTTAGCGGACGGCATGAGTGCAAGCCATTAGCAACCAATCGACGGGAAATGGTTCTGGTCGAGATGGAATGATCTAGGGTGTCTTGCACATGTTGCAGGATGGCGGTACAAGTGGCTTGTGGGGCCGCCACTGCTTGTCGAAGGATACGCCGATCCACACGTGCTGACGTCACTCTGGTTGCACCGACATTCCTATAAATTGCCACATTTCCTTGTTCCAACCATCTTCTCCACAGTCGGTGCACCGTGGACGCACCAAGGTGTGTATCAGCTGCGATTTGACGTATGGACCAACCTGCCCTTTTCAGTCCGATCACCATGCCCCTCGTAAAAGCGTCTGTCTTCTTGAACTGCCTCCGTTTACGATGACCTGGCATTCTCTGTTATTACACGTGTCTTTTGACACAAGAACAAAATTTCTACAATGATTTTCCTTGAAGAAATAACGACACGAATACTGTCCTTTCTGCAAGTTCCTTCACTTATATCATACTCCATGTGCGCACGAGAGCTGCGCATTTTACATCATTTGCATAACTCGGTTAGGCGCGTCTACCCTGAAATTTGCATAATTTTCTGGCCACTATTTCTTGGTGTTCCATTTTCAATGTCACGCAGTGTATATTAAAAAATAGAATTAACCGAATTTACAGAATATGGGATCAAAAATACAATTCTTACATATTGTATACATTGTTTTAAAGTCTGTTGAAGGAGGCTTCCTGATCTCAAAAGCTAGCCAAGAAGAATCTCTAAAAAAAGAAGCTTTTTCGTGATAAAACATAGAACTGTATCGGATATTTTAAGCAATTATCGATCGCCTAATAAACAAATTACAAAATACTTCGAATTATATTCATGATTAGATAACCTTTTGCTATCATTCCAAAATTCCATAAGAAATCGAAAATAAACCATTAATAAAAGAAACAATTTAAACATCAATCAAAATTCCAAAGAAATAATTTTTTATTGAAGATAAAGAGCATTTAATCTTTTCTGTGGGAAAAATGATTCTGAAGATAATTCAGTTAGTCAAATGGCACGTAGAACTTTCTCTTCTGGAATTTCTAAAAATAGCAACCAATGAACTTATGCCATTGTTACATATCTACCATTAATAATCTTTATTTCAAGCAGACGACATGTTCCAGGATCTTCTGCGAGAAAATTTCTCAAGAAGCTAAAATTTTATATATATAAGTGAAACATTTTTCAACACCATCTTCAAAATGATAATTAATCATAATGAGAACTTATTTTCTAACTTTCTGTTTTTGCTTTCTATTCTCCCGTTAATTGACTTTTACTGAAAAGGTTTGTTTCTTAACACCTCTTATGGCAATATTTTTGACAAATGATTCGTACGCGCGCTTCTATTTTTGAAGTAGGCTTTGCGTACATGCAAGTTCGTCTGCTCATTATCTGTCTTGTTATATTTAAAGAAGCTGACGTCTCTCTCTCTTGCTATTCAAACTGTAAATATAGACAACGCTATTCTTTATTTCGACTTAGATAGCTATGTTCCTATAGGGACACTTGCACTTTAAAGATAAACAAAATTTTGAAAGAAAAGAAAGAACGATATTTGAAATATGTACAGAATTAGTATGCAAGTTAGATGAAAAAGAGAAAAAAAATATCAACATAATTGATATATGTACAAAGCGTTGATATGCAAATTTAGCTAAATGAATTCAAATTGTATTGTGTGTAAATATAGACAACATATTTTAATAGAATACAATAAGTTTCCTGGAGATGAGTTTCCTTTTCATTTTTATTAATGTAATCTCAAGTTTTCAGGTATCTCTGCCTTTCTACAGTATATAAATCGGATTTAAAATAATAATCGGCGAGTTATAATTGGTTAGAAGTAAAACATCTAGGTCTCCGTGTTGAAGAGCATGTTAACCTGAAAGCTCGAGAGATAAAAGAAATGTAAAAAGAAACCAAACCTTAGATTCCTTATTGATTCAGTTAAAAAAATATATTATTCGTTTTATATACTACTGTAGTAGAGCAGATATCTCCGAAATCTTGAGATCTAGATCCAACATGTCCTCACTGCCGGGAAGAGTCACAGACTGTGGATCACCTCCTCTTCTCCTGTCCAGCTTTTATACTACACAGACTACAGACATTGCTTGGAGTACAAGACTTTCAGCCCTGCCCCTACATCCTGACTCCCTGCCGGCCTGGAACTACCTGGTTACCTGGTTCACCTCAGCAATCTGCCCCCCCCCCCCCCCTCCCATGACTAGACTTCTCCTCTAGACTGTAGCTGTACAGCCCCCGGGAAGTTGGCGATTTGTGCTCCAGGAGCCCGGGTTACCTCTATTTTCTCTTATATTGTCGCGGAGATAAATAAAGCAAGGGCAAATTTGGGGATAATTAATTTATTATAAAGGTGGCTATTTACCTTTTTAGTTCTCCAATAAAATTATATACAAAAGGTATTTATAGGGAGAACAACTTATCCCAAGGTAAAGATAATAATAATGAGAGTAGTCAGCCACCGTCCCGTTTTCCTTATTTGCCGATAAGATTCCGAGAACCCCTCACACCTGTGGTCGTCCCCCCCGTAGTCCAGATATGATTGACAGGTGTCCCATGGAGTTTTATGTGGCTTTGGTTGCAGAGCTACTTGACAATATTAATAAAAATGAAAAGAAACATCTCCAGAAACCTTCTGTATTATTTTAAATCAGATCTAGGAGATATAGAAAGAATCTAACCACGTAATGATGATTTATTTATTATCAGAATATTTCGAAGGATTTGACATCAATGGACTTTAACACCCATCAGATCAACTGATGGAAAAAGTGAGAGAAACACTTTCAAATTGCCAATCAAAAGATTAGTCGAAGCCACGTAGCATATCCGGGTTTTCATCAATACGGAATTTTAAGATGTTTCAAGTAGGAGATAAGACATCAGAGAAAATTAGACGTTTTTTGAAATGATGATGGATTATATATACCAGACAAAATCGTTGATATAAATTTAGTTTTTATCAGATTTATATAGCTAATAATAACTAAAGTTATATCTCTCATTATCGAAGATTTTCTGTTTTATTTTGATTGTTATTTATATATAATTATTATCTGTTGCTTGATTTTGGTATGCAGTCGTGGAAAAGATTATAATAAAATCAATAAAAATAGTTATCAAAAATAGCTTTAATTGAGCTAAAGGAATATATAAAAAACATAATTTGATAAAAGTACTGCCTGTCTTAAGGCGTAAGAATAAAAAAAATGAAAACTTATTTACATAATGTACAAAAGTTTGAGCCGGCCATCGGGAAACAACGACAATCAGTTTTATTAAAAATAAAGAAGGCATTTCCTGACCACGAGCACATTTGCTTTTTTTTTCAGTTTTATATAGGGAAAGTCCCGACATCTGGTGGTAGATATAAACAGAATATTTGAATCTATGAAATATAATTTTGAATGATATTTTTATATAACATATTTATAATAGTAAAGAACATATTTCGAATAATATTCCTATGTTTGGATTAATTAAATAGACTATGTGTGTATAACGAAAATTGCAATTATACCGCGAATGTTTTTTTAAACAAAAATCGAAATTTTATTTTAAAGAGAAATAACGACTATCTCTAACTTTAAGGATGAAGTATGAAAGGGTGAAATTATGAAGAGTAATGGCGAACGGAAAAGTGTCCAGGGGCGGGAATCGAACCCACGACCTTCCGCTTACCGGGCAGATGCCATGTCCACTAGGCTACCCTGGACATATTTTTCCGTTCGTAAATATTATATAAAGTAATTTAAAATACAATATAACGCGGCTGATGATTGTAAAACGAAAATTGCAATTATACCGCGAATGTTTTTTTAAACAAAAATCGAAATTTTATTTTAAAGAGAAATAACGACTATCTCTAACTTTAAGGATGAAGTATGAAAGGGTGAAATTATGAAGAGTAATGGCGAACGGAAAAATAAAAGTGTCCAGGGGCGGGAATCGAACCCACGACCTTCCGCTTACCGGGCAGATGCCATGTCCACTAGGCTACCCTGGACATATTTTTCCGTTCGTAAATATTATATAAAGTAATTTAAAATACAATATAACGCGGCTGATGATTGTAAAACGAAAATTGCAATTATACCGCGAATGTTTTTTTAAACAAAAATCGAAATTTTATTTTAAAGAGAAATAACGACTATCTCTAACTTTAAGGATGAAGTATGAAAGGGTGAAATTATGAAGAGCGGAAGGTCGTGGGTTCGATTCCCGCCCCTGGACACTTTTATTTTTCCGTTCGCCATTACTCTTCATAATTTCACCCTTTCATACTTCATCCTTAAAGTTAGAGATAGTCGTTATTTCTCTTTAAAATAAAATTTCGATTTTTGTTTAAAAAAACATTCGCGGTATAATTGCAATTTTCGTTTTACAATCATCAGCCGCGTTATATTGTATTTTAAATTACTTTATATAATATTTACGAACGGAAAAATATGTCCAGGGTAGCCTAGTGGACATGGCATCTGCCCGGTAAGCGGAAGGTCGTGGGTTCGATTCCCGCCCCTGGACACTTTTATTTTTCCGTTCGCCATTACTCTTCATAATTTCACCCTTTCATACTTCATCCTTAAAGTTAGAGATAGTCGTTATTTCTCTTTAAAATAAAATTTCGATTTTTGTTTAAAAAAAACATTCGCGGTATAATTGCAATTTTCGTTTTACAATCATCAGCCGCGTTATATTGTATTTTAAATTACTTTATATAATATTTACGAACGGAAAAATATGTCCAGGGTAGCCTAGTGGACATGGCATCTGCCCGGTAAGCGGAAGGTCGTGGGTTCGATTCCCGCCCCTGGACACTTTTATTTTTCCGTTCGCCATTACTCTTCATAATTTCACCCTTTCATACTTCATCCTTAAAGTTAGAGATAGTCGTTATTTCTCTTTAAAATAAAATTTCGATTTTTGTTTAAAAAAAACATTCGCGGTATAATTGCAATTTTCGTTTTACAATCATCAGCCGCGTTATATTGTATGTGTGTATAAGTTAAGGAATAAAATTAGATATTTTATCGCATTTAAAATTGATAGATCAAAATTTAAATAAAAGTTTTTCTATCTTTTCAACGCGCAGCTATTATTAATACAGGCTTTTGTTTTGTACAAACATGATCAATAAATATAAAATGAAAATTCAAAAATTACAGACAATGATATCATTCTCTTTCCTCAAAATTTTCAATATCTCTAGTAGAAATCTCATGTAAAGATGAAAAAAATTCGACATGTAAAAAATTAAAGAAACGTCTGGTAGAGTTTGAAGAGAGTAGAATGGCTCGAAACAATCCCAAATTCCAGAAGAATGCAATTCAAACGCCAACGTTACAAAAGACAAAACGATGCCTCAACAAACCGAAGTGTCACAACGTTAGAATAAGCAATCCTCTGTGAAAAATAAGAAGAAGAAAAAAAAAACGATTTGACCCGATCAGAGAAAACAATGAACTTGGAGTTGCGAACTTCCATTGTTGAAGTAAATGCTAAATTTTTTGAAGAATCTTGATAAATGGAATAGTTCAAACCATTTCTTCTTCTTTTTTAATCAATTTGTTAGTAAATGTTACTGTGTTATAAATGTCAATGTCTTTTTATTTTCATTGGGTAACCACTTTTTTATTTTATATTACTCTCTCTCTCTCTTTTTGAAGTTTTCAACTTTTTCTTTAAATTGACATGGACCTAGAGCAGCAGCTTCACACACCCAAGATAGTGGATATTGCGACTGCTGAGATAGAGATGTACGGAGACATCTAAGGCTTTTCATTGGACACGACAACAACAATACAATATACACACCCAAGATAGAGAACATTGCGACTGCTGTGATAGAGATGCATGGGGACATCTGAGGCTTTTCATTGGACACTACAACAACTTTTTCTTTGAACACAACCTGAAAGTAAATTGTTCCATAATAAATGTGTGTCTGGTTGTTTTACAAAATTACGTAACACAAAACTCTTACCTAATGGTGAAAATTTTCACTTATTGAAGTTTGATTATGATTAAAATATATATTGAATTAATTTATAAATTTTTAAAGTTTTGTAACTTTTTCCTAGCATACAAAACTTATAGGTAAATTGTTCCATAAACAATGTTTTTTTTTTTCAATAATAACGCAAAACTCTCTTACCAAATGGTGCAAATTTCCACTTATTCAAATGTGTTTGATTATGATAAACAGAAATATAATGAATTATTTCAGATTTTTTTTTACTTAAAGGTCGATATATTTGTGAAGTTGGATACTCTCAAGTTATTTTTTGAAAACTCTTGTAAAAATTTTATATTAAAACAACAGAATTGAGATCATCAACTAAGCAACTTTTTTAAAATCTGAAAATGAACTATTTTTATAGGCGGATCCTTATTTTTAACGTTTGATATTATTTATAAATGAGCTATTGGTTCAATATTGTGGCGAAGAAATAATTTATTATTTAATTTAATTATTCAACGAAAATATTTGAAACATATTTAAAATTTTACATTTGTTAAATCATCATTTAGTTACCTAATTTGCTTGCTCGATATTCTCTAGCTGTAGATAGTTGGGTTAGTTTGTTGATATTTGTCGATTGGTCGTGGTGACTTCATCAATAAATACTTTCACATCTTCAGATATACCAAACTTGATTTCTACGCTACAATATTATTTAAATATTTTAATTCTGTAGCGTTATTATGGAACATATATTTTTTTCTATAATGTTTCGATCCAATTTAATTCCATATGGAAACCGTAGCAGGTTTATATTGTGTGTGTGTGAAGAAATTTTGTCCTTTTTTTTCTTGAAGGACCATAAATCCAGTGGTCAACTTAACAATTTTAAAATATAATTCTGACTTCTTTCAAATAATAATACTAAGAATTGGAGTGTTTATCATTGTAGAATTGTAGAAGTTGAAAGATTGCAAAGAAATTTCTTCTATTTTTTTAAACTACCACAAATTCAAAGATCAATGTAACAATTCCTAGATATTAACATGAATCATGAAAATTTCTCTTATAATTTCTCTCGCACGGAATTAGCACCCATTTTACTAATAGCAATAGTATCGGCGCCATCCTCAGACACCCTATCACCAGATTACCTAGATCTACCGTTGCTCGGTCCTCTGGTGGCTCGGTCTACTCAGTCTCTTGTAACGATTGCAGTGCATCTTACATAGGCGAGACTGGTAGGTCCGTGGCCATCAGGATGACCGAACACGGTAGATGCATTGCCAACAGAGACAACAGGTCGCTCATTTTCAACCATATTAACACCACCGGCCATTCATTCAACCTTTCCTCCCCTACCACCCTGTACTCTAATGTCAATACCAAGTACCAAAGGTTGATCATTGAAGCTATTTTATCCATCAATAACCATAGCATTAACAGACACATCGACATACCATCGCAGTATTTAGATATTTGTAATAACCTATAGGCCGTTCACTTCTTTCCCTGATCTTACTGTTAATCCCACCGCAAACAAACCACCCCCCCCACCCAGACACCTACCCCTATATAATTTTTTCCTTTGTCCGATGATCGCGCTGATGGCGGGCCATGCTATAGTTCCTCACTGTTGTTGGTTTTTTAATATAACATCACATTGGTTTAAGTTGATTGACATCCATAGATGATCATATGTTCTTCTATAAATTGCAATAGTCTTAGTTATGTTAAATCTGTCAAAAAAATATTTTAGTTTTCATTTTTTAATTTTTAATTAACATCACATCCTACTTTCGTCAAATATTTCTATAAAAAAGCCTTATTTCCATAACTTAATCTGATATTGTTAACTCGTATATGGTTATGTATGCAGATTCCTCACATATCGATACTATATATAGCGTTATTTTCTCTCTCTCAATATGTTGTACCCGTCGAAGGGCGTGAAGCCCGAAAGCTTGTAGCCCATGTATATTAAAAAAAATTTTCTCTTCGTTTTATAACTATTTACAATTCCTAGATATAATTCTGACCTCTTTCAAATAGATAATACAAGAATTGGAGTCTTATTATTGTGCAGAATTCAGTAGCCAATTGAGAAATAGTGCAAAGAATATTTTACTATTTTCTTGAACGATCATAAATACAGTGGTCAACATAACACATTTGTAAATATAATGCTGAATTCTTTGAAATAAATAATACAAGAATTGCAGGTATTGTAGAATACAGTAGCAAGTTGAGAGTTGATTGTGTGTGCACAGAATCTTTACTATTATTAAACGACCATAAATCCAAAGATAGATATAACAACTCTAAGACATAATACTCTGACTACTTTGAAATATATAATACAAGAATTGTATGCATATCTCTCATTGTAGAATTCAATAGCAGATTAAGATTACAAAGAAGGATTTTCTTATTCTTTTGAACGCCTATTATTCCATTCTTACATATAATATTGACATCTTTGAAATCGAGAATACAAGAATTGGGTGGATACCATTGTAAGATAAGTAGCAGATTAGGATATCGATAAGAAAAGTCTTTACTTATTCACTTAACCGACCATTAGCAATACAGGAATCGACCAAGGCATTCATAGATACAATACAGACTAGGAATACAGGTTGATTCCAAAATACAACCATAAAAATCTATCCTGACTGAAGAGAGCATGGATAGTCTTCAACCTAGAGGCAAAAGACTCTCTCTCTCTCTTTGCCTCTACTGTAAGTAAATGGTGAAGAAATAACTGGAAAGGATTTTTCCTTCTCAAACCAACCACCAATGACTTTGTAAGATGATGTATGAACCAGCTCCGTGTTTTTGGAACGAAGAACGTGTTCAATCCTTAAATGGCTAAACAGGAAAAAAAAAAGAGATAAAATACCCCTCGATTTCGTGAGATGATTCGTACAAGAATTGTATGTACGATTATGGAATAGAATATCAGTTAAGGATTATAGGAAATGGGTTTCTGTTTGCCTGAAGGATCATAAATGAATAACACACGTAGTGATCATCAAATAAAATTTATAAAAACATTTTTACTCAAATGTTTCCTTTGTATATACAAGTATATATGAAAAAATAATTTTTAAAAATAGAAAAAATCAGATGTTGATATTAAAAACAAAATAGGCATATCCTGATCCCTCACAAATATCTAAAGATAATAAATAACATCTCAAAAGAAGCTCATCCATGAATGAGGCCTAATTTTTTATCTCGATCAGATATAAGATTTCAATTTATAAAATTTATTTTATATCAATTTAAAGCGCTATGTCCCCCTAAGGACACTTATGTTGTCATACATGTATGTCTTTACAATTGTCTATACATATATATACAATAATTTTAGGCCGTGAATAGAATAGTCATATGATGTTAACAATGAGAAAGAGAGAAAAAAATTAGAAAATAACTGTGTACAAAAGAAAGAAGTGTCTGGCAATATGTACATAAAGCATAATATACAACAACAACAACAACAACAAAGCCTTTATTTAGGGTCACTGACCCTATACAGGATTCACCAGAGGTATGCATAAGAACAAAGCAGTGAGACAAAGGAAATAACGATATATACAGAGTAAGAAGAAAAAGAAAAAAAAAACAAGAAAAGAAAAAAGAAAAAGAAAGAGGGAAGCAAGAAATCAACACAAAAAGAGTAGCAGTAAGAAAGTGAGGAGTGAGTATCACTTGGCCTTCTTCTGAGATATGGACTTGTGGAAACCATAAAACGCCGTAGCAATATACTTATTCTGGGTCATATTGTCAATTATTGATGGAAGTGAAGCACAGAGTTGCCCAGTTTTGAGCATAAGGGTTCTTCTTTCTTCTTTCAGAGCAGGGCAATCAAAAATATAGTGAGTGATTTCATTTTTTAGTTTTGAATTACAGAAGGTACAAGTCGGGTCCTCACCGCAGAGCATCTTGGTGTGGTTTTCTCTAAAAAAACTTGAAAGTATTCTAACTTGTGCGAGTAGTCTTACAACCGGGAAAGGAAAATCTCCTAAAAGGTATCCCTCCGTCATGAAAGATATGTGAATGTCTTTGTAGTGAGAGTATAGCTTAGATTTATCCATTCTTGTAAGGTCGTTTTGTATAGATTGGTCTGCCGCTGTTTTTAAGAGCCCTGTAATCGCGCTCCTCAGCGTTTCAGGGTCATCACAGGAAACAAGTGCAGGGGATCCATTATTGTTAAGCAGATTGGTGAGCTTTTTAATGAAACCGATGGGTGAATAAGCATAATATAAATTATCAGTTTCTTAAAAGATATTTGTTGCTATATAATTTAAAATATATCTACAAATGGTATTGAATTTTATATACATTTCTTTACTGGAAATAAAATACTTGCATCTGTTACTATTAAATTATTGTCGATTCTGTAGTCTTGAAAATCAGGACAATCTAGTAAAAGATGTATTGAGGTTAATTTGATACAACAAAATACCTTTATTAAGTACACTTGTACCATACAGGATTCTCCTAGATGTGTATACAGAAGTAATAGTTATCTACAGAAAGTGGAGATTAACATCGACCTTTCTTCAAGTTGGATCCATTGTATACACATTCAACAACAAAAATCCTTTATTAAGGATACTCGTCCAATACAGGATTCTCCAAGATAGGTAAACAGAAGTAAACATAACAGTTATCTACAGAAAGTGGAGATTAACATCGACCTTTCTTCAAGTTGGATCCATTATATACACATTCAACAACAACAAAATACCTTTATTAAGTACACTCGTCCTATACAGAATTCTCCTAGATGTGTATACAGAAGTAATAGTTATCTACAGAAAGTGGAGATTAAGATCGAAATAAATTTGATACATATTGTTGCACCAAGTTGCAGCTTTGCAGGGTCGTCGACCTTGGTTTCTTCCTTCTTGGTGTTATACACGTTTCCCGAGCGAGTTTCCATACTCAAAGCAAATAAATAAAAGTAAACAAATAAAATTAAATAAAAATAAATTACCCTTTAAAGTTATTGCGTTTATTTATTCGTTGTCTTCCTCGTAGGTCGCGATCCGCAGTCTTGGTCTAGGTCCTCTCTCGCTCCAATAACCAATAAAGATATATGTACAATAAAATATTACACAAAAGGAATGAAAGTATTAAAAGGAATGATTATAATATAAATAATCTGTTTTAAATAAATATTAAATATCATAGAATATAAATAACTTAGTCCCTATTTCTGCTCCGCGCTTATGGAATTGAAGACTTGGGGCGATGGCGTCGACCTTTCATATTAAATCTTACTTTTCCTTATTACTAATAATTGTATATAGTTGCGGAACTACTGGTTTCCTGTGCTGCTCTTTTTCTGATATTGCACCTTGTACGGAGAATCTGTATAAGACTAATGTCTTAATAAAGGCTTTGTGTGTGTGTGTGTGAATATCATAGAATATTTTGAATAAGTGTAGGGCATATTAAAATTGATGCAACAATATACATTAATTATCAAAAGGAATCCGTAGATGTCGATGCAGAATTCTCGAGATATAAAATAAAATGACTTCCATTGTTGGATACAATATTGGGGGTCAGAATTTCAGGGGGGTGAGGGATTTTTCCTATGAAGCAAGTCAACCTTGAACACCCCTAGATAAGACAACGACCATCTCAGGAATTCACCAAATTTATGGGCGAATTCTTCTGATAGGTCATATAAAGGGCTATATTTCCTTTAAAATAGTAAGGAATATACTGAAGGGTGTGATTTCGATGATTATTTATGAAGCAACCCAATCTTAAATGGTTAAAGGATATCGTAGTTTCTTCAAATATTTGCTAATTTAATATGCATGGATCTTACTGGATGTTACTCCATGTATATTGAAGAATATGTAGTGATGCAAGTTGAGAAAGAAGTTTTCCATATAAAAAAAACTATCTTGAAAAGTTAAAGGATAACTTGGAATAATTAAGAAATATAGAAGTTGAATGTTGAAGTTGATGTTACTTCATGTATATTGAAGAATATGTAGTGATTCAAATTGAGAAAGAAGTTTTCCATATAAAAAAATTGAAAGATTAAAGGATAACTTAGAATTATTAAGAAATATATAGAAGTTGAATGGGCCAATTGTTTAAATGGGTAGTTAAGGGGCCACCTTATGTATCATTGGGGAATATGGTAGCAAGATTGACAAATTGGGTTTTCTCTATGAAATAATCCGATTCTGGAAGACTAAAAGGTAGAATCATTAAGAAATTCAGAAGTTTAATGGACGACTTGTTAGAATGGATCGTTAGAGGCCTAATTTAGGTATCATTTGAAGATATGGTAGCAAATCAGGATGACAAAGAGTTTTTCCCCTGTGAAAAAAAAAAGCCGATCTTGAAAAGGCTTAATAGATAAGGTAGGATCATCAAGAAATTTATATGTTTAATTTGGCGGATTGTGTTTAAATGGATCATATAAGGAGTCATTTGATTAATCATTTGAGGATATGGTAGCAAATCAGGATGACAAAGAGTTTTCTCCCACCTTCTTGAAAAGTCTATATAATAGATGGAGTAAGATCAGTAGAAATTCATAATTTTAATGGATGGATTGTTTAAACGAATCAAATAAAGTCATTCGATTAAACATTTGAGGATATGGTAGCAAATAAGAATGCAAAAGATTTTTTTGCCCCCCCCCCCCCCCCCCCCCCCCCCCCCACTGAAAAAAAAAATCAATCTCAAAAATGCTGAAAGGTAGAATCATCAAGAAATTCGTATGTTTAATTGGAAGATTGTGTTTAAATGGATCAAACAAAAGAGTTAACCGATGGATCATTGAGGATATGGTAAAAAACCAGGATGACAAAGAGTTTTTCGCCTGTGTAAAAAAAGCCCATCTTATAAAAGGCTGAAAGATAAGGTAGATTCATCAAGAAATGCATACGTTTAATTGACGGATTGTGCTTAAATGGATCATATGAAGAGTCACGCGATGGATCATTGAGGATATGGTAGCAAATCAGGATGACAAATCGGATTTCCCTATGCAACCAACCGTCCTTGAAAGGCCAAAAGATAACGTAGGGCCATCTCAGGAATTCGAAAGTTTAATGGGGGTATTCGTCAGTCCAGACACGTCGTTGCCATGTAGGTCGCCCGCGGTAGTGAAAGTTATAGCCACTCTGCTTACCTATTCTCTAATTTCTTGATGATTAGGTTTGCAATCATTATAGAGCTAATATAGGATGTCGTGTTTTGAAACAACATCGTTTATTTTTCCCCCTTCTCACAGATTATATTGAATCTAAAATAATTAAATATGATTTGGTTCATCTTTCAATAGAGTATCGAAATACTTATAGACCGCATTCTCCGAGTAAAATTAGATCATTTTTAAGTGCAAAAATGGATGAATTATTTCTAAAAACAAATGAAACCTTCCAAAGCTTTTTCCCGTTTTGAATTCCAACATATTTCCGCTTCAATTTTTATAATACCCAGTTTATAACGAACCATGGAAATTTTAAGGGATTTTTATCAAAAATTTGCGCGGTTGAAGACTCTAGCTGTCATTGTGGCAACGAATTCCTGGACTCAAGACATCTACTGCTGGAATGCCCACTCTTCTTCACTGCTAGACAACAGACAATAAATAATGTTGTAGATCTATATCAATTTGTAAATAGCAGAGAGAATTATCATAGGATTAACTATTTTTGTAAATATATTTATGATTTTATTTCAAACCTGAAAGGTTCAGGTTCCTAATATATATTATTGTTTCTCTTTTTATTTCGATTACTTTTTCTTGTATAAATATGTTTAGAACTGTTTCTGTTTTAAAGAATGTAAATCGAAGCAATTATTCCTAGCCGGGATATCGCGTTTTGTGTGTTGAAATAAAATAATAATTTATTTATTGTCAATTGTAAACGATAAGTGATTCAAAATGATCTTTTATATATTTTTTATCTAATATCAAAGAGAGTAATTAAAAAAAAAAACGGTTCACTGTTTAAATTACCAAAGTTTTTTTTTTTTGTGAGATATTCTTGATTCTTGACAATTGTATGTGTGTGACAATTGACATAATTTTTATGAAATCTGGTCAATAAATGAAAAAGTGCACAGTCTGTACTATTGTTTTAAAATTATAATCAGATATATGCAACTATGTGCAATGAATATGGCGTCTCTACCACCGCTGCAGAGTTTGGTGGAGAATCACCAGCGGGTCTCCAGCGACACCACGTATTTCGTGATCTAGGAAGAAAACGTAGATCGAAATTAATTCTTGATATAGTATGAATTCTATAAAAGAAGTTCTATAAGGATTCACTTATATATGCTATCTATTAATTAATATAATTAATGTATCCCCCTTTTTTTCGGAAATATTGATAGCTTTATTAAAAAATATATAAAAATTTCAAATAATTTTTCCATATTTTGAATCAAAATTCCATCAAAATTCATTTTTTAAAAGGTAAAGCATGTTGGCCTCATGCTGCTATTTATATTTTAGAAAGCTATTTTCGATAAAGATACTTTGTAAATAACATCATTTGAGGAAGAATTTCAAGCTTTAAAGCATATTCAAGAATATATTTTAGAATACTCTTTAAAAAAAAAAGATCAATATTTCTATAAAAGTTGATATATATTACATTTTTAAATCAAGACTTAGCAATTTTTATAAACTATGAATTTGAATTAATATGAGCTATTCTTTTAGTAAAACAAAAGCAGTCGCTCTCATAAAAAAAAGAAGACAACGTGATTTAGCAGGATTTAATTACATTTAGGTTTTTTAACTAATCACTCTTCTAATATCCTTCGTGAGCTCCACATTAAGGTCAGATTCACAGCCGTGACTCACGGTTTGCAATCGATAGCTTCTTAAAAAACAACTTTCACCATGGTATTTTTATTGAGTGGCTGGTTTCTGCAATGATATTCGTCCCGGGTGTCGGAATTTCTCTGTAGAAAGTCACAGATATGGTAGAATTGTGTTCATTCACTTCTTCATAGACCAATAGGTCTGAAGGTTGTGGATAGCTATTTACTCATCAATTTAATTTAGTTGCTTCTGCAGTGTTATTCGATGATATCGTGGTTATTGGAATTTCTCTGTAGAAAGTCACAGATATGGTAGAATTGTGTTCATTCACTTCTTCATAGACCAATAGGTCTGAAGGTTGTGGATAGCTATTTACTCATCAATTTAATTTAGTTGCTTCTGCAGTGTTATTCGATGATATCGTGGTTATTGGAATTTCTCTGTAGAAAGTCACAGATA
This sequence comes from Cordylochernes scorpioides, assembly GCA_030710605.1. Lineage (NCBI taxonomy): Eukaryota > Metazoa > Arthropoda > Arachnida > Pseudoscorpiones > Chernetidae > Cordylochernes > Cordylochernes scorpioides. The sequence continues at coordinate 35,819,796 of CP092884.1, forward strand.
TGGTAGAATTGTGTTCATTCACTTCTTCATAGACCAATAGGTCTGAAGGTTGTGGATAGCTATTTACTCATCAATTTAATTTAGTTGCTTCTGCAGTGTTATTCGATGATATCGTGGTTATTGGAATTTCTCTGTAGAAAGTCACAGATATGGTAGAATTGTGTTCATTCACTTCTTCATAGACCAATAGGTCTGAAGGTTGTGGATAGCTATACACATTTTAACATTTAGTTGTTTCTGATTTGTTCTGTAAAGAAATGCATCCTCTCGATTTCGAAATTTAGTTTTAAGAATTCAGATATGTTAAGATAAAAAAAAAAGAGATTTTTCTTTTCTTCATTTGCCTATAGGCCTTTAGGTTTGACTCAATTCAATGCCTCTGATTCAATTCTGCAGTGTTATTCAATGGTATAATGGTTGTCGGAATTTCCCTGTAGAAAGTCAAAGATATGGTAGAATGAAACTTTTTTCTCTTTTTCATATATTAATAAATCTGCAAGTGTGTGAATAGTCTAGTCTGAATTTATATTTGATCTTTCTGACTTGTTTCAGCGATGGTATCTGTACATTTAGACGAGATCTCTTCTTTAGTTGGTTCATAGAACTCGTTGAAAAATCAAAGATGTGCTAGGGAAAAAAGGCTGATTCAGCCAACTAAAAAACGTGAACGCTGAAATTCTTTAATAGGGGCGCTGGTTTGTGGTATCCAGTCATTTTATCTTTTTCTTCTAGGTGAAAGATTCTGACAGATGTTATCGTAATTACCTTTGTTGATATTGAAATGGCATAGATTCTTACAAGCCTTTTCACGTTTCAAATATGGAAGGACATCAATATTTTTGTAAAACAAAGTCCAAACATGAAATTTTACTGGAATCAGGTGGATAAATTACGATAAAGACATCTGATTGTTCAACTAAAAGTTGCTGATAGCTTACGTCATCTGTCGGAAATAAATATCAACTAATCGTTGACATTTAATTATTCCTGAATTGCCTAAATATCATTTCTTGATTAAACATGAAACCATGCTGATGAGTGCCAACAGCCTGAAACGCATATGTGGTTAGCTTTTCTTGATTAATCAAGAATGGGTATTTGGTCAATTCTGGAATGGTTCATTCCGATTTATACTGATGGTGCAAGCCATCAGGAACTTTCAGTTGCACGATCAGGAGATGCCCTTAATCAATAATTTTGTTTACACATTCCGTAATGTAGTTAGAACTTCAGTGTAGCAATAGATGATACAATTCCAAACGTATGTCATCAGAATTACCTCATGACACGCACTGCATCAATCTTCCCCTAGCACCTATTATCTTTCTAACAATGAATGACGACGACCTTGATGCCAGGCGCATCTTTCAAAGTCCTCCACAAAATCCCGCGTGGGCTCTATTCCATCCCTGACCCTAATCCAGCTGATTGCTTGCGCCATCTAGCGGGGAATTTCAGAGCGCTCTTCTAACCCTGTCGGTTGGAATTACAAGCCAACGCCTTTGTTTCTTCATAGTCATTGGCAAAAAATGTCGTTCTTTCTTTTCCCACACAAGGATAATAAACATTGCTTAATATTGTACTCTTTTTGTTATTTTATTTCAAATGAAACTCTAACTAGAAATATATACATATTTTAAGAGAATTTTCATAACAATAGTACACTTTTTTAGTAAACATAATGTAAACAATAAATTAATTGTAATAATTAATGTGTTGCTAAGATATTTTATCTATTAGGATGAAATAATGAAATACACTCATGGACAAAATTTAAGGAAGTTGTACCTTTTAGCATGTATATCAGGATTCAGACAATAACTCTGAAATATATTACAGTGACCTTTATTGAAGACAAATAGAAAGGTTTTCCTGAACTGACCAGGAATAAAACAATAAGCTTCAGGTTGGAGTTTTGAATTTGTCAAAGCTGGTGTTGTGGCTTTGTCACCGACCTTGGTCTGCTACACTCATGGACAACACTTAAGGAAGTCGTACCTTTCAGCATGTATATCGGGATTCAGACAATAACTCTGAAAGATATTACAGTGACCTTTATTGAAGACACAATAGATAACCAATTGCCTTTGTATCCTTAAAAAAAAAAAATAGACCACCGGCGATATACCAAAGACATTCCACTTCCTTAAGTTTTGCCTATGAGAATGTAGTTTGCAGAGATTGGCTATAAATGGAGCATAGTTTTTGCCTCTATTTTGAAGGTAGAGGTGACATTTTTTAAATAAAGAAGTGAAGGCAGAAAGCATGTTCTCTCATCACTGGTAAGTCAGGCTTTCCCAATTATTTTCTCATTGCAGTAAACGACGAAGCAAATTATCTTAGTTTAAGGAAATAACTATTGTTAAATTGTTTCCATTCTTAAATACTTATAGAATGGTGGTTTACAAATCCCTATTTCTTATTCTTTATCATGGCATGTACCATGTGTATTTGGGATAATCAAATATTGAACCTAAAGCCTCTCAGAGTACAATTTGTCCCATGGCACACACCTCGCGTCTCTTTTAATCTGATATTGTATCAAAATATTCATTGTTTTATTAACATATATTATCAATTAAGAAAAAAAGCATCTCCTTATCGTGCAACTAAAAGTATACTCGTGTCAATATTTTTCAGAATGCCCTGACGACCAGTTTTTTTTTTATCGTTGAGGTACAGCGGCGTTTGTGGTTAGCTTTCCTTGATTAATCAAGAATGGGTATTTGGAGATTCTGGTATAATTAAAAATCAACGATTATTTGATATTTATTCCGACAGATGGCGCAAGCCATCAGCAACTTTTAATTGCAGGATCAGGAAATGTCTTTTTCTTAATTTAGAGACCTGATCCACAAGTACAAATTCACTTTTGTACCATTTTTTCATATATTATCAATGTTCTTAAATTTCTATTTAGTAAATTTATCTCATAACGCTTTTCATATCTTGTTTATGTAAATATGATAGAATTGTGCTGATTGAAGATGTAACTTACCTTGTTATTCTCTCGTTTGCCTTTCCTTTTTTTTTCTAGATGACATTCTGTCGGAAATGTGCTTTGTAGATTAGTGAAGACAAACTGAAGATCACTTTGAGGATATGAATGCTATGAACTCCATTTGGCTACGACTGACTCCAGGATTCCACCGCCATATCAAAGCCAAGAATTTTCCCTTCCAAGAAGACGGTCCAAATTAACGTGTGACAAAGTCGTTCTTCACACCGCAAGAAAAAAGAATTCAAAGAAACATTGTCAAGAAGACGAGAAGAAATTCTTGACACGCACATCTAATATATAAGTTGATTATTTACGGGCCTGCTAAACAGAATGTATGATTTTTGAGCCCCGATGGACGCATAAAGCGGAATATATATAAAGCACTATATACATTACACTATTCATGATAAAATTGTGAAAAAAGTTTTGAAATTACAAAATATTTTCTCACAATGAGTTTCTTTTTATTAAAAAACGCTAGCTTTCAAGTGATAATCGCTCTTCAACGGGCTTAATAAATGGTAGGATAAAGTCGATATTTTAGTAAGCCCGTTGAAGAACGATTATCGCTTGAAAGCTAGCGTTTTTTATAAAAAGAAACTCATTGTGAGAAAATATTCGTAATTTTAAATACATTGCACTGTTGAAAGGGGCCTGGGGATGGGTGGCCAGGGGTAGAAACTTAAAGAGAAACTATTTGTGTGTTTCCTATATATTTAAAAAAATGAATAAATGTGTTTCGAAATGTGCAGAAGACATAATGGACCAGTTGACACAAACCTCTTGACCTAGCTACCTCCATCCAATAAAAACAAAATTAAAATTAAATTGGGTTTCCGCAAATGGCATTAAGGCGGAAATGGCAAAAAAAGAGATTTGACGTTGTGACGTGCTGAGAATGAGATTTTGAAGTGAAAGCCGTGAACATCTATTTCCTCATAAACTGAATATGCCGACCATCATGGCTAAATCATTACTTCACAGATTTCATTTGATTGAATTCCAAATTCAGCGGATGATTCGAATTTCGTTTTTATTATCTACATTTTTTATATCGTTTTTTATATATACTTCCTCTTCAATATATATTTTTGATATGAAATTGAATTTTGTAACAATAATCATTGTTTGATCTGGAATTTCTCAATATCATTATATTTCTATGTATATATTAGGAAGTACCTTATTTAAACACACTCACACACTTATATACGTGAAAAAGTAAGAAAAATAAAGATAAGGTATTTTCGACTAAATGAACTCAGTAGATTTGGTTAAACATATACAAATAAATATAATAACGAAAAGATTCAAAAGGATAAGTTTCTTTATTTGAAAAATAAATTCGAGATTTCGGGCGTAAGCTGCCCTTCTACAGGAATAATAAATATACTAATAAAGGAATACATGAGGAGCTTCTTTTCCGTTTTATTGCTAGCTTTCGTTAGTATATTCATACTATCCATGCCTGTAGAAGAACCGAAAGGTTCGAAAGTAAGCAATAAAACGGAAAAGAAGCTCCTCATGTATTCCTTTATTTGTATATGTATAAGGTATTTTGATATTAAAAATAAATAAGGCATATCCTGACCGGTTAAATGAGCATTTTAGATGACAGTTCTTCATCTAGTGGAACATATATTAACGAAACGTTGATTTAGGTTTGTTCCATAATATTTCGACAACCTATTTTCTTGTTACATCTACGTAAACGTTTCGGGATGTTAGCCTTTTTCAGCGTAGTCCATGCTTGTACCTCAACGACCAAAAATTTGATCCAAGAGGCTTCCTGAAAAATCAAGAATATGTTTTGCAAAGGGTACCTCTCATTTGTTAAAAAAATTAATATAACAATGCATTTTGCTTAACACTCCAGTGCAATAACGCAAAGGTTGATGATAAGAATGTGCCATAACACCAGCTTTGGTGAATTCCATAGCAAGAAAGTACAGAGAGAGTTCACACTTATAGGAAACAATTTTTATTATAAAATATTAAAAATTAACACCATATTTGAAATATTTCAAATGTTCTATTTGAAATCCTTTTTGTTTTTATTTACAGAATGGCACCTTTTTTTCCACGATAGCAGACACTTTCTGATCATGGTCATACTCAAAAGATCCCATTCTTCCTTTAGGACTTTCCAGAGATAATCTTACCTATTTGGACATAATTAAAATATTCAAACAAGATGATATCAGCATTTCTGAAAAAGGTATTTATAATATTATTCACGACAAAAATATCAAGTTTTTATTCAAAACACCTACGGAGAAATAGACAAAAGATTATCACCCTATATCTGTGAGAACTCCTGCAACTGTCAAAAAAGTGAAAAAATATATTACAAAAGAAGATCCTATGCCACAAAGAGATATAGCCAAATTAATAGGAACATCAGTGTCAAAAATAAATAAAATAATAAATAAAAATTTAGGCCTAAAAGCTACAAAAAACATGCGGTTCACAAATTGTTTCAGAGCCATATTCGTCAGCGACACACTATCAGCAGATATTTTTATGAAAATTTCTTGGCTGCTGATAGATGGAAATTTATTGTTACATATGACGAAGCATGGGTATATTTAACCGATTGCAAAACAAAAAGAGCTATATACTATCAAAAAAAAAAAGGGGTGGAAAAATCTAGGCCAATTTGGTTGAAGGAATGTGCCGAAAGTTACCCCAAAGGATTTATGGTGGCATGCGGTATATCATATGAAGGAAAATTAAAAATAAGAAAAGTTGAAAGAAATGCCAAAATAAACTCGGAGTACTATCAAAACAACATTTTAGAACCTATATTTTTAAATGATATTTCCTCTATCTATGGAAAACAGAGCAACAAAGTCTGGTTTCACCATGATAACGCCACAGGTCATACCTCATCTTCAACCCAAGCTCATTTGGAAGATCTAAGGCAAAGAACAGGAATCAACACTATTCCAAAGAACAGAACTCCTGTAAAATCTCCTGATTTAGCCCCGATGGATTTTTGCATTTTTGGATGCCTTAAAAGAGCACTTGGAAAAAGACACCCTAGGACAATTGAAGGTCTCTGGAAAGTGGTAAAGGAAGAATGGGATCTTTTGAGTATGACCATGATCAGAAAGTGTCTGCTATCGTGGAAAATCAGGTGCCGTTCTGTAAATAAACAAAAAGGCTTTCAAATAGAACATTTCAAAAATTTCAAATATGGTGTTAATTTTTAATATTTTATAATAAAACGTGTTTCCTATAAGTGTGAACACCCTCTGTAGGATAAACACAGATTGGAATGGCTAAATCCGGTTTCTTCAGATGGTGGTAGTCTCTTATTATAGACTGTTTCAATTGAAAGACTTCACTGCCCAGACATGATAGAGGCTTTTATAAGAAACCATTTTCAGGAGAGAATGTCTTACATAAGACTCTACTGTTACTCTATATTGTTTTAATTATAGAAAAATGTGATCTTTTTTGCATATAGAAGTTAAAATTATAATTGTATAAAATAATTGAGGCTTCCAGGGTTAAGTTTCTTGTGCAACTTTTTATTTTCAAGCTTTCGGACTTGTCATTTCTTCAACAGGATTATCACATTAACAACTTAATAATAAATACAATTTTTATATACACATTATTGTATACATATATTAAATACTTATTATATATTGAGAGGAAATATATTACATTATTTCAATTTGAAAAAAAAATTTTTTGTTTGTTTTTTTGCGCGCGGAGGGGGGCGGGGCAATTCAAGATTGTACCAAATTATTTTATCCACACCTTGCCTTCTGCAAAGAGCAATGAACAATATAAATTACTTTACTACATATAAAAAAGGTATAAAGAATTAGGTAACATAAACCGTGTATAAAGGTATATGTAAACGTTCTTTCCTTATTTATAATATTATAAAGTAAATAAAGCTTCCAGGGTTAAGTTTCTTATTCAAATTTTTATTTTCAAGCTTTCGGACTTGTCAGTCCTTCTAGAGGAGTATCATAATAATAAATTGATGATATATAAAAATAGTATATATGTGTGTGTGTGTGACCAATTTATTAACATGATAATCCTGTAGAAGGACTGACACAAGTCCGAAAGCTTGAAAATAAAAATTTAAACAAGAAACTTGACCCTGGAAGCTTTATTTACTTTATAATATTATAAATCAGGGAAGAACGTTTACTTGACAAACTTGACAAAGGTATATATTATAAACATACAGATATTTTATACAACAATATTCAAGATAAACATTTCTCTTTTTAGAAAGTTGGACCTCAATGAAAGATACCAACAGTATTAATAGAAAAATTGATATCCCTCCGTTATATTTACAGTTCAAATCTATTTAACATTCGTTTATTATACTTATTATTTAATGTTTATAAATGTACATATATAGTCTATTATAAAGGACTGCGGCGTATGATTATAAAACAACATTTAAAGTTTCACCGCATAAGTTTCTTTTCTGTGAAAAATCAATATTTATTTCAAAGAGAAATATTTACTATTTCTAACTTTTTTGGATGAAGTATGAAAGGGTGAAAATATGAAGAGTAATGGCGAACAGAAAAATAAAAGTGTCCAGGGGCGGGAATCGAACCCACAACCTTCCGCTTACCGGGCAGATGCCATGTCCACTAGGCTACCCTGGACGTATTTTGTGGGTTCGATTCCCGCCCCTGGACACTTTTATTTTTCCGTTCGCCATTACTCTTCATATTTTCACCCTTTCATACTTCATCCAAAAAAGTTAGAAATAGTAAATATTTCTCTTTGAAATAAATATTGATTTTTCACAGAAAAGAAACTTATGCGGTGAAACTTTAAATGTTGTTTTATATATAGTCTATACTTATTTATATTTGTGTGTTTATATTTTAAATTTTAGCCCCATAGTTGTAAATATTTTATATTATATCGTCGCGTGAAGGCATCGCGTGATCAACCAAAGCAGTTCAAAAACAAGAAAAGCCCTGGCGTTAAGCGTATAGCCTATTGAAATATTGCCATTTTGTATTAAATAAAATGTTTTATTTTAGATCCAAAATATACCTTTTAATTAAACTAATATTTAAAAAATAAGGCTTATTTTGGATTGTAATAAGATTATTTATTAATCCGATATTTCGATGGACCAATCGTCCATCTTTTACGAGGGTTTTTGTTATGAAGCATACAGCAGGTCGCGTGCTTCATGTGAGCCACGGATGTCTTGCAAGCCTGTTGGACGATAAACCACCTAATATATACATTTTGAACAAAGTAAATATAATCAAAAGAAATTTTTCAATAGAAAAGTCGGTCAATTTAAAACAAGTCAAGTAAGAGAGTAAAGAAAGGACGGTGTTACATAAATCTAACAATCCAAGAAGTAGGTTTCAATAAGCCAATAAGCTCTTTGACCGAATCTAATGGATTTCCTAGCTGCCCCGTGGAAATTGATTAACATCAACAAATTCTTGGGCGATATATTTCCGCCTTGGTACCTGGCAACGACAGGCTTGTACGGGGGCACCTCCCACTGGCCATCGACTGGATTGATCCGCTCAATACGGTAGAAATTGACTCAAAACTGCAATATTATCTTCCTATTCATCTTGAATTTTGAGATAATTGCTTTTGCGTATTTGTCTTTTTTCAACCTTTCTCCTTGTATATAGCCAATTTGATGTTAGAAATGTATTGACGCAAATATCCCTGAGTTTTGGATATCGCGTTATAGGATATTAATAGAGTCTTTTGAATTTCTAAACTGCATATTTATTTCAAATTAATGAAAATGAAAAAAATGGAAAAAAAAACATTTTTAACGCTATTGTATATATTGCTTTATATTGCTACGTGTAAAATTAGGAAAGACAAACTTCAGGATGACACAACAATTTATTTAAGGCAACAACAAACTATAATTGATAAAATACAAGATAAACAATATGAGGGAAGTTTATAAAGTAACAAAATATAATATAAATTTTTATAATACCCAGTTTATAACGAACCATGGAAATTTTAATGGATTTTTATCAAAAATTGGCGCGATTGAAGACTAGCTGTCATTGTGGCAACGAATTTCAGGACTCGAGACACCTACTGCTGGAATGCCCATTCTTCTTCACCGCTAGACAACAGACAATAAATAATGTTGTAGATCTACATCAATTTGTAAATAGCAGAGAGAATTATCATAAGTTTAACTATTTTTGTAAATATATTTATGATTTTATTTCAAACCTGAAAGGTTCAGGTTCCTAATATATATGTATATATATTTTTTCTCTTTTTATTTCGATTACTTTTTTTTTGTAAAAATTTTATAACTGTTTCTGTTTAAAAAAAATGTAAATCGACGCAATTATCCCTAGCCGGGATATCGCGTTTGTGTGTTGAAATAAATAAATAAATAAATATCAAAATTTATACTCTGTTAATAAAATAATAAATACTTTGCTACAATATATATTAGAGAGAGATATGCAACTTTTGATACTTGAATATCATTCTTCTTCAACTTCATGTTGTTTTCTAATCTGAAAATCGCCCCTTCCCACTTCACCAGCTCAAACACCTTTTTGGTAAATTTGACGAATTTCAAATCTCATCTCGTAGAATGTTATGAAATAGAGGCCGCCTCTGTACTGTCTGAATTTGTCAGAACTGGTTTTGTGGCTTATTCTTTATCATCACCTTTATGTTCTGTATTGGGGTGGTGAATCCAAATACATCGTTTTAATGCTTTTTTAAAGATGAAGTTACAAACTTTGGTACACACACATTTATATTTTGAAAATCGAGTAATCCATAAATAAATCTTTAATTAAAAAGGCATATATTGAATCAAAACATCATTTATTTTTATATAAAAGGGCGTACCTGGATCTGTAAAGAAAAAAAAAACAATGGTTGCCTGTAAAGTCGGTTTTACGGGCGAAGATTTTACGTGACAACGGTAGAATATTTATTGATATGAATATAATTAAATTGCACAATAGGAACAAGGAATTGAATGAAAATAAGAATTGCACAAATTTTAACTATAGAAATATATTTTGTTTACTAAAACATTGTACATGTAAACTTAAACTTAACTAATTCCTATTTGAGTGATTTTGTTGAGGATAGGACGATGATAGGAGAAATATGAAATGAAAGGAAGTGTTTCTGCTGTAATGTTGTCTTGCGAAAGTCAAGTCGATAGTTGTTCCTTTTAACGTAGTTGACTTAGAAACGTTTGATACGCAATCAAGATTATACGTATTTTTCATGAAATTAAGAAACGAGTTGTCAGGCTTTACGTTTTTGTTAAAATCACCACACAGAAGAATCGGTATACTAGAATCAACTTGCACGAACGGTGGCACGTACTGGCTGTTGTGAATGTACGGACCGAGTCCTTGCCATAGTAACATTCCAATATCCTGCATACTAGCTCCTGGATGAATATATACAGCACCGAGTATAAACTTGAAGCTAGTATTAGCGGCGAAGCAAGTAACTTCAGTCATGCACATGTCACCCTTGGTTTTAATGACACGAGTTACGTCTGTAATCGCAACTTGGAACACTTCCGCCGTAGATGTCGATGATAATTTACGATAGATCGCCACTCCACCAGCCGCGTTGGTATTTGAAAATCAAAACACTTATTCAGATCGAAGGTTCAAATTTTTGCTAAATAAATTTGAAATTAAATAAAATTTGTAATTGTAAATGATGAAGTTGAAAATTAAAACATTTACTTAAATTAGATGTTAAAATTCTTGCTCAACACAGTTTAAATAAAGTTTTCTTATATCTGCCACTTTTTCTTAATATTTGTAATTTTAAAGAATCAATTCGAAAATCAAACATTTATTCAGATCGAAGGTTCAAATTTTTGCTAAATAAATTTGAAACTATTTAAAATTTGTAAAATAATAATTAATTAATTAATTAATTTTAAACTAATAATTTACTTAACACTATCAACATTTATCAATAGTATGACATAACCTATAAACTCAGTTTCTCAACTTTTGTGTCAATCTAACAATTAATCAATCAATCATAGTTTACGATAATGAAATATCAGTGTACAATTATTTACCTTTATTGTTGTAGTTGTTGTAAATGACGAATCAAAGCACTCCACATTTTCACTACAGACACAGCTGACGATACTTTAACCACACGTGTGAACTTGTATTATGACGCTTTCTTGTTTTTCCAACGCCAAGAACGTTCGAGAAAGACAAAGACAGAGACAAGCATGCGCCGATTCAATGCGCCTAATTCTCTAGCGCTGCGCGCGCAGCACTCTCGTTCGGTGACTCATCGTAACGTTACCGGGCGTTACACTTTTTCATAAGTGACTCCCAGCCGCAACCTAATTTAAGACGTTGTCACGTCAAAAAAAAACATTTTTTTTTTCTTTACAGATCCAGGTACGCCCTTTTATATAATCTTAATTAATGGATCGCCTTTTGACTCAAATCATTTATTTTACCAATATTTTGATCCAATATATGCCTTTTTAATTAATTTATTGAACTATAGGTTTGCATATATAAATTAAGCGAAAGATATCGAAAAAATAATCCCTTGAATCAATGTTCAAACAAGAACATTAAGCCTCCAGGGAAAAGTTTCTTTTGAAAATATTTTTTATTTAAAAATCTCTCTAGCTTTTGGGCAAGAAAGCCCTTCTACAGAAGAAAATATCTTACATTATTATCTTATTTTATTGGTGTTTTAATGATGTAAAATATTTTCTCCCGTAGAAAAGCTTTCTTACCCAAAAGTTTGAGAGATTTTTAAATAAAAAATATTAAAAAAAAAACTTTTCCCTGGAGGTTTAATGTTCTTATTTTAATAATCAACTGCGCCTTTGCCGGTCCCAAACCCGGATGAAAAAGGAGGAGGAGCAGTAACAAGCTCACTAAAAAACCTGGGCTCAGATGGCCCAGCTGATAGTACCCTGTAAGGGCTCCTGATCCAGGGATACAGGATGAGCAGCGTTTGTACTCCATGTTAGGAGCGGCTGCACATGGTGTCTGTTCCTCATGTCAGAGGCGGACATTTCTTTTGAAGCTAAGTCAGCCTGCCACTGAGTAGTGCTCCCAGTCTTAATGATAAAGGCAGACGCATTCTACTTCACTCAATCATGATGGTTGTCAAACAGACACCATCAAGGGTCACAACTTGATACCCTAATATGTTTGAGTGGAGATAAGGTAAGAAAAAGAAGATTTTAATAAACGAAAGATATGCTGCTAAGTTAATGATGATATTTTAAAATTCAAATAAAACACTGATGATTATAATTTATATTCAATATTATATAGAATTAATTTATCCTTAGCATATTTGAAATAAAAAAAAAAACGTATTTTAAAATTCTTTATACGTTAATTATTATTTTTTTTTTTCGCTTTGAAAAATCTTTCGAAAAAATTCATTTTTTAAAAGAAATACATAAAACGTAAGAGAAACTTCTATATACAAATATTGTTGGTTAAATAAGTTGTGATAACTATAAAAAGATCGATGTATTATTGATCTAAGCAATGTTGTATGTTATAATGAAATTTAGAGCTATTTTTGCCTGAAACTTTCTTTTTCAATATCAAACGATTTCTAACTGTCCTTTCTGCGATGGAAAAATTATTGGGAGGGTCTAGTTCATCAGTGGTGAAACCCTCCCAGCGGTTTCGCCAGTTTATCGGTGTTTTGTATGTAGAAATATCTCTTATGTTTCTTACATGTTTGGATAAATGGGAATTTCCTTGAAAATGTTTGTGTTTCGCCATTTGATAATGTGACAATGTCATATTAGGAGTAGATATCTTCGTCTCATTTGTCGTTGTCATGAAGTTATGTAACGTAAATTATATATAGTGTGTTACCTCAACAATGATATATCCCATTGACTGTAAAGCGATGCGTTGCCTAAGTGTGAATTCTCTTTTCACTATTTAAACATAATCACATTCTATTGTTGAAATAAAAGAACCTAAAATGCACTCTGTGTAATAGTAAATTTAGCCAGGACTTTTCACACTACATGTTTTACTGTCTAGCTTTGGAGATTGGGAGATTAATTCTCCGTTAGAAGATTTCTTATGAAAAAATAAACAATTCACCATATGAAAAAATAGTACAAATGTGATATTGTACTGGGATAAGATGCATAAATTATGTAAAAGGCATCTACTTATCGTGCAACTGAAATTTATTAATATAATCCCAATGAAAACACCAAAAGGCGAATGTTTTTTTTTCATAAATAAGTCAAACTTTTACTGTCCTTACTTCTAAGATTTCACACTTCAGTGTAGCACATAAAAGCAGAATGATCCAATTCAGTATTAGAGCTCTAAAGAAGCGGTCTGGTAGATTAAATTGGCGAAACCGTTGGGAGGGTTTACCACTGATGAGCCAAGCCCTCTCATTCAATAACTCATATCATTGCAGTAAGGCCTGTAGAGATAATATTTGATGATATTTAAAAGACGCGCATTGCCAGTAAATTTATATGTGTAGAACATAAATTCAAAATAATATTTCAGTCTATATGATATTCCTAATATAAAACAGATAATAGCCAATATGTAATATAAACTAACTAAATAAAAATATATTCTAACATCAGGCAATATGCAAATTCTAGCTTAATATATTCATGTATTAGACGAAAAACATGGTGAAGGAAAAAAAATAACATAAAAGAAACTCGTCTTCCTTCACCATGTTTTTCGTCTAATTTCAATCCAGGGAGAATTCTTCATCTATATTTGTAATATTCATGTATATACATATTATTAGATAGTATCTAACGGCGTTTATTATTATTCGTTTTATATACTCCCGTAGAAGGGCAGATAGATTCCCGAAAGCTTGAGATTACATTAATAAATATGAAAAGAAACTCATCTCCAGAAACCTGTTGTATTATATAAGTTGAATTCTTACCAATCATCTCTTCAACAGGAAATAGTTGTCCATAGAAGCATAGGGCCCCCCCTCCGTCAAAATAAACGTCAAAACTTGACGCCACCCATTGACCGTCGCCGCAACTAGCGGCTTCGGGTTGGTGACAAATTCAGAACACCAGCTTTGGCAAACTGAGAAGCATCCACTTAGAGACCATGGTTTCGGGCTAATGGCCCTCGTCAGTCTAGGGCGGACTTTATTCCATGAGATCCACACGGGATCTAATAGAATCTTCACAATCTACCAAAGAGATGTTTTGCTGGCAAGGTGGCTGGGCCAAATCTATGGCTAGAATATAGATGGAAAAATTTCCGGGAGGAAATTAATCCATAGGAAGTATTTGCCTCTTAAAAAGATGAATTTATCTTGAAAAGATATCTTATACAAAAAGAGAAAATTCTTCAAAGCCCCCTAATGTATGGAAGTAGAAACATAGATAAGAATGGAAACAAGATAACACCATATAAGATGGATAACTAACCACGAAATGATCAAAAGAGAATTCCAAGATATGTCAAATTGATCTCTCAATTCTTACATCCCTCCTTCAAACGCCTTCTAATCCTCAGGCGGCATGTGATCCATTTAAAGAACATATTCAGCCAATCAGAGAGGAATCGATTAAGGAAGAATCTAACCGCGTAATGATGATGTATTCATTATCAAAAGATTTCGAAGGATTTGACATCAATGAACTTTAACACCCATCAGATCAACTGATGGAAAAGGTGAGAAAAACACTTTCAAATTGCCAATCAAAAGATTAGTTAAAGCCACGTAGCATATCCGGGTTTTCATCAATTCGGAATCTTAAGATGTTTCAAGTGGAAGACATCAGAGAAAATTAGACGTTTTTTGAAATTATGATGGATTATATATACCAGACAAAATCTTTGATATAAATTTAGTTTTTATCAGCTATATATATAAATAGGTTTTGGAAATAGAGCAATTCATAAAAATAGATTTTCGATTAAAAGGCATATATTGGATCAAAAAAGAATTTATTTATAAATATTTAAGTTGGCTGAACGCCAACCTTTTTCAAGGTATAGCAACATATTAATGTCAACAACAAACTCTTATTTTTGATATATTTTATCATTGATATATTTAAGTATATATAAAGCATCTCATAGAATGTTTTAAAATTGAATACGACACGATACTGATGAATACCATAGCCCGACACCATGGCATATACTCATGGACAAAACTTAAGGAAGTTGTACCTTTTAACATGTATATCAGGATTGAGATAATAACTCTGAAGTTTATTACAGTGACCTTTATTGAAGACACACGAGATATCCAAGTATATACACTCATGGGCAAAACTTAAGGAAGTTGTACCTTTTAGCATGTATATCGGGATTCAGACAATAACTCTGAAAGATAATACAGTGACCTTTATTGAAGACAAACGAGATAACCAAGTATATACACTCATGGACAAAACTTAAGGAAGTTGTATCTTTTAACATGTATATCGGGATTCAGACAATAACTCTGAAAGATATTACAGTGACCTTTATTGAAGACAAACTAGATAACCAAGAATATACACTCATGGACAAAACTTAAGGAAGTTGTATCTTTTAGCATGTATATCAGGATTCAGACAATAACTCTGAAAGATATTACAGTTACCTTTATTGAAGACACACGAGATAACCAAGTATATACACTCATGGACAAAACTTAAGGAAGTTGTATCTTTTAACATGTATATCGGGATTCAGACAATAACTCTGAAATATATTACAGTGACCTTTATTGAAGACACACGAGATAACTAATTTACATTCATGGACAAAACTTAAGGAAGTTGTAGCTTTCAGCATGTATATCGGGATTCAGACAATAACTCTGAAATATATTACAGTGACCTTTATTGAAGACACATGAGATAACCAAGTGTGAACACTGTAATAGGCATTGTGTCAATGCATATTTAAAAGAAGTTTTGTCTCTTTTGGTAGATACATTTAGGTATAGGTGAAAACCTGTTTCAACTAGATAATTTTAATATAAACGTATAATATTGAATTTTATTGATTAAAGCATCTATATTTTAAGTTAATATAAAGGGCATTTCCTGATAGTGAAACTAAGAGTTTTTTTTTTATGTATGAACGATATTTATTCAATAGGCATTTTTTGTCTGGACAATTTTGTGTAAGGAAAATGTTATACACTTTGTACGAAGTCTTGTAAAGTATGTACAGATTTTCAGTAAAATGAAATAGGGGATTTAGACTAATTTTATATTTCCTGTAACACAAACAATAAATTGTTTGACAATTTTTGTTTGTTTTATATTTGAAAAAAGGGATGACACAATGAAAATGAACTTTTTTTAAATTTTCTGCCACGGATTCCACGGCCTCTTCCACGACTGCGGCTACCCCTGCCTCTTCCACGGCCTCCTCGGCTCATACCACCGAAATCACGTCTCTTTCCCCTTGATTTTGGTGCATCATCAATAAGCAACGTTTCCAGGGAAAGACTATCTGAAAGTATGAAATAGCGAATATTGTTACTTCAAATGCTGAGGATCTCCATTTGAATTGGATCTCTATTCTTGAGTGTTAATTTGACAGTTTTAAGATGTGTATTCATCGTGGCATCCACACCAGTAATTGTACCATGAACTTGGGTGCCATTTTTAAGTTCGATGGTGACTGTTTCATGGCTGAGTTTCATAAAAAATCGTACTAACTTTGTTACACGATCAGAAAATGCTCTTTTTTCAATATATCCACCTGATCCAAGTACAAATTTACTTTTGTACTATTTTTCATATTGATTGGCGTTCTCACGCCCTTTCGGCCTGAATACCAGTTTCATGGTTTTTCAAGATGCCCCAAAGACCAGCTTTTTTGGTCGTTGAGGTACAGCTTGTACAACACTGACGAGGGCCAACAGCCCGAAACGCGTACATGGTTATCTTTTCTTGATTAATCAAGAAACGGTATTTAGCTGATTCTGGAATAATTAAAAATCGACGATTAGTTGATATTTATTCCGATAGATGGCGCAATCCATCAGCAAATTTTAGTTACACGATCAGGAAATGCCCCTTTTTCTCAATTTATCCACTTGATCCAAGTATAAATTAACTTTTGTACTATTTTTAACAGATACATATTGATGTATTTAAATCATATATTGAATTTTTACTGTTTTGTTTACAGGTCGAATATAAAAAAATGTGGAACAATAAGAGCAAGCATTTCGTATTTCATAGAAAGTTACGCAAAAATAGAACAAAAGTGAAATTTTATTGGGATCATGTTGATAAATGAAGAGAAGGTATTTGACCAATATTATGAAATAAATAAAAAATAATTACTCTTAAAATTAAAGATACTTCGGCTAGTAAATCTTTTTATTGTTATTATGAGATAATAGAAAGATAAGAATCCGAAGTATCTTTAATTTTAAGAGCTATGAATGCCGGCCAGGCAGCCTCAATCTTTACGATATAAAATAACAATAATATTTATTCCGATGGATGGCACCAGCCATCATCAAGTTTCAGTTACACGATCAGGACATTTTTTTTATAGTTTTTCGAAAAGTTTCTTTAAGTTCTTAAAATGTCAGATTTCATGTATTTTCCTTCTAATGAGTAACTTTAAATGATTTACTGTAACGTATTTTGTTCAAAAGGTTTTACCACGAATATATAAAACGAAACACAAATAGAATCTGATATAAAGACTTCTTGAATGAAGAGAGATAATTATTTGCATTATAAAATATTCCTTAAAACTTTCTTAAATCTTTAAATTGTTTGTCTCAAATTCACACAATACTTTACAATTTGATTTCATTTAATTATATTTGTATACCAACCTTTTAAACATATTTCAATTGTGTTGATATATTTTTTCTCTTTTCATCTAACTAACTTACATACTAATTCTTGTACATATTTCAAATATCTTCTTTCTTTTCTTTCAATGTTTAGTTTACCTTTAAAGTGCAATTGTACCTAGGAGGACATAGCGCTTTGAGACGAAATAAAATAAAAATAGAAATGGGCAAAAAAACACACAATAAAAAAATTAATATTCTCAGAGAAGAAAGTTTTTTTTTTGCTTATTCCTAGTACATGTGGTACAGGCCATGATAATCATGGTGGGTAGAAGTTAGCGACTGCTTTTTACTGTAAGTGCACCACATGTCTACACATGTGAAAAGCAGTTCGACTTTGCCCGTACAAATGTGCCAGATCCCCGTTTAGTTACTTGCACTCGCTGGTGGGTTTGACTTTTGCAAGAATCGAGGACCATTGGAGCATTTTTTTTTTAAATCGGAAAAAAGGTTCCCAATGCGGGAATCGAACCCGAGTCGTAGCGGTTGAAAACCAACGGTTTAGACCATCCTTCCACTGACCCCGCCAAGAAATTTAAAACTAATAAGTGAATGAGAAATACCGTTATAAATAACGGGGTGTTAGGTATTTATTGTAAAAAGGTAATGAATTGATATAAATAAGCTATATTGAGAAGTTTTTCTCAAAATATAATAGATAATTAACCATCCTCTTGACTATAAATCCTTATAATAGTGTAGTCGGTGAAAAGTTGAATTTAGCAAGATTCTCAATATTTTCAGTATATACATATATAAAATATAATATGATGCGGCTAGTGATTGTAAAAAGACATTTGAAAACCATCTCGTATGTGTTTCTTTTCAACGAAAATTCAAAATTTATTTCAAGGAGAAATAACGATTATTTCTAACCTTTGGGATGAGGTATTAAAAGGTGAATTGTGAAGAGTAATGATAAACGGAAACATAAAAGTGTCCAGGGATGGGAATCGAACCCACAGTGTTCCGCTTACCGGGCAGATGCCATGTTCACCGACTACACTTTTGTAAGGATTTATAGTCAAGAGGATGGTTAATTATCTATTATATTGTGAGAAAACTTCTCAATATAATTTATTAATTTATTGCTTTTTTTTCAATAAATACTAAGCACCCCGTTATTGATAACGGTATTTCTCATTCACTTATTAGTTTTAAATTTCTTGTCGGAGTCGGTGGAAGGATGATCTAAACCGTTGGTTTTCAACCGGCTACGGAAAAATATGTTCAGGGTAACCTAATAGACATGGCATCTGCCCGGTAAGCGGAACACTGTGGGGTTCGATACCCATCCCTGGACACTTTTATTTTTCCGTTTATCATTACTCTTCACAATTCACCTTTTCATACCTCATCCCAAGGGTTAGAAATATTCGTTATTTCTCCTTGAAATAAATTTTGAATTTTCGTTGAAAAGAAACACATGCGAGATGGTTTTCAAATGTCGTTTCACAATACAGTATATATATGTTATATATATAAAAAAGCTTTCTGTTGTATTTGGGAATTAGATGGATATATTGAATTTTTATTATTTGTTTCTTTATTTTTGTACACATGAATATTGTTTTGCGGTCGTGGTAATAATTAATATTAATAAAAATAGTTATCAAAAATAGCTTTGATTGAGCTAAAGGAATATATAAAAATACATAATTTGATAAAAGTAAACCTGAATTGAGGCGTAAGAATATAAAAATTGAAAAACTTATTTACATAATGTACAAAAGATTTGAGCCGGCCATCGGGAAACAACAACAATAGAGCTTATATAGTGAAAACGGCGATCTCTGGTGGTCGATTTAACAGAGTATTTTATCTATGAAATTTATTTGAAAAATATATTTTTATATAACATATATAAAAATTCGAAACTAATATAAACACGTATCATAATCATACGAGTCTATAATAGTTTCGAATTTGCATAACAGATGGCACGCTAATGCATCACAGTATATATATATACAAGAAAATATTTCACACCATTTTTTCCTGATCTCCTTACTGCGATGAGAAAATATTGGGAGGGCTTGACTCATCAGTGGTGAACCCTCCCAGCGGTTTCGCCAATTTAATTCATCATACCGCTCTAATGTTATATATTACGTTATAATTATCAATATATATTATAGGAGAGAGTATTGTGGAATAAACTGCCGAAACTTCTGGGAGGCCTTACCATTAATGAACCTGATCCACATATAATTTATCATTAGAGTAAGAATAATAGGAAGGTTTTGTGTGTGTGAAATAGAAACAAACTCGGCGTATTGTAACGTAGAAAATGAGAAAATACAAACTTCAGGATGATATGACAAAAATGAATTTATGGCAAGAACAAATCAAAATTTGTAAAATATACCAGAAAGGCAATGAGGGAAGTTTACAGATTAGCATAAATACTGAATACCGTGGTCCATTTGGACGAGGAAAGCGAAGACTAGAACGCGGCTGATTCCACACTAGCCTGTTCAGTGATTCGCTAACCATGACGTATGCACGAAGGAACGTGTGGCCATTGGACATGCGTCGGACCAGGAGGCTGTTGTTGGGTGTTGTGCTGCCTGGAGTACAGGAGCACCATCTATGTTTCTTTTCTTCCTGTGGTGAATCTGTATAAGACCGCTGGTCTTAATGAAGCTTTGTGTGTGATTAGCATAAATAATAAAACATAAAAATTAATAATCTGTATACATAATAATGGATATTTTTTTACATAGTTCCTTCCCTATGGAAGCTGTGAGCTACAGCTTAAAATCTTGTTGCTACTGCCATGGATCTGACGTGTTTCTTGTCAAGGGTTCTTTCGAAGTCTTAAAATTTTGTTTCTAATAACTTTGCGTCCTTTTTTCTTGCGTGGTGAAGTGAGGCTTTGTCGTCTTATCGTCTATATATGCATCGTCTTCTTTGATGGAAGTCTTGACTTTTACCCGGAGGTGGAATCCTGGAGTCAGTCTCTGAAAATTTATATTACAGCACCCATGACCTCAAGGTTTTCTCAGCAAGCTTCACTTTGGCTTCTATAATCTACCAAGAATCTCCACCACAATGTTAAGTAGAAAATCAGGAAAGATAAACTTCAGAATGACAGAACAATTTATTTAAGGCAGGAACAAATAAACATTTATAAAATACCAGAGAGGCAATGAAGTTTATATATATACAGAGCAGCAAAAATAAATATAAAATTTATCAACAATAACAACAACAAAAAGCCTTTATTTAGGGTCACTGACCCTATACAGGATTCACCAGAGGTATGCATAAGAACAAAGCAGTGAGACAAAGGAAACAACGATATAGACAGAAGAAAATGAAAAAAAAATAAAAAAAAAACAAGAAAGAGAAAGAGGGAAGCAAGAAAAACAACACAAAAAGAGTAGCAGTAAGAAAGTGAGGAGTGAGTGTCACTTGGCCTTCTTCTGAGATATGGACTTGTGGAAACCATAAAACGCCGTAGCAATATACTTATTCTGGGTCATATTGTAAATTATTGATGAAAGTGAAGCACAGAGTTGCCCAGTTTTGAGCATAAGGATTCTTCTTTCTTCTTTCAGAGCAGAGCAATCAAAAATATAGTGAGTGATTTCATTTTTTAGTTTTGAATTACAGAAGGTACAAATCGGGTCCTCACCGCAGAGCATCTTGGTGTGGTTTTCTATACAAAAAACTTGAAAGTATTCTAACTTCTCTTGTGCGAGTAGTCTTACAACCGGGAAAGGAAAATCCCCTAAAAGATATCCCTCCGTCATGAAAGATATGTGAATGTCTTTGTAGTGAGAGTATAGATATATAATTTATTAATCTGTACATAGAATATTTACAATTTTGATACAATCTAATGGTCGCATCTCCCATCGAAATAAATGTCAAAACTAGGTCCCATCTATTGACCGTCTTCACAAACTAGCGTACTCATGTCGTTGACAAAGCCACAACACCAGTATTGGACAGTAAGGACAGTAGAAGTTTGTATTATGTATAAAAGAAACATTCGTGCTTTTAAATCCTTTCATTTTATATATAGATGGCGCGATATTGCTTTGTGTTAATTTATGCCTAACTGACCTTGTCTTTATTGTTTGCGGAAGAGCATTGCTCGATGCAAATATTTGAATGTAATTCTACTGTCCTATAAGCTTATGTCCATAGTTTTCTTGAAAACCATTTCTGAGATTCCACCCTTCAGTGCTTCGTATATAAGCAGAATCGTCCATAACAGTACTAGAGCTCTGAGAAGCGGTCTGGTGGATTAAATTGGCGAAACCGCTGGGAGGGTTCACCACTGATGAGCCAAGCCCTCCAAATATATTTTTTATCGCAGTAAGGACAGTAGAAGTTTGCATTATGTATAAAAATAAATATTCGTGCTTTTAAATATTTTCATTTTATAAGTATAGATGGCGTGTTATTGCTTTGTGTTAAACACCAGTTTTGTTATACTGAGAAGCATCCATCTGGAGACCATGCTTTCATAATAATGGCCCGCTTCAGTCCAGGGCAGGCTTTAATTTTATGAGTTTCACAAGAGATCAAATGAAATATTCATAATGTGACAATAAGGTATTTAGATGGTAAAGTGGCTACACCAAATCTATGACCAAAATATAGATGGAGATTTTGATTGGGGGATAATGATCTATAATATTGATACATATATGTCGTAGCTGTCGTGGTCGAATGGAAGGGCGAGACCGTTGTGCATGTATGCGTCAAAAAAGAACTTGTTCGACACTCGGGAGCGCGCGCGCACGCGCTTACAATTTAACATAATAATTATGGTGAAAATAAATTATACATTTCGGGTATTATGCAAATTATGACATATATATATATGTGCAAATTTCCTCCCGGCAAAATGTCCATCTATATTTTAGCCATAGATATGGCCCAGCCACTTTGCCAGCTAAACACCTCTTTGGTAGATTGTCAAGATTCCATTAGATCCCGTGATCCGCCCTAGGATGACGAGGGCCATTAGCCCGAAACCATGGTCTCTAGGTGGACGCTTTTCAGTTTGCCAAAGCTGGTGTTGTGGGTTTGTCACCGACTCGAGGCC
This sequence comes from Cordylochernes scorpioides, assembly GCA_030710605.1. Lineage (NCBI taxonomy): Eukaryota > Metazoa > Arthropoda > Arachnida > Pseudoscorpiones > Chernetidae > Cordylochernes > Cordylochernes scorpioides. The sequence goes on from CP092884.1 coordinate 35,842,712, forward strand.
GCTAGTTTGCGGCGACGGTCAATAGATGGCGTCTAGTTTTAGACGTCTATTTTGACGGGAGAGGCGACCCTTGTTTCTTCAGATAGATATATATATCCCACCTTCTCTGTATATCAGGGATTCGATCAGCTTTTGACTGAATTAATATGAGTAAGTGTTGTGCCACATTCATTTACCGCTACCTTTGCTTTCTGTACTAAGGGGGATAAACTAGTACTTTCTTTTTATGTAATTTCAAAGGGAGAGGTTCCCCTTTCTGGTGTATATATAAAGAAAATTGTAAAATTGACAATAAAGGTAAATCTTTTTCAGAAAGTGGTTGAAATAATTAGAAAAGAGAAATGTATGCAAATATATATTTAACAAAGAAGCATGCTTACTATTATTTAATATAACTGAAAAAAATAACGAAGAAAAAGAGAAATTTAATGAGTAAGATAAGTTTATATTATTATTTTTGAGGTGAATATTATGAATGTATCGATAAATATTTGAAAATTGTTTAACAACAAGATTTAACAACGGAACTAAGCATTTAAATCGGCTTTAACACGTCATGTGCTTGTCCATATATATATATATATATTATATAAATAAAAAGAGATTTTCTGCTTAAATTTAGATCATGTTGAGGATTATGGTAATGCAGTCGTGGTTGAAATCTTGAAAGTATAATACTATATTTAATTGAACTAAAAGAATATATAAAAAACATAATTTGATTAAAGTACTTCGTGGCTTAAGGCGAGTAGAACAAGGAAAACAAAATATTATTTACATAATGTACAAAGATTTGAGCCGACCATCGGGAAAGAACAACAACGAGTTTTTATAGGGGAAGCATGACCTCTGGCGGTCGATTTAACAGAGTATTTAGATCTATGAAATATAATTTTAAATAGAATAATATTTTAATATAACATATATAATCTAAAAACTCAAATATTTCTATATTTAAAAAATATATATATTTTATTTTTATTCATTGATATTTCTACTTTTTCGTTATCATCGTTTTTAGAATGACTTTCAGTTTTGTTGTAAATATGCGTAGTTAACAAATCTATCTTTTTGAATCACTGATATAGGATTAACTTCATAAATTCTATATAATGTGAAAATAACTAATGTGTAATCTTTCCTCAAGTAATTGAAAATAAAAGCTACTTGATGGTAAATACTTATCTTTTTTTTTTATCACGACTGCACCTTCAACCCTTTATCTTGTCGATTCTTTGTCTTATCAAACCTTTATCTAACAACAAAAAATTATTCATAACATATATATGGAGTATGTGTGTATATGGCGCATATATGACATTAATACTTATGTGTGAAAAAAAGTATCAACTCATGGGTATAGTGTATGCCGTAAAATTCTCATTGGCACCAAAAACATGGAGTTCATAGCAAATTAGCATAAACTCTCTTTGAGTTGTACACACAAGAACTGTAAGCCAATACACAAGCAATAATAACAAATCGTAAGTTTTATATCATTAGCTACATACTGGAATAATTGAATAAACTGGGACGACTTTCCACTCAACCGGGATATCAAGAAATTTGATTGATATATAGAAACGTAGTCATTTTTCAAAAACAAATAGTTTTAATTTGAGAAAATCACGTATCCTTCAAATTCGGGGAACTGTTTTGGTTTTTTCTTCTAATCTTTAAATAAGATCTGTGAAAGACACGGGAGTACCTCAACTTCCGCGAAGAAACGAAAATTTGTCATTTTTCTTTCGACGCTATCAATTCTTTTTAATGAAAAATAATCTGAAAACTCGATATAAATAGAAAAATGTGGGATTTTGTCTGATTGTTCCGCATAGATTTCAGCAATATTTGATGTGTCAGAGTTGAACTTAGGTCTTCGTGAATGATAAGCTTGATGCTTACTATTACGACACGTTTAAAGCAAAAAAGAAAGTACGAAACCTAGTTTCGAATCTAGGTTTTCGTAAGTATTGTACAAAACCTGACGCTTACCATTACGCCACGTCTGAATTCATAAATCTTGCTCAGAAGTCCTCCTCTACGTGGGCAGAAGCAGCACAAGTAAGGGACTGCCCTGTAGAGCTAAGTACGATGGGGACTTCGTTAGCCGCTACGGTAACCGTGAACAGGGAACTCTGAATTGTGGCTGACAAACTGGGCAATGGCACCCCTCCTTTCCATGGAACAACAAAATCAGAAATTTTGACAAGTCACCACATGTAAATAAAATAATAAAGCTTTGTAAAAACAATATTGGATTGCCAAACATGAATCCAAGTTAATTTAACATTAAATACTGAATTATTCTCTTGAAATTGACAAAGATTTATTTACCAATTTATACATCCAGAATATTATATTAGAACCTTCACGAGAGACTATCCGAAAACATAGATAAACCAAGTCTCTTTTAGAGATCGCCACTCATTGGAGGTTTGAATAGATCATTTTTTGGTTTTCTACAAAGGAGAGGTCACCCTAGATATCTATACTATAACAAGAATCACAAAGACATTTGTATTTCTGCAGTACAATTGCACAGTTAGTATATATATATCCACAATGGAATTCTATACTAAACTTATGCATGCACTTTTCATTCACAACACCTCTGATTGTTTTCATGATCTGGAAACCTCAACACTTCTTTCATATCCAAAGTAGATTATATTTATAGGGTTATATATGCAGAGTAGAGCTTTTCTTTTTTACCCAATTTCTCCATTGTCCTCCTGAATCAAAAGCAAGTCTCCCACTTGGCCAACGAAGTCACGTTTCTGATCCATAGCCCGGCACGAGTGGCCTCATTGTTTCCACCAACAGCAGCCCAATTATAAACCCATATTTCTTTCTTGAGACCCATAGAAAATTCAGAAGCGTGAATGGTGAACCCAGGAACGTTATTTTAATCTCCAGGATTGTTTTAGGGGGGTTAACTGTTTGATAAATAAGCTTTTCAACCATCGTTTTTTTTTTATCTTTCTAAAGAAGGATTTGTTGATAATCTTAGGAAATTTAATGAATGAATGCGCTAAATTGAATAGATAACCTGTTTATCATAGATTTTCGCTATGGTCCTCATTATTGTACTTGGCTTATTTATCTGAATTTGATAACCTCTGATATTGTGACCTATTCTTTAATATGAATTTGCACGTTTTGCGCAAAAAAAGAATCAATAAAAGGTATTGTTTTGATGCGTTTTTATGAAAAGGGAGAGGCGAGAATTTTTGCTAATAAATATCACTCTCTCTCTCTCCAAATAAATTATAATATATTTAAATATATAAGCGAAAGTCATATGTATGTTTATCTTAACCAAATGAGGCACCTTTCCCTTTAAAAATGCATTGAAACAGTGCACTTTGTTCCCTATCCCAGTACAAAATATAATGGTAGAGATTAAAAATGTGCCACAACATTAATTTTGGAAAATTTCGACAACATTTCAACCTGTATACCATGGTTTCGAGCTATGGTCCTCATCAGTACAGGGATGGCTTCGATTTTAAACGTCATACAAGAAGAGTTATGAAATCGATCGAATTTGGCAGAAAGGTGTTTAAGATGGTGATATTGCAGAGCCAATTTTCAGGCTAGAATATAACATAGAGCTATACAAAATACTGATGAAAGTTAAAGCCCGAAACACAATGGTATATTTAATTTAAAAGACATATATTGGATCAAAAAATCATTTATTTTAACAATATTTCAGTTGGCTGAACGCCAACCTTTATCAAGGCGTTATAACATTTTAAAGTGTGTCAACAACAATTTAAAAATGTTATAACGCCTTGATAAAGGTTGGCGTTTAGCGAACTGAAATATTGGTAAAATAAATTATTTTTTGATCCAATATATGCCTTTTTAATTAAAGATTTATCTATGGATTGCTCTATTTTCAAAACAATGGTATATAATTTGGATTTTGTCTGAATTCGCTAAAACTGGTTTTGTGGTTCATTCTTTGTCAATATGTTTCGTAGTGGGATAATAAACAAAAAACATTGTTTTAATGCATTTTAAAAGGTAGAGATGCCTCTTTTGGTATATACATGAGAATGCTCTTTTCCCTCAACTTTATATTATATGTTTAGCTCTAGATTGATGTTGCAGCATTCTGGCACGTTTTATGTCCGTCGGTGGCGTGGGGAAATCAGCATCTAACTCTCCTGCTTCGAGGGAATTCAAGCTGCACGAAGAGCTGAAGGTAAGAACGTCTACTCATGGCTTGCGGACTCTAGAACCTAGATAGACCTATTGTCTAGATGAATGTGGCAGCATTCTAGCACGTCCTATGTCCGTCGTGGGGTTATTGAACCTCAGCAACCAACTCTAGTTCGTCTACTTCAAGGGGAGTTCAGGCTTCACGAAGAGCTGGAGGTAAGAACGCCATAGCTTGCGGACTCTGGAACCTAGATGGACCCATTGTCTAGATTTATTATTATTATTATTATTATGCTTATCCATAGTACACCTGTTACAAGTAATATAATCATGGTGAGTAGAAGTAAGAGACTACTTTCACTCTAAGTGCACCACATGTCTACACATGTTAAAAGCAGTTCGACTTTGCATTTACAAATGTATCAGAGCCCCGTTACATGTATTATTGAATAAGGAAGAATCACGATAGAAGTTACATCTTGAAATAGCGTTGAATCTCAACGCTATAAGGCCACGTGTAACTCCACCCAAGAAAAGAACACAAGATATATCATCCTTCGAACACATCTGTCATCACAGTGTTGTACGGGTCGAAAGGGAGGCCTCAGACAGACAAACCTCAGGGAGGGGGATGTGAACAATGCGGAAGCATTTTGTCAAACTTTTGTTGAATTTCCTAACCAGATACAATTGGAATTGTACTCTGAATTGTTGTTGTCTGGTCACCCCCAAGTTCAAAGTGGTCTACAAAAGCTTCAACCTGTTCTCTAAAATATTTTTTAAAATGTTCTAATCATTATATAATTGTATTTTGGTATTCTATTTATATAGTAACGTACTATTTATTATTTTATAAAAGATTTTTAATTTCAATATTTTGTCATGCAGAAATTTTATCTTATTGTGTTTTTTTCAGATAAATAATACACACACTCATAGACAAAACTTAAGGAAATTGTACTTTTAGCATGTATATCGGGATTAATAAAATAACTCTGAAAGATATTACAGTGACCTTTATTGAAGACATACGAGATAACCAATATACACTCATGGATAAAACTTAAGGAAGTTGTATCATTTACCATGTATATCGGGATTAAAACAATAACTCTGAAAGATATTACAGTGACCTTTATTGAAGACATACGAGATAACCAATATACACTCATAGACAAAACTTAGGGAAGTTGTACCTTTTAACATGTATATCGGTATTCAGACAATAACTCAGAAATATATTACAGTGACCTTTATTGAAGACACACGAGATAACCAATAAACACTCATGGACAAAACTTAAGGAAGTTGTACCTTTTAACATGTATATCGGTATTCAGACAATAACTCAGAAATATATTACAGTGACCTTTATTGAAGACACACGAGATAACCAATATACAAGGTATGTCCCATAAGTTCCCGGACTGGGTCCATAAAAAAATAAATAAATGAAAAATGTAAATAAATTTGACAGTTTATTATAGAAAAAATATCTGGCAACACGGTGGTACCAATATCGAGGCGGTACGTGCGCGTGCGCCAAAGTTATTCTAATTTATTTAAAGGTTACACCTTGCGCTGCGGCGATTTTACGATAGAACAAAAATTGAAGCATAGGATTTGCATAGATTTTTGCGTGAAACTTCAAATATCAGCAACCGAAACTTTTGAAATGCTTAATAAAGCATTCCCCAAAGACACCGCAAAGAGAACAACTGTTTTTAAATGACATTCTAGATTTAAAGCGGCAGAATTTCCATTGAAGATGATCCTAGTCAAGGACGCCCAAATTTCAAAGGACTGATTAAAATGTGCAAAAAAATCACCGATTTTATAAAATAAAATCCTCGACCCACTTTTCTGGAGCTATAGCAAGACACAGGCATCTTTAAAACAACCATTGGAAGGATCGTAACCGAAGATTTGTGATACGTTTCTATTAATTGTTAAAAATTAATGGTGAAAATTATTTTGTAAGAAATTGCACTTTATATATATATATATATATAGATAAATGAAAGATACACTATTTTTAAGCTACTATAATTATTTTATTCTTTTTACAATTCGATTATACGTATATTGTTGTTTACAAGATGATGATCAATAATACAGAGTAGAGTAATAATATATCACAGATCATTCCTCCTTCCTTATATTGTTCATAGTTGGAGAAAACCGGCAAGGAGGGCATCGAGGTCGGGTAGATCTCCTAGGTGGAGGTGACGTGGAAATTTGAGGGTCTTGTTCCAGTCGGTGAGGTCCTGCTCCAGCGTTGTCCAAGGTCCAATCAGAATCTTCAGCATATTTGGTATCTGAACCTGTCCTCATCTGATTGACATGCACTTTAAATGTGCCTTTTAGGTTCTTTACTAGATAAACATTGTAACCTAGTCGTCGTATCACCTGGGCCTTGAACCATTTGCGCCTATTTTGTATTACTCTTGTAAACAGCACTTTATCTCCAACTTGAAAATGTCGCCTTCCACACTCATTTCTCCCAAAAGTCTTCTGGATAAATTCAGAGTTCAAGCAATTTACAAATGTTCTAGGCACATAACTTAGGAGACGTTCTACAGGAGGCTTATCTAAAGAGGTAGGCGTATTTCTATAATTAAACAGAACATTTTGTAAAATACAGTCCATATTTGAGTTTGGAGATTCTTCCAACGACTTTTCCAGAGATTTTTTAATTATTCTTACCGAAACTTCAGCAATTCCGTTAGACGAGGGATTATATGCTGGCGAGGTTAAGTGGTATACATTATTTTTCCGTAAGAACTCCTTAAATTCAATCGAATTGAAGGGGGGGCCATTGTCAGACACTAAGCATTGCAAGCACCTGGCGAAACACTCCCGTAGAAGCTTAATATTTTCTTGCGAAGTAGTACCTCTAACTGGAAATACTTCAATCCAATTTGAATTTGCATCTACTACTAATAAATAACAATCACCTCTGAAATAGAAATGGTCAACATGAACTCGCTGCCACGGTTGGTTAGTCCTGGGCCAAGGTGTGTTCTCAGCAGGAGGAGCTGTCTGATGATGCATACAGGGAGAACATTCCTTCACAAACTCTTCAATTTGACTATCCATTTTTGGCCACCAAACCGAAGATCTGGCTAGAGATTTCATGCGATTGATTCCTATATGACTTTGATGAAGTAACTTCAACATTTGATCTTGACAGGTTCTTGGAATCACTGCCCTAGAATCAACAAAAATGCATCCCTGCAGTACAGAAAAATTTTCCAATTTTGAAAGGAATGGTTTCATTGTTTCATCCTTTATTGCTAACTGAGGGTCTTCTAATAGATATTCCTTGAGCTTATTTAAAACCGGATCTTTATTGGTTTCTTCTTCAATAATGAGGTGGTCCAATGGAGTTACATTTAAAAATGATATATCATGTGTCACCAAATCAATGTTGTCTTCCCTTGAATTTATTTCCTCAAGTGGAAGTCTTGAAAATGCATCCGCACAGAGCATGGTATCTTTATTTGTATATCTAATATCGAAATCGAAATTTGACAACTCTAAAGCCCACCTATGCAAGCGATTTGCAATTAAAGGCGGAAGAAGTCTTTTGTTTCCAAAAACAGTCGTTAAAGCTTTATGATCACTCTTTAACACAAATTTTCTCCCAAACAAGAATTGTCTCAGTTTGGAAGTTGCAAACACAATAGCAAGTGCTTCTTTCTCAGTCTGAGAGTATTTGACTTCTGCACTTGACAATGTTCTGGAAACAAAGGTGATTGGCTTCTCTTCCCCTTCCACAATATGACACAAGACCCCACTTATGCCATAGGCAGATGCATCACAGGTTAAAGTTAATGGAAGCTTCATTGAATAGTGAATAAGCGCCTGGGAATTTAATAGAGTTAACTTCAAATTCAGAAATGCCTTTTCGCATTGGCTAGACCATTTCCAACGATTGTCCTTCTTTAGGAGTTGATAAAGAGGACCAGCCAAGGTTGACATATTAGGTATGTATTTTGAATAGAAGCTCAACATCCCTAGAAAACTCTTCAATGATGTTTTGTCGAAAGGCTTTTTACACCTTTTTAATGCTTCCAATTTCTTTGAATCTGGTCTAACACCATCTTCATTTATAATATGACCTAGAAAACAAATGTCTTTTTTTAAAAATAAGCATTTTTCTTTATTAAGGGTGAAATTTAGCTCTTTCAATTTATCGAAGATCATTTTTAAAATTCTGTAATGTTCTTGTTCATCTTTAGAACCAATGAAAATATCATCTAAGTATATCACCGTGTTGGGAACATCATGAAAAAGGCTGTCCATACACCTCTGGAAAATGGCTGAAGCTGGACTGATGCCAAAAGGCAATCTATTATATCGGTAAAGTCCTCTATGGGTAGATACCACTAGCAGATTTTTTGATGCTTCATCCATTTCAATTTGATGATATGCGGAGGAGAGATCCAATTTGGTAAAAATCTTGTTTCCTCCTAGATTTCCCAACATAGTTTCTATAGTAGGTAATGGATATTTCTCATCTTCAATGCAATTATTCAAAGTATTTTTAAAATCACCACACAAACGTAGTTCTCCATTTGACTTTATTACCGTTACTAAAGGCGTAGACCAATCACTAGCATTAACCTTTTCAATTATTTGACTTTTTTCAAGTCTGTCTAGTTCTTTGTCTATCTTCTCTTTAATGGAAAAGGGTACTGGTCTAAATTTAAAAAATTTGGGCTTAGCATTTGGCCTCAATGATATTGAACCTTTAATGCCCTGAATTGGTAAATCTTTATTTTCAAATACTCTCTTATATACTTCTAAAAACAGTTCTAAATTTGAAATTACATTTATATTATTACAGATATCAAAAACGCAATTGGGCCAATCAGTTTTTAAAATTCTTATCCAATTTCTGCCCAGTAGCGGCGTTTGGTTATTAAACTGGCCTGTCACAATTAGGGGTAGTTTTTCCTGATAGTTTTTGTAACTAACATTTACCAAGCATTTTCCAAAAACTGGTATCATATTTCCTGAAAAACTTTTCAAATGTCCACTGTATTTCTCTAGAGTGACATTTTTGAGATTTGTAAGAAAAAATTTCTTTGAAACTACAGACACGTCTGCACCAGTGTCAACCTCCATTATAGTGTCTGCATCTTCAATTTTAACATTTACCAATATTTTTGGTGCGTTTTCTAATGTGTTGCACTGAATAGTATTCAATTTATTCAGATTGGGTTTATTCATTCCAGAATTTTGGGCCGATTTTTTATTCCAACATACTGGAGCAATGTGCCCTTTCTTATTGCAAATATAACATTGAGCATTTTTAAATTTGCATAACTTCGTATCGTGGTTAGACTTTCTACAAATTTTGCAAGGATTATTGTATTTACATGGGAATTTAAAATTTTTAGATCTGGCTTTCAACTTATCAATATCATGACCAGGATTTTTCATCAAATTTACTTGTGACTTCGCTGCCTTTACAGAATTTGCAATATTTATTGCACTATCAAACGTTAAAAATGGTTCACTTAGCAGCCTTTTAAGCGTAGCTTCATCGAAGCAACCACTTACAAATTGATCACACAAATTTTCATTTATGTCAGTAAATTTGCACTTGTCTGCCTGAGATTTAAGCCTCAAAACAAATTTTCCCACAGGCTCACTTTCTTTTTGTACAATCTTGTGAAATAAATATCTTTCATAGTGCTTATTTTTTATTGGATATAAATGGTTGGTTAAAACCTCTACTAAATCTTTATATTTAAGGTCACTTGGCCTTCTGGGTACCAACAAATCGCGCAAAGTCTTATAAACATTAACATCAATAGACGTTAATAACACAGATACTTTGTCTGCTTCTAATGTTTTGTTCAATTTAAAACATTCTTCTAATTGTTCCAAATAACAATTTAGATCTTCACCTTCACGAAACCTTGGATAATTTAAATTAGTGGTGGCCATACTTACGTTAATTCTTCGTCGCCATTTGATACGTTTCAATTAATTGTTAAATATTAATGGTGAAAATTATTTTGTAAGAAATTGCACTTTATATATATATATACACTGCGTGACATTGAAAATGGAACACCAAGAAATAGTGGCCAGAAAATTATGCAAATTTCAGGGTAGACGCGCCTAACCGAGTTATGCAAATGATGTAAAATGCGCAGCTCTCGTGCGCACATGGAGTAAGATATAAGGGAAGGAACTTGCAGAAAGGACAGTATTCGTGTCGTTATTTCTTCAAGGAAAATCATTGTAGAAATTTTGTTCTTGTGTCAAAAGACACGTGTAATAACAGAGAATGCCAGGTCATCGTAAACGGAGGCAGTTCAAGCAGACAGACGCTTTTACGAGGGGCGTGGTGATCGGACTGAAGAGGGCAGGTTGGTCCATACGTCAAATCGCAGCTGATACACACCTTGGTGCGTCCACGGTGCACCGACTGTGGAGAAGATGGTTGGAACAAGGAAATGTGGCGATTTATAGGAATGTCGGTGCAACCAGAGTGACGTCAGCACGTGTGGATCGGCGTATCCTTCGACAAGCAGTGGCGGCCCCACAAGCCACTTGTACCGCCATCCTGCAACATGTGCAAGACACCCCAGATCATTCCATCTCGACCAGAACCATTTCCCGTCGATTGGTTGCTAATGGCTTGCACTCATGCCGTCCGCTAAGAAGACTGCCATTGACCCCACCGAATAGGCGCCAACGTTTGGAATGGTGCCGGGCTAGATCGACGTGGATGACGGAATGGCACAGGGTCGTGTTCTCAGATGAGTCGCGTTTCTGCTTGTCCAGTGATAGTCGCCGTGTACGCGTGTGGCGTCGACGTGGAGAAAGGTCCAATCCGGCAGCAATTGTGGAACGCCCCACCGTGCGACAACGTGGAATCATGGTTTGGGGCGCAATCGCGTATGATTCCAGGTCACCTTTACTTCGTATTCAGGGCACTATGACGGCCCAACGATACGTTGATGATGTGCTGCGACCGGTGACACCCCCCTACCTTCAGGGGGTACCCAATGCCCTTTATCAGCAGGATAACGCCCGACCGCACACTGCTCGCATTAGCCAACAAGCTCTGCAAGATGTACAGATGCTTCCCTGGCCACCGTACTCTCCTGATCTCACCAATCGAGCACGTCTGGGACATCATTGGACGCCGTTTGCATGCCTTGCCACAGCCGCGTTCAGAAGACGAACTGTGGCAAATGGTTGAGAGGGAATGGAGAGCCATCCCTCAGGACGCCATCCGTACTCTGATTGACTCTCTACCTAGACGTGTTGCTGCGTGCATCGCCGTCCGCGGTGGTCCTACTTGCTACTAAGCCGACGCCGTTCTCGCTCTGTATTATGACTATCATTTTGAAATAAAGATCACTTATTGTTCGTCCCTGTCTCTCTCTGTCTGCCGAGTTTCATCACTTTCTGGCCACTATTTCTTGGTGTTCCATTTTCAGTGTCACGCAGTGTATATAGATAAATGAAAGATACACTATTTTTAAGCTACTATAATTATTTTATTCTTTTTACAATTCGATTATACGTATATTGTTGTTTACAAGATGATGATCAATAATACAGAGTTGAGTAATAATATATCACAGATCAATTTGAGGCTCAAAAAGACTCCTGCAAAATTCATCCCAAGATTCTTCACTAATGAGCAAAAACTGTGTCGGCTTGCAACCTGTGAGGACATGCTGGAAATGACAAGAACGGATCCGGAATGGAAAGACAAGATAATCACAGGCGACGAGACATGGGTCTATGGCTATGACCCTGAAACCAAGCGTCAATCTGCCGAATGAAGAGGTCAGGGTGAGCCTAGACCCAAAAAATCCAGGATATTGAAATCCAGAAACAAGGTGTTGCTGGTCGCTTTTTTGGATAACAAGGGCATTGTTCATCACGAGTATCTTCCTGCAGGCCAAACAGTTATTAAGGAAATGTATTTGAGCATTCTTCGCCGTCTAAGGGAAGCGATTCGAAAAAAAAAGGCCAGAAAAATGGACTAATGGTGACTGGATCCTACACCATGACTATGCCCGCCCTCACACAGCGCACTTGGTGACGAGGTTTTTGGCGAAAAACGGGACAGAAATCCTACCTCAACCACCCTATTCCTCAGACATCGCACCAAATGACTTTTTCCTGTTCCCCAAACTCAAAGCAGTTCTAAAAGGAAGACATTTTGACACCAGGGAAGACATAATAGAAAAATCGCTGCTGGCATTGAAGAGCATTCCAAAAGAGGCTTATAAAAACTGTTTCGACAATTGGGAGAAACGATGGCGCTGGTGCGTTGAAGCAAGGGGGGATTACTTTGAAAAGTTTTAATAAAAAAATATTTAAAAAATCTTACCTTTTTTTTTATGGACCCAGTCCGGGAACTTATGGGTCATACCTTGTACACTGCGTGACATTGAAAATGGAACACCAAGAAATAGTGGCCAGAAAATTATGCAAATTTCAGGGTAGACGCGCCTAACCGAATTATGCAAATGATGTAAAATGCGCAGCTCTCGTGCGCACATGGAGTAAGATATAAGGGAAGGAACTTGCAGAAAGGACAGTATTCGTGTCGTTATTTCTTCAAGGAAAATCATTGTAGAAATTTTGTTCTTGTGTCAAAAGACACGTGTAATAACAGAGAATGCCAGGTCATTGTAAACGGAGGCAGTTCAAGCAGACAGACGCTTTTACGAGGGGCATGGTGATCGGACTGAAAAGGGCAGGTTGGTCCATACGTCAAATCGCAGCTGATACACACCTTGGTGCGTCCACGGTGCACCGACTGTGGAGAAGATGGTTGGAACAAGGAAATGTGGCAATTTATAGGAATGCCGGTGCAACCAGAGTGACGTCAGCACGTGTGGATCGGCGTATCCTTCGACAAGCAGTGGCGGCCCCACAAGCCACTTGTACCGCCATCCTGCAACATGTGCAAGACACCCTAGATCATTCCATCTCGACCAGAACCATTTCCCGTCGATTGGTTGCTAATGGCTTGCACTCATGCCGTCCGCTAAGAAGACTGCATTGACCCCACCGAATAGGCGCCTACGTTTGGAATGGTACCGGGCTAGATCGACGTGGATGACGGAATGGCACAGGGTCGTGTTCTCAGATGAGTCGCGTTTCTGCTTGTCCAGTGATAGTCGCCGTGTACGCGTGTGGCGTCGACGTGGAGAAAGGTCCAATCCGGCAGCAATTGTGGAACGCCCCACCGTGCGACAACGTGGAATCATGGTTTGGGGCGCAATCGCGTATGATTCCAGGTCACCTTTACTTCGTATTCAGGGCACTATGACGGCCCAACGATAAGTTGATGATGTGCTGCGACCGGTGACACTCCCCTACCTTCAGGGGGTACCCAATGCCCTTTATCAGCAGGATAACGCCCGACCGCACACTGCTCGCATTAGCCAACAAACTCTGCAAGATGTACAGATGCTTCCCTGGCCACCGTACTCTCCTGATCTCTCACCAATCGAGCACGTCTAGGACATCATTGGACGCCGTTTGCATGCCTTGCCACAGCCGCGTTCAGAAGACGAACTGTGGCAAATGGTTGAGAGGGAATGGAGAGCCATCCCTCAGGACGCCATCCGTACTCTGACTCTCTACCTAGACGTGTTGCTGCGTGCATCGCCGTCCGCGGTGGTCCTACTTGCTACTAAGCCGACGCCGTTCTCGCTCTGTATTATGACTATCATTTTGAAATAAAGATCACTTATTGTCCGTCCCTGTCTCTCTCTGTCTGCCGAGTTTCATCACTTTCTGGCCACTATTTCTTGGTGTTCCATTTTCAATGTCACGCAGTGTAAACTCATGGACAAAACTTAAGGAAGTTGTACCTTTTAGCCTTTATATCGGGATTCGGACAATAACTCTGAAAGATATTACAGTGATCTTTATTGAAGACACACGAGATAACCAAGTGTGGATACTCTCATGGACAAAACTTAGTTGTACCTTTGAGCATTTATATTGGGGTAGAGACAATAACTCCGAAAGAAATTACAATGACGTTTATTGAAGACACACGAGATAACTAAGTCTGAACAAAATTGCCTCTGTCTCCTTAAAAAAAAACAGAGGTCGGCGACATAAAAGCCTTTCCACTTCCTTTAACTTTGTCCAGGAGTGTATATTTAATTGTTTATATTGAAAAATCAAGCGACTTGTCGTAGTGAGGTATGTCTTTTCTATTTTATTTTGTACCCGTGTGTGATTGACAGATTTTTACTTGTTGCCTATACAGAGGCAATTGCAAAGTAGTTTGAACTGTCGTTTCTTACAACTAGTACTTGTTTTCAAAATTATCTTCGACGGCGTTGCTCAGCACTGGGAAGCTTTAAAACATTTTCCTTCATATTGCCTTTGTTATTATAACAATATTATTTGGAGATTTTACTTCCTATCTATACTGCAATACCACACACACACATAAAAAGATTATCCATAGAAAGGAAGCTCTTAGAGGACAGGAATACTGCCAACCATCAACCTACTATACCATCAAAAGACTAGCCATAGAAAGGAAGCTCTGAGAGGACAGGAATACTGCCAGCCACCAACCTACAATACCATCAAAAGACTAGCCATAGAAAGGAAGCTCTGAGAGGACAGGAATACTGCCAGCCACCAACCTACAATACCATCAAAAGACTAGACATAGAAAGGAAGCTCTGATAGGACAGGAATACTGCCAGCCACCAACCTACAATGCCATCAAAAGACTAGCCATAGAAAGGAAGCTCTGAGAGGACAGGTAACTGCCAGCCACCAACCTACAATACCATCAAAAGACTAGCCATAGAAAGGAAGCTCTGAGAGGACAGGAATACTGCCAGCCACCAACCTACAATACCATCAAAAGACTAGCCATAGAAAGAAGCTCTGAGAGGACAGGTAACTGCCAGCCACCAACCTACAATACCATCAAAAGACTAGCCATAGAAAGGAAGCTCTGAGAGGACAGGAATACTGCCAGCCACCAACCTACAATACCATCAAAAGACTAGCCATAGAAAGGAAGCTCTGAGAGGACAGGAATACTGCCAGCCACCAACCTACAATACCATCAAAAGACTAGCCATAGAAAGGAAGCTCTGAGAGGACAGGAATACTGCCAGCCACCAACCTACAATACCATCAAAAGACTAGACATAGAAAGGAAGCTCTGAGAGGACAGGAATACTGCCAGCCACCAACCTACAATGCCATCAAAAGACTAGCCATAGAAAGGAAGCTCTGAGAGGACAGGAATACTGCCAGCCACCAACCTACAATACCATCAAAAGACTAGCCATAGAAAGGAAGCTCTAAGAGGACAGGTAACTGCCAGCCACCAACCTACAATACCATCAAAAGACTAGCCATAGAAAGGAAGCTCTTAGAGAACAGGAATACTGCCAGCCACCAACCTAAAATACCATCAAAAGACTAGCCATAGAAAGGAAGATCTGTGAAGACAGGAATACTGCCAGCCACCAACCTAAAATACCATCAAAAGACTAGCCATAGAAAGGAAGATCTGAGAGGACAGGAATACTGCCAGCCACCAAGCTACAATACCATCAAAAGACTAGCCATAGAAAGTAGGCTCTGAGAGGACAGGAATACTGCCAGCCACCAAGCTACAATACCATCAAAAGACTAGCCATAGAAAGGAAGCTCTTAGAGGACAGGAATACTGCCAGCCACCAACCTAAAATACCATCAAAAGACTAGCCATAAAAAGGAAGATCTGAGAGGACAGGGATACTGCCAGCCACCAGCCTAAAATACCATCAAAAGACTAGCCATAGAAAGGAAGATCTGAGAGGACAGGAATACTGCCAGCCACCAACCTAAAATACCATCAAAAGACTAGCCATAAAAAGGAAGATCTGAGAGGACAGGGATACTGCCAGCCACCAGCCTAAAATACCATCAAAAGACTAGCCATAGAAAGGAAGCTCTTAGAGGACAGGAATACTGCAAGCCACCAACCTAAAATACCATCAAAAGACTAGCCATAAAAAGGAAGATCTGAGAGGACAGGGATACTGCCAGCCACCAACCTACAATACCATCAAAAGACTAGCCATAGAAAGGAAGATCTGAGAGGACAGGAATACTGCCAGCCACCAACCTAAAATACCATCAAAAGACTAGCCATAAAAAGGAAGATCTGAGAGGACAGGGATACTGCCAGCCACCAGCCTAAAATACCATCAAAAGACTAGCCATAGAAAGGAAGCTCTTAGAGGACAGGAATACTGCCAGCCACCAGCCTAAAATACCATCAAAAGACTAGCCATAGAAAGGAAGATCTGAGAGGACAGGGATACTGCCAGCCACCAACCTAAAATACCATCAAAAGACTAGCCATAGAAAGGAAGCTTTGAGAGGACAGGAATACTGTTAGAGACTCTACCTTATAGAACAAATTGAAGAATTAATACAAAGTTTTACTTGATTATCTCTAACAATTCTATATATAAAGTCACAAAACAGTTTAAGTAAGTAAATAGTTCTATGTATTTTATAAGAACAATTTGATACTACTACTGAAATCAGAAAAACTCAACAAAACCTGCTTTTTAGCAGAAATTCATAAGAAAGAATTTAAACTAATTCCTTTTAATGGAAATCGAAGGCATTTCACACCACTATACATTGATCAGCTTTTGCAGAAATTCAAAATAATAATAAAAGTGAAATCTAGAAACTTTTCTGGTCAAAACATATCTTATAATCACAAAACAACCAATCATACCTTTCTCATCATGATTATCATATTACCAAACTGATAATGCGGAAGATAAACAAATAATAAACTTTTTGAGAGAGAAGAAATATATTCGAGAAAAAAGGTTTAATGAGTTATCTTACAAGAAAGTTTTCTCTCTCCCTCTATGCATTTATATATTTTACTTCACTAAAATAAATTGTAATTTATTCCAAAGTGTATATATGGCAAAAAGCAACTATATCATCGTCGATAACCGCATTGTAGTCAAAAATCGACACTTCCTATTAAAGAATGATAAATAATTTCTGTTTCACTTTTTAATTGCCCGAATACTTCCCAAATTACAAAATACTTGAGCCAAAACAATTAATATAAATCAAGAGGCGCCTATCTATTGCCCCTTCACGCTTCAGGCATCAAGAGTCGAAGAGTTGATAAATCCCAAGATTCTTGCTAGAGGATGCTATTCCCAGAGATTGTAAAATTAATAGCACCTCACCCCTCTATATAAGTCCCTTCATAAGAAATGATAAATGATTCGTCACCATATACGGAACGGTAAAGGTCATTGACTAGTGCAAAATTCAAGGTCATAGCAAAATAAGTTGGTTACAGGTATATGCCTTTTTACAGGAGAGCTCGAACTTCTATGAGTTTAGACAGCTAAGTCAGTCTTATGATGGATAATTCTAGAACAACTTACATTTTTCGAGAACAATTCGTAATTTTTCTACTTATTTTCATTTATTTTTTTTTCAGATTTATCACAATAAGATGAAGAATTATGTCAGTTATTCGTCTTCTTTTATAATACAATATTGATATTAGAACATTTCTTTTATTTAACATTGATATTATAATATCTCATCTTCTTTATTATTTTTTGATAATTCATCAAAAGAATTGATCATAATTTTAATAAATATTGATATATGGTGTTATATATTAAAATGATTCTTTTCTCTATTTTTAATTAATAAAAGATTTATATGCTAAAAAAGCATAATATGTTCTTTAAAATCGATTTTTTTTTCACAATGGATGCATTTTTTTTTTCGGTAATCTCCTTTTCCTATAATAATAATAAACATTCTTTCAATTTACTTGACTGACGACACAATAAATATTTCGAATACATTTTAAAACAATAATAATATATTGACGACCTATTTAAAAAAATTCTTCTTCTTTAGGGAAGGATTAGTAAGAGTTGATACAGCATTATATGGTGCTAGTTATTCTTCCTGTTGATTTTTTAATTAAGAGTTTTATTATACAACTTGTTCTGAGGTATTACCCTATATGGATTTTCTGATATTAAAAGCTTATTGAGAAGATATCAAAGTAGTTCATGAAGTAGTTAATACCTCTTCAATGAAGAAGCTTGTCCTTTTTACTGCTGGTCTCTTCTCAGCAATGATATTCTGCGATTCTTTCTATTGGATTTGAAGGTTTTTGACCATGGCCTTGCCAGGCTGTCATGAGACGCCATTCAACCCAATCTAGAGTCGTGAATAAGCAGCCACCTCTAATAGAGACCAGGGTATCATTTCATGAGAAATTATACTGCATATATATATATGAAATTCCTAATATATGGACCTATAGTGTGTTCCACACAAAACTCTGTTAATATTTATCAATCTGATAAATTAATGGCAATTAATGTCGCTGGTTGTCTGTTTTTTTTTTTTTTGTTTTTTTTTTAAGGAGACAGAGACTGTTCACACTTGGTTATCTCGTGTATCTACAATAAAGGTCATTGTAATATCTTTCAGAGTTATTGTCTGAATCCCGATATACATGTTGAAAGGTACAACTTCCTTAAGTTTTGTCCATGAGTGTATATAGGTTATCTCGTATGTCTTCAATAAAGGCCACTCTAATATCTTTCAGAGTTATTGTCTGAATCCCGATATACATGTTAAAAGGTACAACTTCCTTAAGTTTTGTTCATGAGTGTATATTGGTTATCTCGTGTGTCTTCAATAAAGGTCACTGTAATATCTTTCAGAGTTATTTTCTGAATCCCGATATACATGCTGGAAAGGTACAACTTCCTTAAGTTTTGTCCATGAGTGTATATTGGTTATCTCGTGTCTCTTCAATAAAGGTCACTGTAATATCTTTCAGAGTTATTGTCTGAATCCCGATATACATGTTAAAAGGTACAACTTCCTTAAGTTTTGTCCATGAGTGTATATTGGTTATCTCGTGTGTCTTCAATAAAGGTCACTTTAATATCTTTCAGAGTTATTGTCTGAATCCTGATATACATGCTAAAAGGTACAACTTCCTTAAGTTTTGTCCATGAGTGTATATTGGTTATCTCGTGTCTCTTCAATAAAGGTCACTGTAATATCTTTCAGGGTTATTTTCTGAATCCCGATATACATGCTGGAAAGGTACAACTTCCTTAAGTTTTGTCCATGAGTGTATATTGGTTATCTCGTGTATCTTCAATAAAGGCCACTCTAATATCTTTCAGAGTTATTGTCTGAACCCCAATATACATACTTGTACAACTTCTTTAAGTTTTATTCATGAAAATGTATTAAAATAAATATATTAAGAAGAAGGCATCTACTTATCGTGCAACTGAAAGTTGCTGATGGCTTGCGCCATCTATCGGAATAAATCGCAAGCCATCAGCAACTTTCAGTTGCACGATAAGTAGATGCCTTCTTCTTAATTTATGCACCTTATCCCAGTACAATATTACATTTGTACTATTTTTTTTTTCAAAATAAATATAGTTATAATTCAAAGAATATAGCTATATCGAGAGAGATAAAATATGCAAAAAATAATAAACAGATAAATTAATTGGAATAATTTAAATAGAATCAATGTGTTGATGTGATTTTTATTTTCTAAAATATTACTTAAGAAAAAATAAAACCCAAAGCTTTTTTTTTTTTCCTATCCAAGCAAGGTTTCAGCAACTCAAGGCGTCGATGCATTTGCCTATATAGAATAAAGAGTAAAATTCAATTGAGTAACCCATTGTTATAATATTAAGGTGAAAACATCAGGAATAGGTTTCTTTTTATAAAATTTATTTCAAACTTTAGCTATTGGACATTATGTTTCTCTTGTAGAGGGAGTACGCGATCTACGTATTCTTCGTAGATCACGAAATGCGTGGTGTCGCTGGAGACCCACTGGCGATTCTCCACCAAACTCTGCAGCGCTGGCAGAGGCGCCATATTCATTGTACATAGTGTATATAATCCACATTATCTTTTTTTTTTAAATAGTACAGACTGTGCACTTTGTATGTATTGACAAGATGTCAATAAAATTATTTTAATTGTCAATTGTCTTGTAAAGGGAAGGGCTATTATGTGTGTCCGAAACTAGAATTTGAAATACATTTTTTTAAAAGAAACCTATTCCTTGAAGCCTGAAGTTTTCACCTTAAAAGAGTAAAACAAAATAGATACATAAACCAATATCGATCATCTTTTTCTATATATAAAGTCACAAAACAGTTTAAGTAAAAAAATAGTGCTATGTATTTTATAAGAACAATTTGATACTACAAATGAAATCAGAAAAATTCAACAAAACCGGCTTTTTATCAGAAATTCAAAAGAAAGAATTCAAACTAAATCCTTCTAATGAAAATCGAAGGCATTTTACACCACTATACATTGATCAGCTTTTGCAGAAATTCAAAATAATAAAAAAATAAAAATACTTCTTCACCGCTAGACAACAGACAATAAACAATGTTGTAGATCTACATCAATTTGTAAATAGCAGAGAGAATTAATATAGATTTAACTATTTTTGTAAATATATTTATATCTTTTAAACCTGAAAGGCTCAGGTTCCTAATATATATTATTGTTTCTCTTTTTATTTTTGATTACTTTTTCTTGTATAATATGCTTATAACTGTTTCTGTTTAAAAAAATGTAAATCAACGCAATTATCCCTAGCCGGGATATCGCGTTTTGTGTGTTGAAATAAATAAAGGCCTTCAGGGAAAAGTTTTTTTTTACAAATATTTTATTTATAAATATCTCTAGCTTTCGGCCAAGAAAGCCCTTCTACACGAGAACATTTTTTTACATTGAATCGCCAATAAAATAATAATTGAAATCAAATAAAATGCTTTGAGTGTTTACAGTTATTTATAGCAAGGACAATGGAGACCCACGTTGATTCTGCATTCAAATAACTGTAAGCACCCAAAGCATTTTACTTGATCTTAATTCTTATTCTATTAGCGACTCAATGTAAAATATTTTCTACTGTAGAAGGGCTTACTTTCCCGATAGCTAGAGATATTTATAAATAAAATGATTTGTAAAAAATTAAACTTTTCCCTGAACGCCTAATGTTTGTATTTTAATATTGATTCAAGGAATTATTTTATCGAATCCTTTTCTATAAAAAAAACTAATGAATAAAGAATAAATACTTTCCTGCCCTGGCCATATGCACATGCCCAACGAGGAAGTAAAGTTAAGAGTTGACGCTGGCACTCAAAACGGATTACGGTCAAGAATACTCTTTTTTGAACAGCTGAGTAAAGATGGATTTAAGAAATAGATTATGTGTGCATATGCTGAAATCCTTTCACTTCTCTATTGTCATGTAGAAAGTGAAAGTTTTACGTCAGGGTGACAAGGCAAGTTTAATATGATCTGTAAAATATTGATGTTTTATTCATGCCAAGAACGATACTGAAGCAAAGAAAGGTAGGATAGGTTATAAATACATTTTTTATTCTCTGTTTGCATATTTTTCTGAATGGTGTTATAAATCTCAAGTCATTTGAAGTTTCACCCAAGATAGTGGACATTGCTGCTGCTGTGATGGAGATGCATGGAGATATCTGAGGCTCTTCTTTGAACACAACAACAACAACAACAACATTTGAAGTTTCAGATTTAGAAATTTAGAATGGTGGTCTTTGTGTCAAGAATTCAAGCTTGTTCAAATGGTTATTCTATATTTTATTGAATCGTAAAAAGAATAAGTGTGCAGATTTGTATTTAATGGAACCTGTAAGGACTGGCATCTACTAATGTGGAATCTTTTAGTTTGCTAAATACGATAGGATACTGGAGTTAGATGAAGCAAGTAGGTCATGGATAGAGGTTGAAAAACCATTGTTTTCAAGAATATTCAGTCACCATTAGATTGTACTCTATATAATTTTCCACTATATTAGTTTACCTAGTTTTAAATACAAGGTTGTTCCAAAAGTTCGTAAACACTTGCAATAATATGGAAATACCAATATTATGCACCGTTATGTATAATATCTTTGTATTATGTATAAAGTAATTGTATTATGTATTATTATGTATATTCGCCGTAATAATAATATTCACCAAGTAATAAGAAAAACAACGTTTAAAAAAAAACACGAAATTTTGGGACAATCTTATAAGAGTTAAAGATGAAGCGATATTTCAGAAGATTTGTGTAAATCAACATACCTCTTATTGGAGCTCTAGAAGTCCAGCCCTCTTCTATATGGCAGGAAAGAAGTACTGTATAGTAAGAGGGATGTAGGTTGGAATACGAAGGAATCGTGATTGGTAGCCCAGGCCGCTCTGGTAATTGCAAATATAAACAGAAAACCCTGAGCTAACTAACGGTATATTGGTCTTTATTCTTCTTCTTTCTTATCTCTACTCAATCATATTAAGGTATCAAGCTTGTAAAGCTTGTTGATGGTGTCTGTCGGGGAAGAGTAGAGCTCATCAATGGATGAGACGGTATATTGGTGAAAGTAGGGATTGAAACAACTGGAGATGTATTCTGTTAAATGATCAAATAAATGTCAGTGTGACAGAAAGATCAACTGGCATCCAGAATATCCACCCGATGACAATACCATTCAAATAAGATGAATATCATAGATTGAGTTCTTTCAACATTGGAATATACCAAGAGTCGGCAACCTTTTAAGTCAAAAGATTCAAAAATTAAAATTTACAAAATTTCAAAGTTTTTAAAGAGCCACAATTTTTTTCTTGCCAACACTAAATAGCACTCGCATAAAGTTTTTATTTATGCAAGTACTACACGTAGCTTCACATCCAAAAGAGCCGCATGTGACTGGCGAGCCGCAGTTTGCCGACCCTTGCACTAGACTATGCCTTTTTTTTCTAAGAACGTCTTATTAACACATATAGATGAGAACTCTTCAGCATTGTGGATATCTCCTTTATTTTTTATTTCAATTTAAAGCGCTATGTTCCCCCTAGGGATACTTACGCTGTCATACATGTATGCCTTTACATTTGTCTATACATATATGTTGTGAATAATTTGTTTGTTGCTCCAGGAGCCCGGGTTACCCCTATTTTCTCTTTGTTTGTTGTTAGATAAAGGGTTGATAAGACAAAGGATCGATAAGATAAAGGTACAGTCGTGATAAAAAAAATATAATTATTTACCATCAAGTAGCTTTTATTTTCAATTACTTGAGGAAATATTACACATTAGTTATTTTCACATTATATAGAATTTATAAAGTTAATCCTATATTAGTAATTCAAAAATATAGATATGTGTTAACTACGCATTTTCACAAAAAAACTGAAAGTCATTCTAAAAGCGATGATAACCAAAAAGTAGTGTCTATACATATATATATATACAATAATTTTAGGCCGTGAATAGAATAGTCATATGATTTTAACAAGGAGAAAGAGAGAGAAAACGAGAAAAAAAGAACTGTGGCCTCCTCAAATGAATACAATTGTGAATAGTGGTGTTTATAGTTTCCTATTAACTTATATCTTCTAGCTATATGTGTATGGCTTACCATTGAAGAATTTCGATAAAATGATGTTAAAATTCGAAAAATCACGTGAGAACGCCCTTGCAACCTCAGAACAATTTTTAACGCCTTGCCAAATTCTTTTTTTTATTTACTTCTTCTAACGAAGACAAAAGATTTTTGTCGAAACGTTGAGAAAAAAAAAAACTCTAACTGGCCGAAGTATCTATTTTTCATAGAAAATCTGTGTTGTTGTATGTATACACGATGGTTAGACAGCAGACGAACAATTAATAATTCTGCGGAGGAAATTCTCAAGTAGAGATGAACGGTGTGGTCATATACCCAACAAGGTCGTTGACTCATCTCTCACTTTCCAGGAATAGCTCTTTTTAATTTTTTGATGGCGAAACATAGATGGATAAACTTTTGTTGAAGGTACAAAAGGGTTGAGATACAAATTTCTTTTATAGGATATAAACTATAGTGTTTTACATGCAACACACTCATTTACATATCAAATAATGTTTATTCTATGTACAATAGAAACAAAGCTGTAATATAGTTTGTCTTTTTTAAAATAGGTTTAGGTAGATTTAAGAACATGATGGTGAAATATTGATGGAAAAACTTTTGTTGAAGGTATAAAAGAGTTGAGATACAAATTTCTTTTATAGGATAAAAATCATCTTTAGTGTTTTACATGCAACACACCTATTTGCATATCATCAAATAATGTTTATTTGTATGTACAATAGAAACAAGTCTGTAATATAAATTGTCTTTTTTAAATAGGTTTAAGTTGGTTTTTACATATATTTAATTTGTTAAAGGTAAATGCAATAATAGTACAGTTAAAGCTGTCTATAGCGCCCCCTCTTGGGACTCACCAAAATAGGGTGCTATAGACAGGTCACTTTTAATGTAAATCGCATCGTACTACGTATTTAAAATCGGACGCTATAGAGAGGGGGTGCTATAGACAGGTTTAACTGTACCTATATAAATTATTTAAAATATTTAACAATGAATTTCTTATTTAAAAAAGAACATTAGGCCTCCCAGGGTAAAGTTTATTTTTTATTAAGAACATGATGGTAAAACATTGATGGAAAAACTTTTGTTGAAGATACAAAAGAGTTGAAATACAAATTTCTTTTATAGGATAAAGTCTTTAGTGTTTTACCATGCAACACACTCATTTGCATATCATCAAATAATGTTTATTTTATATACAATAGAAACAAAGCTGTAATGTAGTTTGTCTTTTTAAAAATAGGTTTAGGTAGATTTACATATATTTAATAATCAAGTTATCCCCCTTTTTGTTGCAGGTAAATACAATAAAAGTACATATGAAATTATTAAAATATTTAACAATGAATTTCTTTTTCATTATCATGAAGTTAGAGGTTGTCTGACCGGCTTTCATAGTGTTTAGAAATAAGAGACACTTCAGCCAGAAAATGTTTTTATTATTATTATTATTATTATTATCTCGACGTTTCGACAAAAATATATTTTAGTCAGAAACAAATAAAAACTAAAGCATTTAGCAAGGCGGTAAAAATGTATCAAAAAATTGTATAGATGTTTAAGCCTTGCAAAATGTTTGATTTTTATTTGTTTCTGACGAGAACAAAATATTTTTGTCGAAATGTTGAGACAATAAAAAAACATTTACTAGCCAAGTATCTCTTATTCTAAGAACTTCTTTTTCATTATTAGAAATGCTAGCTCTTTCAAGTGAAAATAGCTCTACGACAGACTTAAATAAAGACATTGACCATTGAAAATAAATAGTCGATGTTTTCTTTAAGCCAGTCAAAGAGTGATTTTGGTTTTAAAGCTTGCATTTCTAATAAGAAAAAAAGAAACGCATTGTTAAATATTTTGATAATTTCTCAAGAATCTTTCTCACAATTTTACCTTCTTCTTCTTCCTTATCTCCACTCAATCATATTAGGGTATCAAGTTGTGACCCTTGATGGTGTCTGTTTGACAACCATCATGACTGGGTGAAGTAGAATGCGTCTGCCTTTGACTGGGAGCACTACTCATTGGCAGGCCGACTTAGCTCCAAAAGAAATGGCCGCCTCTGACATGAGGAACAGACGCCATGTGCAGCTGCTCCTAACATGGATTAAAAACGCTGCTAATCCTGTATCCCTGAATTAGGAGCCCTTACAGGTTACTATCAGCCTGGCCAGCTGAGCCCAGGTTTTTTAGCGAGCTTGTTACTGCTCCCCCTCCTCCTTTTTCATCCGGGCTTGGGACCTGCAAAGGCGGTGTTCAATTTTACCTTAATGTTTTGTGCTTGACTTTAATATTTATAACTCATTTACAATTTATATATTTTATTCAATTAAGATAAAAATTACATAAGCATCACATTTAAATATATATTAACCAACCAATTCTCTATTCTAACTATCTAACATTAAGCGATCTATTTACAGTTTGTTTTGGTCACTGGTCCAATATTTTTATTTTCATAGACCAAATTATGAGATTAATTCACAGATGAAAAATATGCAAAACAAATGAACAACTATATACATCAATTCCCCCTTCTTAGGCTTGGCCCCCCTTATTTATTTATTTACTCTCCATATCTCTGCGGACATCTGCGCTCCCTCTGAGGATACCTGGGGGTTGTAACACTTTTTTCCTCCGAGATTGGAGTTGGCACACATTCAGTATCATTCATATTAGTGGGATGTGATTTACCAGGCAACATTTTTTTAATGTAGTTTTGATGAACTTTTTTTTTACTGTCACCTTGTTTTATTAAATAAACATTCCTTCCTAGTATTTTAATTATCTTTCCTGTATACCAAGAGGAATGCCCATTAGTAATCCACCTAAATTTCACAGTCTCATCCACTTTAAATTTACTGTTAACATATTGACCATTGACTTTGGAGACTTTTACTTCTTCTTTTGACAACACAGAAAGTCTTGATCTGATCTTTCTTCCAAGAAACAGTTCCGCAGGTGATGTCCCTTTCCTAATATTTACATCTGTCCTTATAAAGAACAAAGCCCTGGACAGAGCCAAATCTAGTTCCACCTGCTCGTTTTCATATAATAGTTTTTTTAGCAATTTCTTTACCTCTCTTACAGAGACTTCTGCCTGTCCATTCGACTTTGGGTGATATGGGGGAGATGTCACATGGGATATGCCATTCTTAGACAAAAAATCACCAAAGTCACTACTAAAGAAAGGAGGACCATTATCAGAAACCACTACTTGTGGAAATCCGTAGCGAGCAATACAATTTCTCATAAAATTTATACAAAAATATGCACTGGTAGATGGTACTTCAGAAACTTCAACCCATGAAGAAAATGAATCTACTGCTAGTAAAAACAGTCTGTTTTTGAAATTGAAATAGTCCATGTGAACCCTCCTCCATGGTCCTGCATATTTAGGCCAACTCTCAGTCCTTTGAGGAGGCAAACTTTCATTAGAAAGACAAGTTCTGCAATTTTTTGTAATTATTTGTATTGAAGAGTCCATGCCGGGCCACCAAATAGATGAACGAGCCATCATTTTCATTTTATTAGTCCCTGCATGGCTCTCATGTAATAATTGAAGTACCTTTTCATGTAGACTTTTTGGGATAACCATTCTATTCTCCAGAAAAATACATTTTTGGAGAATGGTAAAGTCATCAATCCTTTTTAAATAAGGAATGAGATCATCATTGGGACTTGAGGGTAACTCCCCTGTCTCAATAATTTTATACAATTTGAATAAAGTTCTGTCTAAATGTTATTCATGAGCCACAAGAACATGGTCAATGATGGAAGTATTTAAGAGTAAAATTTCACCACTCCCATCATTATATTCCACATTATTCTCTTGAAACTCTGGAAATCTAGAAAGGAAATCTGGAATAATATTATCCTTTCCTTTTTTATACTTAATTTCAAAACTAAAATTTGAAAGAGTTAGAGCCCATCTATGAAGTCTATTTGCAATGAGTGGAGGCAAATTTGTTTTATCTCCAAAAATAGTTATTAAGGGCTTGTGATCAGTATAAATGGTAAATTTCCTACCAAAAAGGTAATTTTTAAATTTATTTACTGCAAAGACAATTGCAAGTCCTTCTCTTTCAACTTGAGAATATTTTCTTTCATGAACATTTAAAGTTCTGGAAATGAAACACACAGGCCTTTCCTCCCCATCCTTCAAATGTGAAAGGGTTGCTCCTATTCCCACCTGACTTGCATCACAAGAAAGAATCAAAGGCAAATTTAGGGAATAATGCGATAAACATGTGGTCTCATCTAATGCATTTTTACAGGAATTGAAGGATCTATCTGTCCCAGCATTCCAAGACCATTTCACATTCTTTTTTAATAGGTTGTATAAAGGATATGCTAAATCTGAAAGATTTGGCAAAATTTACTATAAAATGACAAAAATCCAAGGAAGCTTTTTAATTCAGTTATATTCTTAGGAACTGGGGACAATTCTTTATGCAAGCTAGCTTGTCTTTCAAGGGGTATATACCAAATCCATTAATTTTATGTCCAAGATATTCAATCTCATTTTAACAAACAAGCACTTATTTTTGTTTATCGTAAAATTATTTTCTTTAAGAATATTAAGTGTTCTCTTAAGAATATCTAAATGGCTTTCCAAATCCTCTGATGCAATAAGAATATCATCAAAATAAATGTAAACATCATTGATTCCCGAGAAGAAGGATTCCATTGTCTTCTGAAATATTTCAGAAGCAGTCTTTATACCAAAAGCCAAACGATTATATTTATATAAACCTTTGTGAGTGGAGACAACCAAATACTATTTTGAAATATCATCCATCTCAATTTGATGGTAAGCCTTTGACAAATCTAATTTAGTAAATAATTTCTTTCCTTGAAAACTACTTAAGACTGAATCAATGTTAGGGATAGGATATTTGACATCCTCTAAGTAAGGATTTAAACTCTTTTTAAAATCGGCGCAAAGTCTAATTTGGCCATCTGATTTTGCAACACAAACAAGTGGTGAAGCACAATCACTTTTATCTATAGGAGACAAAATATTCAAATCAACCAATTTATCAATTTCATTTTCCACAAGTTGTTTTAAGGCAAAAGGAACTTGTCTGAATTTGTAAAATTTTGGGATAAAGTCAGCCTTCACATCAAGATGGCATTTGATACCTTTAATAGGGCCAGATTTGTATTCAAAAATGGATCCATAATCATTTATAAGTGAATCTACATTAAAAGAGTCCAATTTATGTAAATAATTGAAAGAAATATCAAAAAAAAAAACTAAGGAAATCTCTTCCCAAAAGAAATTTAAAGCAATTTAAATCAGTTATGAGTATCTCAATGATCCTAGAAACATTTCTAAATTTTATATCAAATTTAGCCTTGCCCAAAATAGGTATTTTAGAACCACTATAGCCTGTTAAGATGGTATCACATTTATTTAATTTAATATTTTTGAAATATTTAAAGTAAACACATCCAGTTAAAGTAGTAATGGCTGCACCAGTATCAATTTCCGCCAAAAGTTCTATATCATTTACATACACTGTTTCAGTCAAAGGAGGATGTAAATTTTAATTATGTAATGACAAACTATTTTGAGAATTTGAAGGATTATTATCATTAGGTTGCGGCTTAAATTTATTAAAATTATTTTTAGAATTTATGGGCAATTTATGGTCAGACCTGTTTTTTTATAACATATTGTAGAAATATGACCTAATCTGCCACAAACTCTACAAGTAGCAGATTTAAAAAACAATTATAATGTAGATGGTTAGTCTTACCACAGTGTTTGCAGGTACTATTAATGGCGTGAAGATATTGTGGGGACTGATGGGCATTTTCGGATCCTTTGATTTTATGTAGGTCTTTATCCGCTGATTCCGCAGACAGAGCTATGTCCAATGCACCATCAAAAGTTAATTTTTCTTCCTGTAGGAGTTTCTTTTGGGTAGATGAATCAATGATGCCAGCAACAAATCTGTCACGTAGGGATTCTTGTAAAAAATCTCCAAAATTACACCTTTGAGCTTGTTCTTTTAGGCGTATCATATATTTAGAAATAGTTTCGCCTGACTTTTGATCCATTTTCTGAAATATGAATCTTTCATATATTATATTAGTTTTTGGATTAAAATGTTTTAATAAGATCATACATAATTTATCAAAAGGAACTTGATCAACTTCCTCCGGAAAAACTAAATTTCGCAAGATACCAAAATATTTAGGGCCGATGCTTGAAATAAGAAATGGCGTCTTAAAATCTTCCTTTGTTTTAGAAATTAAGATAAATTGCTTCAAGCGATATATATAATTTTCAACATTTTCTAAATTCTCGTCAAATTTCTCAAACATACCTGAAGACATATTTGAAGTATAATTTCTTCTCACAAATCAATTTCTTTTTTCTTTACAAAATTCGCTTTTCCTCGTCGCCAGTTGTTTTGTGCTTGTCTTTAATATTTATAACTCATTTACAATTTATATATTTTATTCAATTAAGATAAAAATTACATAAGCATCACATTTAAATATATCCTAACCAACCAATTCTCTATTCTAACTATCTAACATTAAGCGATCTATTTACAGTTTGTTTTGGTCACTGGTCCAATATTTTTATTTTCATAGACCAAATTATGAGATTAATTCACAGATGAAAAATATGCAAAACAAATGAACAACTATATACATCACTTAAATCATTAATATTAAAATAAAAGGTACCTATAACAAAGGTTCTTGGAATCTTTTTCCTTTCTCTTTCAAAAAAAATCAAAATTTATAGGTCAATCTTAAAAAGGTGTCAGATTTAAACAGTAATTGGTGAAATATAGTTGGGTTTCACACAGTATAGAAAACAGGATTCAAAATAATCATTCCACTGAAGAGAATGACAATAAATTATTGGTTAAAACGATATATCAATCGAAATAATTGCAAAAAGTTTCTTCAAAAAGTTCGCAAAAACCATTGCCTTATTTAGGAGAAGACTGACGGCCTTACAGAAAGAGAACTTAATAACAGATGTCCAACTAAAGCAATTCACAGCCAACACAAACCCATACATAGAAGCACAGGGCGCCTCTCCCGTCAAAATAAACGTCAAAAACTGACGCCATCTATTGACCGTCGCCGCAACTAGCGGCCTCGGGTCGGTGACAAAGCCACAACACCAGCTTTGGCAAACTGAGAAGGCTTGTGGCTTTGTCACCGATCCGAGGCCGCTAGTTGCGGCGACGGTCAAAATATGGCGTCAGTTTTTGACAGGAGAGGCGCCCGGCAAATTTTCCATCTAAACCCATATATCTATGGCCTACCTAAACTTCACAAAGAGAATATTCCGTTAAGACCGATAATTGCTTATCATCTCTCACCAGCTATGCCATTGTCCAGGTTCCTGACCTCATACCTAACTCCTGTGATTCGTTCTGCAAACCTCTATTCCATTAGTAACATACCTTATTTTGTAATTAATTTAAGAACTTTAAAACCTACACCAGGATGTATAATTGGTTCCTTTGATGTGGTATCCTTATTCCTTAGCCTCCCCCACCATTTAATAATAGACAATCTGAAAGACATACTAAATCAAAATTTGACTGATACCATAGAAACAAATAGAATACACCTATCCCCTGATTTACACGGTACTTGTTTTACACGTTTTCGCTCATACACGGTTTTCCAAATAAGTTTTTTTTTTGTTTTTATGCGCTGTGTACACATCTCACGAGGAATGCCGAGCTTATGTGCTGACTTGCTGCACACGCACACTGTGTCTGTATTTCTTCGCATAAAATTAAAGTTCTATCTACGGAAAATTGTATTTTAGTGAAAGTTTATTTTTCGATTTACACGTTTTTCTCAGGAACGTATCTACCGTGTAAATCGGGGGATAGGTGTAATTACTTTATTCCAGCTCTGTCTTTCAATTGTGAATTTTAAATTTGAAAAAAAAAAACCTTTGTAATTATTTCGATTGATATATCGTTTAAATCCTTTGCAATTATTTTCACAATCTAAATTATTGGTTGATGTGGCTATACTTTTCAGAGATAGTGAGTTAAAAATTATTGGAGATACACGAGTGCTTGCAATATTCGAGATATGTAGAATTATAATTTGATATTTTTGAAGATTCGTACAGTGATAGTTCTATCTGACAAACCGGTAGATGATGCTTAGTATCAACGTCTATATTATCAGGAGAGGTCACCTTCATTTTAAAGTATGTTTTCAGCGTAAAATTTTAAAATCTAGCGCTACAAAATTTAAAAAAATATTTTAAAGCAGACAATTTTAGAGCGAGGTAAAATTGTGGATGTTTTAATGCCTTCAATTCTATCTCTTACATAAATATTTCCTAGAAATGAAGATATTCCCCACATCTCTCCCCAAATTGAAGAGATTTGACGAAACAATCATATGCAAACCATTATATTTTCTTGAGTCAGAGGGAGAGAATCATTTGTCATATTGTTCCAGCAAGATGTGTTAGCCGCCGTTCAATTTTCACAACATCAATTGTCATCTTATGTCATCATTGCGGTATTTCTTGTGGTTTCTTAGACGCCATGAAATTCTCAACGGATATATCAATGATTCCATCATAATGAACGGTTTCCTGTCTGGGGAGATACTGTCTCGTCTTTTAACGACCTTGAAAAACCTCGGAAACTCAAATTTTTAAAATTATTTCTTTTTTTTTCCCCTTCAATTTTTAAAACTTTATTGAATTTTGACCAATGACAAAGTTGTTTCCATGTCTATCCACAATATTTTTTTTCAATTACTCTTAAGATTTTTTTTGTAAAATAAATTGTGATTAAGTTGAAGCAATACCTCGAAATAATTTTGAAAGAAAGAATTTTTTTTTGTCTACAAATCTTGGTATGTCCTTCTTATAGAATACTATATAGAAAAGTTATTCTCGTGTGTATGTATTGTTTCAAATTTTGAATATATTTTTTTCTAATTTGAT
Source organism: Cordylochernes scorpioides (assembly GCA_030710605.1). Taxonomy (NCBI): domain Eukaryota; kingdom Metazoa; phylum Arthropoda; class Arachnida; order Pseudoscorpiones; family Chernetidae; genus Cordylochernes; species Cordylochernes scorpioides. The sequence goes on from CP092884.1 coordinate 35,875,391, forward strand.
TAATAATATTGTGAAATTAAAAATGCTTAATTTATAACGAGTTGCAATTTAAAATGAATATGAAAATATGATTTTTTGAATCAAAAAGTTGATTAAAACCAAAATTTAGACAGGTAGAACGCCAGTCTTTGTTAGCATACAGCGATGACATCGTGAAAATTTGCATACCCGTGGCTTGAAACTATGATAGTAACTCCTTCTAAGACTATCTCTATATCCTATTTACATATTCCCCAGATTGGTTACATATTGTGGAAATGTATGTCGAACACAGACATTTCTTTCTTTCCGATAAAAATGACCCCTAGTATCAATATTAAGTTTAAAATATCAAGTTTAATGGGAAAATTTCTTCTTAATTATTTTTTTAATTGACCCATCTCAGCTTTTCAGCAATTTTATGTAGAATATTGTCTCCTGTAGAAGAGCTTTCGTTACCGAAAGCTAGGGATTTGTTAGTTTAAAAAAATGAAAAGAAAAATTTCTCTGGAATCCTGATATATTTTCATCTTAATTTCTTTCTCTTCTAAAATTTATATTATACAGTAGAACCTCCCTGTAAAGGATAACCAGTTGCAGAGCCAAAGTGTTCTTTAAGGAGAGGTGTACTCTTCCCGGAGAGCTGCTAAATTGTAAAAATGGCAATTTTGGCAATGAAAACTGTCCTTTATAGAGAGGTGTCCTCTTACCGGAGAGTTACTAAATTGTAAAAATGGTAATTTTGGCAATGAAAAACTGTCCTTTATAGAGAGGTGTCCTTTAAAAATCAATATTCATATGAAATTTTTCCGATAGATGGTAGTAAACCATCAGCAACATTTAGTTACATGATCAATAAGTTATCTTTCAATTTTACATATTTCCATTTTAATGGGTAGGTGGAGGATAGGTACAAACCGTTGATTTTTGACATCCACTACACAGGATCAAATCCTGTATTGGACACTTTTTCTTTAAAAAAATCGCTTTAATATTCACAGATTCTTGTAAAAATCTAACCTTCACCAGTAACTGTAAGTAATCAAACAGCGCTATGAGACACTTGTAAGTGCAATAGATGAACTGCTTTCAATATGTGTGAACATTTGGTGTGCTTGGGTGTAAAAGCAATCTCTAACTACCTACCATGATCATCATGGCGCTTTGGGGATAAGTTCTCCCGTCATGATGGCTGTATCTTTTGAAATACCAAATTTATATTCAAATATTCTATCTTTGGTTACGCAATAAATTGACACGGTTACTATCTGAATATCATTAACCATAATTAGTTAAATTGGATTAGATTTTAATAGAATACGATTGGTGTTCTCCCTACACCAATCTTCCGGTCAGAAACACCAACTGGTTTCAACAAGGTTCTTTCTTTTCATTATTGGTCTTGAGGAATTGTTGAAGATCTTTGAGTTGAATAAAAAAAATTTGACCAGGTTTAACATTTTTGTTAAAACCTTCTGAGTTAGCATTCTTCTCTTAGAACTTTCTAGGTCTCATCGAATCTTTATATTTAAAACAATTTCATTATTATCAATTAATGGTTAAATTGTTTTTCTGCGGAGAAACTGAACAAACTGCTCTTCACCTTATCTATGACTGTCCTAACTTTACAGAAGTGAGACATCGATTGTTCCCTGATCTAAATGATTTAACTCTCTTACATTAACACCTTTGTCTATATAAATTTTCTTCAAATTAAAGATACTTTTCGGCCAGTAAATCATTTTATTATCTCGACATTTCGACAAAAATCTTTTGTTAACAAAAAATATTTTTGTCGAAACGTCGAGACAATAAAAAGATTTATACTGGCCAAAGTATATTTAATTTGAAGAACTATGAATGCTGGCCAGGCAGACTCTATCTTTACGATGTATAAATCTTATGAACTCTGTCGATTAATACACATAAATTTGTAAATATTTAATTCCAATTTATTTGTTGTTTTGTTTGTTTCCTCTGTAACAGGCGCAAATATTTCATTATCACGCCTGGTTGATTAATAAATAAAATATCTGTTAGAGGTGATCATCTTTATATTAAATGTTAAATACTTTAATATGTGTAAATTCTATTGTTAAAAATTTGTATTTTTAAATTTAATTGTAAAAAATTTGTAAATCTATATATGTATAAAATAAAAGGATTTAAAGCGCGAATGTTTCTTTTATAATAATACAAACTTCTACTGTCCTTACTACGATGAAAAAATATATTGGGAGGGCTTGGCTCATCAGTGGTGAACCCTCCCAGCGGTTTCGCCAATTTAATCCACCAGACCGCTTCTCAGAGCTCTAATACTGTATTGGATCATTCTGCTTTTATATGCTACACTGAAGGATGGAATCTTAGAAATGGTTTTCAAGTACACTATGGACATAAGCTTATAGGACAGTAGAATTATATTTAAATATTTGCATCGAGCAATGCTCTTCCGCAAACTATAAAGACAAGGCCAGTTAGGCATATATGTAAATTCTTGTGCCAGATTAATCAATAATAGAGGATTTGCATATGTTTTGTTAGTTAAAAAGAAGATAATAGTTTTGTTTGGCAGAGAAGCTAGATGCTCTCAGGTTAGTTTTTTCCTTATTGTAAATATGTTTGTATAATATCTTAAAATTCTCTGCTTTAATTTTATTATTAAAATAAACATAATTTCTTCATAAAAGTATATTTATTTTTTCCTCTTTAAAAACTTCAAGAATTAATAGAAAATATTAAAAAGGTACCATCTCTATCCTCTTTGCACCCAACAATAGCAATTAATGGTTTAAAATAAGATATTCAGAGACACACAGTAAAAGGATAAGATATAAGCAAAGATATAATATTTACAAATTTGTACGGTCTGGAATTTCTTCCAATCACGAAGATACATCATAGGGAATCATAAAATCAATCAATTAATATATTTATTAAAACATTTAGTCTCAATAATATATTATCCTAAGAGATACAGCAATGAGTGGAAAAAAATGAAGAAATTTGAATTAGAAAAGTTATATGGGAAATATGTAAATATAAAGGAATAATAATAAAAAGGAAGTTCGAAAAATGTCATATAACAGCGGTATGAAGATTAAACTGGAGAAACCGCTGGGAGGGTTCACCACTGATGAGCCAGGACCTCCCATTAATTCTTTCCATTACAGTAAGGGCAGTAGAAATTGTTTATTAAAAAAAAAAAAAGAACCATACGCGTCTATAATAGTTTCCAAATATATAATCAGGTTCATATTGTACCAAAGTATTTATTATTTTATTATCAGATTATTAATTTTGATGTTTATATATTTTATTACTCTGCGTAAACTTCCCTCATTGCTTCTCTTGTATTTTTATCCATTTTAGTTTGTGCTTGCCCCTTAAATACATTTTCGTGTTATTCTGAAGTTTATCTTCCCCAATTTTCTACGTTACAATATAGTTTATGCATGTAGGTTATAGGTATTCTCCTGCTCTCCTTTTTATATACAGACTAGCCGAATGACCCGGGCAACGCCCGTGTTTTACCCGATTGAATGTTTTGTTTCAAATACTTTTTTACAATTATAAATTGGCGCCTTAAATAAATGCATATGTTAGTTAATAACTATAGCCTATGTGCTTTATCTGTCTATGTACTGTTGGCTTCCGTAGGCGTCTCTTACAGGGAAAAAGAAAGAGAGGATTCCATTTGGTTATTAACTAATATATGCATTTATTTAAGGTGCGACCCGCTCCAACACAATAGTTACAAAAACGAAAAAACGAGTGGGGGGGGGGGCAAAGGTGGCGTGATCGTAGCCGACCAATAGGAGGGCGCCATTCCAAAAAAAAAAAAGCAAACCGTGACAAAGGCGACGAAGAATGACGCTCGTAACTGTATATAGAATTTCTGTAATATCGCGTGATAACGCCCTTGGAACATAAGAATGATTTTTAACGCCTTGTCAAATGATTTAATTTTTGTTTGCTCCTGACGAGGACAAAAGATTTTTGTCGAAACGTCGAGGTAATAAAAAGATTTACTAGCTCCGATGTATCTTTATTTTTAAGAAATATGAATGCCGGCCAGGCAGCCTATATCTATACGAAGATTCCTTTAAGTTATGGGAGAAGGTAAAAAAGATACTGGATTAAACAACAGATAAATAAAGCTATATAACCTATACATATCTTTTTGACAATCAGGAAGTCTGCGTGAACTCCCTTCATCTCAATGTTCAGGAAAAGCTGTAGATTGATGCCTTGGTTGAAAAATAGATAGATAAAACTGATAGCCACTAGTTCCTAGTCTTTCTTTCAACAGCAACACATTCCATACATCTTTGATGACACCTCCCCATATTTATTGATAGGGATTGAACGACAAATTTGACTGGTATTTGTTGGTCGCATTTTTTCTGTGGATAATGTTTACAGATTCTATCTATAGATAGAAATTTTACCGGTATTGATCGAAAAGAAGAAAAGCTATCCTTTCTAGTTAGATGCAAATGCCAAAATTCGCCTCTTTTGAAGAAAGAATAGGTATTTCATCTTTTAAATCAATATCTTACCTACAAAATATTCGTCTATATTCGGGATTAAGAATTAGTCTCTAATCACTTTAACAGCTAAATATCTCTTTGGCAAATGCTGAAGTTTTCATGAATCTCTTGTAGAGCTTATGAAATCAGAGCATGCTCTTAACTGATGAGGGCCATAGTGTAAAACCATCTCTCCAGGTGGAGGTTTAGAAATTGCCGTAGCTGTTACTGCAGCTTTGTCATAGACTCAAATAGTCTGCTATTATCCAAAGGTTTATTTGAGTATTAAATTATTTATGTTTTGTACTTAATATATCAAGTCTTAACGTATATTTGATCTTTGCAAGTCACTTGGGAACTCGCGCGATGTGCATCTTGAAAAAAAAAAAAGCTTTGATTTTAGACCATTAAAAAGCCACCCAAAAGAAATACACTCGTAGGAAGTGGTCATCTATTTTTTTTTTTAGGGAGATAGAAGCAATTTTGTTCAAAGTTAGTTATCTCGTATGTCTTCAATAAAGGTCATTGTAATATCTTTCAGAGTTATTGTCTGATATACATGTCATATATAGTTATATAGATGGAAAATTTGCCGGGAGGAAATTGATCCATAGAATCACAGGGCGCCTCTCCCGTCAAAATAAACGTCAAAAACCTGACGTCATCTATTGACTGTCGCCGCAACTAGCGGCATCGGGTCGGTGACAAAGCCACAACACCAGCTTTGGCAAACTGAGAAGCGTCCACCAAGAGACCATGGTTTCGGGCTAATGGCCCTCGTCAGTCTAGGGCGGACTTTATTCCATGAGATCCACACGGGATCTAATGGAATCTTCACAATCTACCAAAGAGGTGTTTTGCTGGCAAGGTGGCTGGGCAAAATCTATGGCTAGAATATTGATGGAAAATTTTCCGGGAGGAAATTGATCCATAGAAGCGTAGGGCGCCTCTTCCGTCAAAATAAACGTCAAAAACGTCAATAGATGGCGTCAGGTTTTAGACGTTTATTTTGACGGGAGAGGCGCCCTATGCTTCTATATAGGTTATATATATACATGCTAAAAGGTAAGCATTTCTTTAAGTCTTGTCCATGAGTGTATATGACAGAAAGAGTCCTGTTCAAAAATAAGGAAACTAGTTCTGATCCATAGTAATGAAACTTAACCTAACCAGAACTAGCCCCTCAATGTAATTCACCTTGTAACACTTCATTAACCAGTTCAGGTTAATTTAGTGGGAGGTATAACTTGAAGGACACTTTTTATAAATTGAAATTTTGGTCTCTCACCCTTCTGATTCACGTGTGAATTTTATCGTTTACTTTTTTCATCCTTTTTTTATGCTTTGTGAATTCAGTATATCTTCGTTTTGGATACGGAGTATATAAAATTTATTTGATCACAAAACACAATTTTAATTCAGAACTTATATATAAATATATATGGATATACTTTGAGGAGGCTGTAAAGAATATTGAAACTAAGATAAACAGAATTTGGATAGAATATTTAAGTTTTTCTTTTTCTCCAGGATGAGAGAGCCAATCAGAGGATAAGTGTTGGGAATATTAAAGGAATTATTCTTATACAATTTACAATTTAAACAATTTTATTGATTATTCTAATCAATTTTTACAAAGGTGGAAAAAATATATAATAAAATAGTAAATAAAGGTTATATAAAATGTAGGGGAATATATATAGTTGTGTACAAATTTCTTCAGCAAAGAAGGCTTCCCCAACTTGAGAGAGTTCTCCTCCTCTTGAACACTCCTCAGTTCCACGCCGAGGAAGTACCTATAGATGCGCGTCTTGGCAGACGTCAGGATGGCCAGTGCGTCATCGGAACCTAGTTCAGGAACATAGTTCACAGAGGGACTTATCTGTAATCCCTCTAAACGAAAGAGGATAATATGATAAAGTATTATTTAGATCAGTACAATGAAATTTGGTATGATAACACATAAAGGAATTATAAGCAGATTATTATTATTTTAAATAATATTCTCTTATTATAAAAATAGCATCTAAAATTATCTCTGTAGATCTGACTGCGATGATAGGAAGTTGATAAGAGGGTTTGGTTGATCATTGATGAACCCTCTCAGTGGTTTTGCCAAATTATTCTCCAGTTTGCCCTATACGATTGTATAAAACTGTTATTTCTTGTATAGTGTATTTCTGAATTACCATTAAGGTGCTATTACTGTTTTTTTTTCTGTATGTATCCTACATTTCTGCTTGGAGAATCTGTATAAGACTAATATGTCTTAATAAAGCTTTTTGTTGTTGTATATTCTATGCATTTACCATAGAAAACAGCTTAAGGATTTTTAAGTAAACTATAATCATAAGCTTATAACTTTTATTTAATGTTCTACTTTGATAGACTTATATATATATACACTGCGTGACATTGAAAATGGAACACCAAGAAATAGTGGCCAGAAAGTGATGAAACTCGGCAGACAGAGAGAGACAGGGACGAACAATAAGTGATCTTTATTTCAAAATGATAGTCATAATACAGAGCGAGAACGGCGTCGGCTTAGTAGCAAGTAGGACCACCGCGGACGGCGATGCATGCAGCAACACGTCTAGGTAGAGAGTCAAACAGAGTACGGATGGCGTCCTGAGGGATGGCTCTCCATCCCCTCTCAACCATTTGCCACAGTTCGTCTTCTGAACGCGGCTGTGGCAAGGCATGCAAACGGCGTCCAATGATGTCCCAGACGTGCTCGATTGGTGAGAGATCAGGAGAGTACGGTGGCCAGGGAAGCATCTGTACATCTTGCAGAGCTTGTTGGCTAATACGAGCAGTGTGCGTTCGGGCGTTATCCTGCTGATAAAGGGCATTGGGTACACCCTGAAGGTAGGGGAGTGTCACCGGTCGCAGCACATCATCAACGTATCGTTGGGCCGTCATAGTGCCCTGAATACGAAGTAAAGGTGACCTGGAATCATACGCGATTGCGCCCCAAAACATGATTCCACGTTGTCGCACGGTGGGGCGTTCCACAATTGCTGCCGGATTGGACCTTTCTCCACCTCGACGCCACACGCGTACACGGCGACTATCACTGGACAAGCAGAAACGCGACTCATCTGAGAACACGACCCTGTGCCATTCCGTCATCCACGTCGATCTAGCCCGGCACCATTCCAAACGTTGGCGCCTATTCGGTGGGATCAATGGCAGTCTTCTTAGCGGACGGCATGAGTGCAAGCCATTAGCAACCAATCGACGGGAAATGGTTCTGGTCGAGATGGAATGATCTAGGGTGTCTTGTACATGTTGCAGGATGGCGGTACAAGTGGCTTGTGGGGCCGCCACTGCTTGTCGAAGGATACGCCGATCCACACGTGCTGACGTCACTCTGGTTGCACCGACATTCCTATAAATTGCCACATTTTCTTGTTCCAACCATCTTCTCCATAGTCGGTGCACCGTGGACGCACCAAGGTGTGTATCAGCTGCGATTTGACGTATGGACCAACCTGCCCTTTTCAGTCCGATCACCATGCCCCTCGTAAAAGTGTCTTGTCTGCTTGAACTGCCTCCGTTTACGATGACCTGGCATTCTCTGTTATTACACGTGTCTTTTGACACAAGAACAAAATTTCTTAAATGATTTTCCTTGAAGAAATAACGACACGAATACTGTCCTTTCTGCAAGTTCCTTCCCTTATATCTTACTCCATGTACGCACGAGAGCTGTGCATTTTACATCATTTGCATAACTCGGTTAGGCGCGTCTACCCTGAAATTTGCATAATTTTCTGGCCACTATTTCTTGGTGTTCCATTTTCAATGTCACGCAGTGTATATCACTCACACACATGAATGATCGAAAAAGAATAAAAGTTATCCTTTCTAGTTAGAATAGGTGCTAATACCAAAATGCGCCTGTTTTGCGCCAATTTCATATTTTCAATCAATATCTTAGCTACAAAATATCCAGATATATTTTGGATTTAGAATGAGGTGTGTTTGTTATCATGAAGTTTTCATGATTATCTTGTAGATCTTATGAAACCAAAACACTCCTTGGACTGATGAAGTCCATAGTGTAAAACCATGGTCTCCAGGTGGGGATTAAAAATTGCCAAAACTGGTGCTGCATTTATCATAGAAAACAGTTTAAGACTATTTAGGTAAAATATAGACGTAAGCTTATAGCTTTTATTCAATGTTCTGCATTGATGGACTTAGCATACACCCAAACACACAATTTTATTAAGACCACCGGTCTTATACAGATTCACCGCAGGAATCAAGCACAGATAGAGCACCTATTGATGGACTTACCAATTGACACAAAAGTTTGTAATGCAAAATTCCCCTTCAAAGTTACATCAATAGTATAGAAAGATCTTATAATGTTATTTTTGTAATGTATAATTGTATTTGTCTCTCCATCTTATATATTTGTAAAATTGATGTTTGTCAAGTTTTACCGCAAATGTTTCTTTTGAAAGAAAAATCGTAAATCGTTTATCATTACTCTTCACAATTCATCCTTTCATACTTCATACCTAAGGATAGAAATAGTCAGTATTTTTCCTTAAAATAAATTACGATTTTTCATTCAAAAGAAATATTTCCGGTAAAATTTGTCAAACGTCGTTTTACAATCATAAACCGCATTATATATTGTATTATAAATTATTTATAAAAATCCTTGTTCTCTTTTAATTTTTTCACAGGTAAATTTTCCATTCGTCAAAAATGCATCAATTAACTAGGGATAAATCAATTTCAAGTTTTACTTCATCCTCACAAAAAAAAAAAAAAAAGGTTTTTAACTTGAATGATGTGAGATTTGTCAATTTGACATTGACGCTAGTCTACACTTTGCCTAAGGGGTTCATTCCCTTTTGTAGAAATTTCACTTTCCTAAAGTTTTTTACCTTTTTTGATCCTCTAACGATTATTGAAATCTTTTTTTTTTTTTTTTGGATTTCACCTTTTAGAGGTTTTTAAAATTTTGCGGAAATCTTTCATTTTAAGCTCTTAGTAATTCGTTTAGTATTTCGACATTTTAGGTTTGTCTCCACTAGAATTCTTAATCTTTTTGAAATTTATAAAAAAATATATATTTTCAAGGGGAACAATTTTTATAGGTACTTTAGATTCTCATGATTTCTATAAGGTTCTTTTATATATTGCGGTTTAATCTCTTGTCTTTTTATTTGTTTACATTTTTTAACAACAACAAAAAGGCTTTTATTAAGTTCATTGCCTTGTATGAATTCGCCATACAACAACAAAATAATACAGTAATTTTTTTTCTCCCTTTCCCCATGTGCATGTAAGCCTTTGTTTGAAAAGGGATTTATTTACACATCTGTTCTTTTGCGTATGAATCTATTTACAATTGATCTGTAGAAATTATAGAGTTCTATTGCTATATTTTTCTTTTCTGAAATAGTTCTCAGCGTCTGCAGTAGGTTGCTAAATCTCCAGAAGGTGTTTTTAAGAGTATTTGTTTACATTTGTGAAAGCGTGTATTTAAAAAAATTCCATTATACAACACCAATTCTATCGGTATAACAAATTAGAATCATTTATTCATTTTTCTTTCGAATTTTGCTAATAATGTTATCCATATAATATTTCTCAGAATCAACAACATGTCTCCAAGGATGAAAGAAGACACTTATCCTTAGATAATTGATAATTAAAATAATTTTATTGACATCTTGTCAATACATGCAAAGTGCACAGTCTGGAATATTTAAAAAATATAATTATATATATGCATGATACTATGTACAATGTACATGGCGCCTCTGCTGCAGAGTTTGGTGGAGAATCACCAGCGGATCTCCAGCGACACCACGTATTTCGTGATCTACGAAGAATACGTAAATCGTGAACTTCACCACTGAGGAGATGGTGTTGGAGTGGTCCTCAAGACCAACAGGAAAGATCCAGGACTGTAGGTCCGGCCGATAATGGAGAACGTCTCTCGGATGACAGGGCACTGCAGGACCCTGCGCAAGGACGACACGCAAAATCGCGAAGCGTTCCACTTATCCTCAAAGACTTGTTGTTGATTGTGATCAAAAAGTATTCTAACCGTTTAATAATTATACCAAATATTCTACTTAAATAGCAATACAGAGGCACTGGTAGAATTTTCGTAAAGTGCTTGAAAGAGGGAAACGTTCATTTTATTGAAATATCGTTTTAATTGTGCTAAATAAACCTTTTTACTGGTTAATTCTCTAAATTATATGTCTTAATTATTAATACTATATTGATAATACATTCATTTATTTTATTCAAAGACAATTATAAGATTTAAGAGAATTATTCTCAACTGAAGTACTACAAAATCTAATCTAGATATATATATACAATATAATACAGTTTATATTCAATCTCCACCAAACTCTGCAGCGCTGGCAGAGGTGCCATGTTCATTGTACATAGTATCATGCATATATATATTTTGAAAATAGAGCAATCCATAAATAAATCTTTATTTAAAAAGGCATATATTGGATTAAAAAAATCATTTATTTTACCAATATTTCAGTTGGCTGAACGCCAAACTTTATCAAGGTGTTATAACATTTTAAAGTGTGTCAACAACAAACTCAGCGCCACATAACGTCAACTGCATTAAGTTTTAAAAATATTTTCTTATATTCAATATATATATACAATTTAAAGTTAAAGCTAACATTAAGCATAAATAGTTAAGTTTTAATAGTTGATTTTTAAGACAATAATAATATTTCTGAAGATCATTTGTTGGATGGCAGATGATTCAGAGAGAAAAAACACAGCTATATCAACCAATAGTTCAACTCCCGACATTTTAGTGACTTCCTGTCACTCCTGTCATTCCACTGAAAAGAGTGACAGGAAGTCATGAAACGTCAAGAGTTAAAATAAACTATTGGTTGTTATAGCTGTGTTTTTATCTGAATAATATTTCTATTTACACAATATTTACACTAAAATAAAGAAAGCATATCCTGACCAGGAGCACATGTGCTTTACAGAAGGCAGAGCGCCATCTGGTGAAACAGAAATCAACTAAACATTGATTTAGTCTGTTCCCTGATATTTGGCCAACCCAATTTCTTGATAAATCAAGAAAATCCATCCACGAACGCGTTTCGCACTGTTGGCGCTTGTCAGCGTGGAGTAGGCTGTACCACTGTGACCAAAAATATTTTTGGTCCCAGAGGCTTCTTGAGAAACCAAGAAATGGGTATTTAAGGCCAAATTTGCGTAAATAACTTAACACATGAAAAAAAAAAATAATTAAAAAAAGAAAAGGGTCAGGTGTTGATATTAAAAATAATGAAAGCATATCCTGACCAGGAGCACATGTGCTTTTCAGAAGGCAGAGCACCATCTGGTAGAACAGAAATCAACTAAACAATGATTTAACCTGTTCCCTGATATTTGGCCAACCCAATTTCTTGATAAATCAAGAAAAGCCATCCACGAACGCGTTTCGCGCTCGTCAGCTTGGAGTAGGCTGTACCACTGTGACCAAAAATATTTTTGATCGCAGAGGGCTTCTTGAGAAACCAAGAAATGGGTATTTACGGCCAAATTTGCGTAAATACGCTTAACACATGAAAAAACAATAGAAAAAATAAAAAAGTCAGGTGTTGGTATTAAAAATACTGAAAGCATATCCTGACCAGGCGCACATGTGCTTTTTTTACATTAAAGATAATTTACTATTAATAGAACAATTGTATCATTTCATAGGTTTTAGAGTTATATATTTATAATAATAAAAAAAAATCTCTGTAGTTCAATACTGAGAATATAATAAAACGAATTATCTTGGTAGATTTCAACTACCTGTTACAATTTGCTTTACAGTTCTATAAAACGTACATTAATGATCGTACTAAAGACTTCTAAGTAGGTATACACAATTGTATTAACTACAAATTACAATAAAAAGGCATAAGACATCGCAATTCTTTTTATTTAATTAGAGTGGCTTTCGGACAATCCCTTCTTCAGAAAACTAAAACGAATCAGATTAACACCTAGCTCCGCCTTTCCCGGTCCCAATGTTGGATGAAAAAGGAGGAGGGGGAGTAATAACAAGCTCGCTAAAAAGCTGGCCTAGATCATAGTACCCTGTAAGGATTCCAGGGATACAGGATGAGCAGCATTTGTACTCCATGTTAGTAGCGGCTGAACATGGTGTTTGTTCCTTATGTTAGAGACGGCCATTTCTTTCGGAGCTAAGTCGGCCTGCTACTGAGTAGTGTTCCCAGTCTTCACCCAATCATGACGGTTGTCACTTGACTGGATATCCATTGATGAGTTCTACTCATCCTCAGCAGACACCATCAACAAGCTCTACAAGCTTAATACTTTAATATGATTGTTGAGTGGAGATATGAAAGAAGAAGAGGAGATTAACACCTACATTCTATGTTAGAAGTCAAAATAGAGTGGGAGAAGTATTATGTAAGCTTCAAACTAGATACTGTACAGCAAACATCGATGACAGGCGTTCATAAAGAACATGTCAAAGACTATTGTCCATGCGGATGTCCACACATCTTCTAGCTCTAGTGAGGGGGCAGGTAGGTAGACCCTCCCCACAGGGGGGATTTCCCATCATCTGTAGCCCAGACGGGGGATCTTTCACAACACTTGGGGGAAGGGAGGGGGGGGGGGGGGACTTCCTTGTGGCCAGAAGCCGCCGAAAGAGCATCCTCATTGTACTTATTTTTCATTTGCGTAGCGCCCTGGGTGCTACTTCACAACGCCTTTGAAATACAAGAGCCCCTCAATGGTATTGAGTCATTCTTTTAAAGAAAGACTCCTCAAGAGATGTATGACTAGAGATTTATAAAGTACATCGTTTATGTATATTAGCATATGCCATAGTTGAAGAATAAACAATAGTATTAATGATGACTTTTTGAAATGGAAATCTTAAAATGATATAAATGAAAGTTTCTGGAACGACAAAGAATAAATCTAATACATTGGCCCTGTACAAGTTTTATAGAGCTGCGCAAAACACTAAGGAAAAAGAGCCTTATGTAAATAGATATGTAAATCAACGATCATCTGTAAATAACTAATTCATCTTTTCTAAGCATAATACACCAAATCATAATACACCTGGGTGAATCCTGTGTAGGGCATCGGTCCCCTATAAAAGGCTTAATGTTGTTGATATAAATAAAAGTGCGCAGAACAAACTAATCGCTTTGAGTTCTACTTTTCGAATAACACCCACTTTGCATATTTTCAAAACTTTTGCGATGGGTTTTATGTCAATCCTTATATGAAGTGTGATATAACATATATTTTGAACTAATTATTCTATATATTTTTATAACGAATAATTTTTGACACCTTGCCAAATGCTTTATTTTTATAAACGAAGACAAAAGATTTTTGTTGAAACGTTGAGAAAATAAAACTTTGACCGAAGTGTCTTTTTTTTTTAAGAAATAGCTGTTTAGCCTATTAGATTAACAACCAATCGAGTGGATGTATTAATGTACAGAAGAAGGAAATGATAAAAATAAGAAGTTATTGATAGACCGTGTCAATGTGATCGTGAGGGGAAAGCCTTCAAACCCAGACTAGAGTCCATTGGTGACAATGGGAACAGGTGTGGAAGATGACCTTGCGAGGGTGGTACGACCTTGTGCCACCTTGTTAATCTTGTCCATCACCACACGCCCCTTTGTTGGCCTAACCCTTCCCCGGAAGATCATCTCTCCCTTGGCAAACCCGGGATCAGTGTGTACATAGTCTCAATGTCGTCAAAACCACAGTGAGGCAACTCCCTTTGGAAATATTAGATGAAGTCTTGCTTTGTTATTTTAACTGTGATGGGGTCTGTGGCATTTATCTTATCTCCAAAAGAGAGTTGATACCGTGTGAAGGCCAAGTTATAAAGAAGGGACTTAGTGACCTAAGAAATCGACTAGAGTGCTATTTCAAATAAATGCATATTAGATATATATTTTTAATGGTATAATCTCCCTTCGGTAAAATAATAAATGTGTGTGAAAGAAAATTCGCTGAGGGAAGTGTTCCTTTTTTAATCACAATGTGGTGGTGTCTTGTCCATGGAGCGGATTAGATCGGTCCGTGCACCCTGATCACAATACCGGCCAACTGAGGTGCCTTGTCCGTATGTATGTCTTCTTCTGTATTGATAGAGACTGGGTGGTGGTGTCTTGTCCATGGAACAGATCAGATCGGTTCATGCACCCTGATCATAATACCGGCCAACTGAGGTGCCTTGTCCGTATGGATGTCTTCTTCTGTATTGATAGAGACTGGGTGGTGGTGTCTTGTCCATGGAACAGATTAGATCGGTCCGTGCACCCTGATCACAATACTGGCCAACTGAGGTGCCTTGTCCATATGAATGTCCTCTTCTGGATTGATAGAGACTGGGTGGTGGTGTCTTGTCCATGGAACAGATTAGATCGGTCCGTGCACCCTGATTACAATACCGGCCAACTGAGATGCCTTGTCCGTATGGATGTCTTCTTCTGTATTGATAGAGACTGGGTGGTGGTGTCTTGTCCATGGAACAGATTAGATCGGTCCGTGCACCCTGATCACAATACCGGCCAACTGAGGTGCCTTGTTTGTATGGATGTCCTCTTCTGGATTGATGCCTTCCATATAGAGGCCTGCAAGGATGGCCGGGTATATATGGTCTGGAGTGAGTTAGGTGTTGTAACAGTTATTGCATTTCCTGTAGGATCTAGTCATGTCTGGGTTTATCTTCATTCCTTTAAAATGTCCTGTTCTGGATTGATGCCTGCCATATAGAGGGCTGCAAGGATGGCCGGGTATATATGGTCTGGAGTGAGTTGGGTGTTGTGACAGTTATTGCAGTTCCTGTAGTATCTAGTCATGTCTGGGTTTATCTTCATTCATTTAAAATGTCCTGTTATGATTCTTGAAATTGTTCTTGTTAATTCTCTGTTAATGTTGAGGTTGCATGTGGGCTGGGGTATTTTTTTGATTTTTGGTATGAGTTTTGCAAAAACTGTAATATACCCCACTAGTGTTTTGTACAAAGAAACACAAATATAACACGTTAAAGTGATATTGAATTAATAATCTATTAAAATCTATAACGAGAAGATCTAAAGGAGAAACGATTTTTTTATTAGAACAATAAAAACACGAACTTTCATATCACGCAGTTCTTCAATAGATGAAACTCCCAATGAACGCAAACACTATTTTACATATGCGACATACATTTGCATATATCTGAATGAAATAAGACAAGATTTTTAGACTTAAAAGTTAAATGCAAAATAGGCTATTTACAAATGAGCTAAAAATAAGCAAAGGAAGTGATATAGAAAAAATAATAATTTCATCGATTTTTTTCTTGTATCATGTGCATTATTTAATGGGAAAGACATTCTTGAGTCTCTATTATAAGATAGTTTTAACCTTAAAAAAAATCATTGCTCGTCCTTGTAATAATATTGTGTAACGTAAGATAGAATCCTCTGAAATATATATTGTAACTAAACACACTGCCTCCCAGGATAAGTGTCTTGTTTTATTTATACCATCTATCAAGTTTTCGGGTATAACAAACCCTTCTTACAGGAGTATACAACGAAATGAATCCTAGAGAGGGAAATATGGATAACCCAGACATCTGGAGCGTAGCGTAAAAAAAACGCCAATTTCCCGGGCTGTCCAGCAAACTAGTGGAAACTAGTTACCAGCGATTATATTTTCACAGAGCCAATTGCAGAGCCGAACCAACTGATCAGGAAGTTCCATATCTGCAGAGAATCCGGGAGTCTAGCCATCGAGACTGGGTCGAAGAAGGTCTTTCCAATCAGCAGGGATGTCTGCAATACGAATCCTATAAGTACTGGAATCCCTTCAATAAAGTAAGATAACAATTCGAGAATCAAGGGACGTGTTTCTTTTATACGTTGATTTATTGTAAAACGCTCAAGCTTTCGGGCTGGCCGGCCCTTCTACAGGAGACAAGTGCGTTTTACAATAAATCTACGTATAAAAGAAACTCGTCCCTTGATTCTCGAATTGTTATAATATGAATCCTCTTCTTCTTTCTTATCTCCACTCAATCATATTAGGCTATCAAGCCTGTAAAGCTTGAGACTTGACAACCATCATGACTGGGTGAAGTAGAATGCATCTGCCTTTGTCATTAAGACTAGAAGCACTACTCAGTGGCAGGTCGACTTAGCTCCAAAAGAAATGACCGCCTCTGACATGAGGAACAGATGCCATGTACAGCCGCTCCTAACATGGAGTACAAACGCTGCTCATCCTGTATCCCTGGAGCCCTTACAGGGTACTATCAGCCGGGCCAACTGAACCCAGGTTTTTTAGCGAGTTTGTTACTGCTCCCCCTTCTCCTTTTTCATCCGGGCTTGGGACCGGCATTCTTTCTATTATTCTAATAGATAATCTTCAGCCATGCTCAAAAATTTTATAGAATATCTATAATTAACAATAAGCTTTCTCTTCATTCCGTTTCCATATTAATTTATAATATTAAAATATCGGATTCCAAGATGGAAGTGATTGTTGAAGACATACCTTGCTTGAGCTTGTTACTGCTCCCTCTCCTCCTTTTTCATCCGGGTTTGGGACCGGCAAAGACGGAGCAAAATGAATCCTAATCTTTAACTACTATACAAGATAACAATAGTAGTTGAAAGATTAGAATTCATTCAGTTGTATACTCCCTAGAAGGGTTTGTTATACCAGATAGCATGAGAGAGAACATTTAAATAAAGCAAGAAATATATCCTGGGAAGCAGTGTGTTGTTACAATAGTTTATCTACTATTTTTCTGTGAAAAAGAAAGACTTAACCGAACATCCAAACATACCAAAAATTTCTGTTTGATGAGAGAGGAAGACAGAGCCAATATCCAATTATTTGTTTGGGCAGGTACGATAAGTTAACCCCCCCACACTGATAAAACGGTGTTTACCTTACAACTCTGAACACTCGGATTTTCCTGGAAAATCTCTTAAAGATTTCTTGAAAAAGCCATGGTCCACCTGTGCTCTGTGAACAGAAGAGCTTAAATTGACTTGTTCCATTATATGTATGTTCCATATGTAAATACCTGTTTTCTTTCCTCTATTCGCACTCCACTTCTCCCATCCATATTTCCAATTTTTTTTCTTATTTTCCATAGGATTATTCAAATAATAATCTGTATATATTTACCATGTGTATATAATCTTTCTCCATTTTTACCCCTTTGTATATTTCCCACTTTCATAGGTTTCTCGGTCTTGTAACCCCAAGGAGAATTCTCTGTAAGACCTGTGTGTCTTAATAAAGGCTTTTGTGTGTGTGTATCTACTATTTTTTTGAAAAATTATAAGAGTTCTTTTAGAGATTTTTTTATCACTTGAAGGTCACAGTAGCAGGCAGGTACCGGCAGGCAGAGGTGATAAAAGTGACTACGCCCTGCCTGGCGACATCCTGTAAGTTTCCGGGGTCGAGATGTCAAGCCGAGGTGACAAGGTCGTCGGCAGTTATTAGTCTGATGAAGGGGAGCAGGATGACCTGAATAAATATGCTTCTGTGATAATTCTGGAATGTCCTGGGTGACATCTTGTAGGCTCTCTGTTCGGGCATCTTCCTGTAAATATTATTGACCCCAGATTTATCTCACATACCATTCTCTTTGTATTCTTTCTCTCGTCTGTATATAGGTGGATGGTACAATGTCTGAATTTAATCAGGAAGCTTAGACAATTTGACAATTAAAATACACACACACACACAAAAACATTTATTAGGGACTTACCCCATACAGATCCCTCTACAGACTCTCTTGGGTAAGTTAATAATCATCTTGTGTTATTTACATAGAAATTTAACTGGCTTTACTCTTCGTCTCAAGGTCATTCACTTGTTCACTGATCCTTACATAATGATGATCTAAAAAAATTATAGTAAGCAATTGCCTTAGATTTGTTTGCTGATATTTTTGAAAGCAATACGTAGGGTGAAATGTTGGTACATTTAATTTGTTGATAATTCAACAATTAAAATAATTTTATTGACATCTTGTAGGCTCTTTGTCCGAGCATCTCCTGTAAATATTATTGACTGTAGATTTCTCTCACATACCTTTCTCTTTGTATTCTTTTTCTCTCGTATATGTATAGGTGGATGGTACAATGTCTGAATTTAATCAGGAAGCTTAGATATAGAGGGAAGGGTTAAAAATAAATAACGAGTTTATAGAAAGATGTTTTTGTTACTTATCCCAATACACGTGGTACAGGCCATGATAATCATGGTGGGTAGAAGTTAGCGACTGTTTTTACTGTAAGTGCACCACGTGTCTATACATGTAGAAAGCAATTCGACTTTTGCACTTACAAATGTACCAGCGCCCACGTTTGGTTACTTGCATCATCCACTGGTGGGGTTGGACTTTTGCGATAAACAGGAACCATTGGTACAATATTTTATTCAGAAAAAAAGAGTCAAATGCGGGATTCTCGGTTGTGGCAAATCGATTGTTTAAACCACTCGTCCAATGAGCCCCATTGGATATGATAAACCTATTGAATAATATGAAATATTATAGTAGAAAAGTGAAATTATACTGGGATCAGGTGGATAAATTGAGAAAAAATAAAAAGGAATCTCTTGATCGTGCAACTAAAAGTTGCTGATGGCTTGAGCCATCTGTCGCGCCATCATGCCTTTTTCTTTTTTTTTTTATATTCAATGCTGTTTCAACTGAAAAAGAATCTCACTTATGTGTATTGTTGAAAACCGAAAAATTAACAGAATAATCTAAAAATCAGATAAACTTCACACAGGAATAGAAGCTGCTTTGTGCTGTTTCAATAGAACACAGATATTAGAGTTTTATATTATTAAAGAAAAACATCGTTTAGGTTTAAGTTTTTGTAGTTTGAATAACATTAACGATTATTTTTATTTCTGAGTTTATGTCAGCAATGGTCTTTAATAAATAAACACTATTCATCTCTTATAAACCTCTCGTTAAACAGAAATTGCGTGATTAGATGTTAGTCAATGATGAATGTATGGATTTTTTGACAACGATTGAAGTTAAGAGGTAAATGATTGGAGAGAACGAACGAGAAATGCGGGTGACAGATATAGTGAGATTTTACAAGAAGTAAACATCAACGATTTACACAATATTGAAGAAAAAACAAGAATTAAGAGATTTAGATGCAGGAACAGGAGTCGTAAGACTATCAAAGCAACGTCCGCTTCTTCTAGAAATAAAATTACTTATTGTGCGGATAAAGCAACAGTGCGAGAAGCAACAGTGAAACAGTAACCCAGAATTTATTCTGCGAAAAGGCAAATAAAATTATAAAATGGGAAATATTTTTCACACAATACGAGATTTTTAAATTACAAGCATGTCTCTGGAAGGATCATGTTCGCAAACCGAGGTACCGCCTTCTACATAGCATGGGACATTATATCTATCCTTTTGTAATAAGTTTATTTTAGTAATCTCAATTGAGAGCTGTCGAGCTTTAAAATCAAAAGGAATATTATATATCATTAATTGAAAAAAAATCTGAAAATTTAAGAAGTGATATAAAATGTGAATATAAGATGCCAATGCAGGAAATGTAAATAATAGAGAAACACATTTTTCCCTTGAAGAGCGAAGGTTCGAAAGTTCACTCTTAAAGCTGCTGAAATTAAGTTTATTGCGAAATAATATTATCTTTTAAATATGAATTTCTTTACATTTTTAATATTTTTGATTATAGTATAGAACTAAAGTATTTTATGTCATGAGGCATACATATTCGGCTATTGTACTATTTATCTTCAACAAATACTTTGGTTTTGCTTCTTTAAGACATTTATACTCCATGTCAATTAAAGATTTGACATCATTGTGGCAATACCACTATTATGTTACATCGAGAGAGTATAGGTTACAGAAGTTTCCACCTTCGTTGGTGTCATCACCAACCTCTGGTCCCGTTAGTCCATCAGCTGGGCGAGAGTCCGCCCATCTAACATGGAGATACCTTCCTACCTTAACTACACTTTGTACATCATAGAAGTTACAGAACTGGCAAGATAACTTTACTCTGTTATTGCACGTTAGCTTTTATGCACCACATTTTATCTTAATTTCAAAAATATATATTTTCAAGTTGGGAGAAATGCCTATATATAGGGAGGATTATTGATTTATTTAAATCCAAAATATAATTGATACCGCGTGAATACCTAGTTATAAAAAAGGGACTCGGTGACCTAAGGAGGGAGCTTAAAGAAAGACATTTACCTAAATGTTAACTAGACACGGTGAGGGCTCCACGTGATATCTAGATTCATAACACAGAGGGGGTTAGAGGTAGACTATACTATCTCACACTGTCATGTATTACTACACCCCTGAACCCAACGTCCCAATTCCGACAACTCGATGAACTCGTTGAGTTCACTATTGGACAACAAAAATAAATTGAGCGGGCTAGAGACCGAAGACAGAACTGCTGACACTGCCAACGCTGAAAGCCAGACTTTGCGTCACACGCGAGGCCTCCCATTGGAGTTTTGCGCCAGAACCAGCAGACTAGTAATCAGTACCTAGTCCTGAGTCTGTGGAGCGAGCCAAGCTGCCGGAGGAGAAGTTGAGTACCAATCCACGTTATGTGACACAGGGTTAAAATAGTGGGTCCTCCCGCCCAACGTGGAATGGTAAATGACCACAGCCCCTGCTATGATCATCACAGGAGTGTAAGCGCTAAAACCCGCCCCGCTGTCAATAGCTACTGTCTAACACTAGCTAGATCCTGCAACAACGTCGTTAGTAGAGCTGGAACACAGGGAAGCCACGGCTCTCCATCTGGAACATCTGTTACACACAGCAGCCTAGAATTCAGACTTTATGGTCAACAGATTGCTATTGTCACCGAGTCCCTTTTTTATTCTTGGCATTCAAGAGGTTTGTAAGTTTTTTTATTCTACATTATTATTGGTTATTTGAATTAGAAAAGCTCAATGTTTAAAAAAAAAAAAAGAAATTCCAACTATGAAAAATAAGTTAGTTATAATTTCGTTGCATACAACTAATTAATGGAGCAGCTCTAATCAACAACCCGAGACACCAAATTTATCCAAGAAGCTCAGGAAAACCTATCACACCTCTAGATTCAATTTGGATTTTCCCATGCCTGGAATATCTTTAAAAACTGTTAAAACGATTTAGATTTTTTTAAAGCTTTAAATTATTTTGTTGTTTTGTCATCAGAATGGTACTCAGTTTCAATTTAAAGCCACTTGACTGAGATTTGGAGATTTTTCTTCCTCAAATATAACCTAACTTATATATATTTGGACGTTCTACTATCTAGATAATTGTTTCTATTTCAGAAAATGTATTGGTCAAAGTTAAATAGATTTAGTGCCGACATATGTGGAACCTATTTCTTTGAGAATGCTAAGATTGAGCTAAAAGAAGCTTGACATGTTGATTTCTATCAATACAACCAATCAGTTGGGCCAGTTCAAATCACGTGATATATATCCAACTTCTGGCTGATGGTATATCAAGATTTGGTGATCAAGAAGTTTGGTCAGTCCAGCTGACATTGTGGCCCTCATCAGTAGACACCAACATCTGAGATTGATACAATCTGGTTTAATTGTCTTCGGTATGATTGTCAGGGTGAATTCTTACCTGCAATTCTTCAACATATATAAATTCACAATAAAGTTTTTTAAATTGTCTTAATATATTTGTATTACTTCTTTATTCTTTCTATAAATTTGCGTCAGTATTTTCTCGATATCAATAAATATTGAATTATATCAAAATTTGTATCATAATTCTTCATATCATTTTCTAATTTTCAAAGAAATATTTTTTCATTATCGTTATTATTATTTATTTATATATAGTTTTTAATTGAATATTTTGTTCAATTAGCTTATTTTATTTCTTATTTTAACATACACAAAATAGAAAAAGAAAGAGAATTGGTTGCATTTGTTTTATGTTTTGTTATTGTCAATCAGACTCGTCCCATGGTCAAATTTCAATAAAAATATAACGACATATCAATGAATATTTTTTTCTTCAAATTACTATGATATGGATTAGGATTTTTAAAAATCATTTTTGTTTCATTTACTAAATAAATATTTAAATTATTTATTTTCTTTATAATTTATATATTTTATGAATTTAAAATATGTATTTATAGAAAAATTATTTATATGGATGGAGTCATATTTATATAAAATTGTGTGAAAAATTGTATATTATTATAATAATAATTTGTTTACTTCATTGTTGTACTCAAAAGAGAGAGATTAAATTTTGATTTAAAATAAAAACATAAAATAATGAAACATTCAAAATTTATATTTGGAAAAAAATCATCATTTCAATTTTAAGAAGCATAGAATTATTTATCAAAGGAATAATCCATCCTTCAGTGCTGCGTATATAAGCAGAATTGTCCAATACAGTATTAAAGCTCTTAGAAGCGGTCTGGTGAATTAAATTGGCGAAACCGCTGGGAGGGTTCACCACTGATGAGTCAAGAGCCCTCCCAATATATTTTTTCATCACAGTAAGGACAGTAGAAGTTTGTATTTGTGTATAAAAGAAACATTCGTGCTTTTAAATCCTTTCATTTTATATGTATAGATGGCGCGTTATTGCTTTGTGTTAATTATACCATTTGTATATTCCCACATTTCTTAAAACGTCTGACAAAATAAATTTGATAATATGATATTTTTATATAACTTATACAATATAATGCGGATATGATTGTAGAACGACATTTACCAAGTTTTTACGCAAATGTTTCTTTTTGCAGAACGAAAAAACGTAATTTTAATTATTTAAGGAGTTCATTTTCCATTCATCATTACTCTTCACCATTTATCCTTTCATACTTTATCCTTAAGGATAGGAATAATCGTTATTTCTCCTTAAATAAATAAAAATTACGATTTTTCGTTCTGTAAAAGGAAACATTTGCGGTAAAACTTGTTAAATATCTTTATTTATGTTATAAATTTAAAATACATAAATGTTATATGGTCAAAAATAACTCGACCAATTAGAAACTTGTTGAATTACCTCCAAGTGTTGGATTAAGTTAGGCTAGATCTTTAGCTATCATATCTATCTAGTGTAAGTGTTGAACTGTGGTGTGTGACTCCGACCATCTAGACGTGGTGTGTCCTCAGTATCAGGTGACATCCTAGATAATAAGTCCTCAGAGTCCAGCGATGGTCATCAGGTCGGGGATCGTCGAGGACAATAATGACTGTACAGACTTTATTGTTGCCGCTGTCAACAATCTGAGCTCTACTGATGTCTCTATACAATATAACACAACTGTCTAGTGTTAGACTTGAAGACTCTACTCAGGATGTGTTACTATAAGTGTATGAAACGCTGTTGAATTAACCATGATGATTGTTTCTTTGATAATTCAATGCGTTTTCTCACTTGGGTTTATATAAGCCTCTTCTGGTTTCTCGTTGGAAGTTTTTCGAGAAAAAGATCTAGGAAGGTACATAACAAGGTTAAGCCAATCATCAAGCATTTGCGATGGTCGCTTCCAGAATGGATATTGGTTTGCAACAAGTCATGTCATTTTGATTCTACAAAGGCAGCTATAGGAGTATAATAGGGCTATTAGAATGGTTTCTCGTTGGAATATTTTTGAGAAGAAAATCTAGGAAGATACATAACAAGGTTAAGCCAATCACCAAGAATTTGTGATAATCGCTACCAGAATGGATATTGGTTTGTAACAATTCATGTCATTTTGATTCTACAAAGGCAGCTTCCTTATTAGAATGATTTCTCGTTGGAATTTTTTCGAGAAAAAGATCCAGGAAGGTACATAACAAGGTTAAACCAGTCACCAAGAATATGCGATGGTTGCTAAGTGAAAGGTCGCTTCCAGAATGGATATTGGTTTGCAACAGTTCATGTAATTTTCTATTTTACAAAGGTATCTGCTCTATTTGAATGGTTTCTCGTTGGAATTTTTTCGAGAAAAAGATCTAGGAAGGTACATAACAAGGTTAAGCCAATCACCAAGAATATGCGATGGTTGCTAAGTGAAAGGTTGCTTCCAGAAATGGATATTGGTTTGCAACAATTCATGTCATTTTGATTCTACAAAGGCAGCTCCCTCATTAGAATGGATCTTGTTGGAAGTTTTTCGAGAATTAGATCTAGGAAGGTACATAACAAGGTTAAGCCAATCACCAAGAATTTGCGATGGTCGCTAAGTGAAAGGTCGCTTCCAGAAATGGCTATTGGTTTCAACAATTCATGTCATTTTGATTCTACAAAGGCAGCTACCTTATTAGAATGGTTTCTCGTTGGAAGTTTTTCGATAAAAAGATCTAGGAAGAGGTATATAAGAAGGTTAAGCCAATCAACAAGAATTTGCGATGGTCGCTAAGTGTAAGGGCGTGTCCAGGATGGAGATTGGGAGCGCCCAGGTGGTGTGAGGTACGACAGATCGGATAATTCTATGTTTGTCAGACCAACACGTAAACGACTCCGTCGACAATGGCACATTAGTTCCTTTGAGGACAGTAGCCTGGAGCAAGGCTATTTTAGACTTCTTGTGTCCTTCCATTTACGCGACAAGTTTAGTTGACAAGTGATTGTTCAGTGTTTTTGTCGCTAGCAACCTGTGTGTGGTTACTGTACGTCACTAACTGGGTCATTCTGTGATTACTTAATGAAATGTTTTTGCTCGTTTTTTTTTTTTTTTCAAATTTTAATACCAAAAATTGCTCTCTAAGAGATAATATGGTCTAATGGACTGATTAACTGAAAGGTATTTTTCGAAATCCAGATCCTGAGTGTCAACACGACATTTTAGACAATTGACAATAATTTTATTGACATATTGTCAATACATGCAAAGTGCACAGTCTGCACTATTTTAAAAAAAGATAATTATATATATATATGCATTATACTATGTACAAAGAACATGGCGCCTCTGCCACCGCTGCAGAGTTTGGTGGAGAATCACCAGCAGGTCTCCAGCGACACCACGTATTTCGTGATCTACGAAGAATACGTATAGATGGCGTACTTCATCACTGAGGAGATGGTGATGGTGTGGTCCTCGAGACCAACTGGAAATATCCAGGACTGCAGGTTCGCCCGATGATGGAGAACGTCTCTCGGATGACATTTAAGAGCAGCTTAAAAAAATTATAAAGTATTTAAATTGTCTTTGATTCTTTAATAAGTCTACCTTCAGTGGATACAATTAATCAGAATATTCGAATTGCTTCTAGACAGATTTAAAGAAATCAGAGTGTATTTGATGATTGGATCAAATTCTTTTATTTCTTTAAAACGAAAAAAGATGAACTCACATTAATCCACATCGTGTGTTTTTTTATAAGACATTTAGATATTATATAGATATTTTAAATGCTATTATATATAATTGAATATAAGAATTAAACTATTAAAAGAGAACGAATTTGTTTCTTTTTCAAATAAAACACACTTGCTTCTGTTCTTATTGTGATAGAAAATATTGGGAGGGTTTAGATTATCAGTGGGGGAATACTCCCAGAGGTTTCACCAATTTAATCCACTAGAATCTGCTTTTTTGAAAAAGAAAGAGGCTGTTCACACTTGGTTATCTCGTATGTATTCAATAAAGGTCACTGTAATATCTTTCAGAGTTATTGTCTCAATCCAGATATATACATGCTAAAAGGTACAACTTCCTCAAGTTCTGTCCATGAGTGTATATTGGTTATCTCGTGTGTCTTCAATAAATGTCACTGTAATATCTTTCAGAATTATTATCTGAATCCCGATATACATGTTAAAAGGTACAACTTTCTTAAGTTTTGTCTATGAGTGTAGATTGAAGATGAACAAAAAACCTTCTTTTTCATATTAAAAATGCTTAATGATTTTTATCTTAAATGGAGATTACATAAATAAAACTGCAATGAACTAAATAATAAAACAAAAATAAGCCTAAAGAATTTTTCAAGGAATGGAAAGGGCTACAAACAAAGTTCGTAATATGATTCATGTTCGCAATGAACCAAATAATCTAACAAAAAATAAGCCTAAAACCTCCTTAAGGATTTAAAAGGGTAACAAAGTTCGTAATGAACGAAATAAATCAACAAAATATAGGCCTAAATTCTCCCCAAGGGTTGAAAAGGCTCGTATACAAAGTTGGTAATGAACAAAATATACTAACAAAAAATAGGTATAAATTCAGTCTAAGGATTGAAAAGGGTCACAAATTTCGTACTGAGAGGACAAAATAATCTAAAAAAAAAATAGATCCTAAATTTGTTTAAGGATTGAAAAGGGTTACAAAAAATGCTTGTAATGAACAAACAAAATAATCAAACAAAAAAATGGGTATAAATTCTACCTAAGGATTGAAAAGGGTCACAAAGTTTGTAATGAACAAAATAATCGAATAAAAAATAGACAAAAAAATCTGCCTCTCTCTCTCTCTCTCTCTCTCTCTCTCTCTCTCTCTCTCTCTCTCTCTCTCTCTCTCTCTCCTAAGGATTGAAAAGGGCAACAAATTTCGTACTAAGCAAAATAATCTAACAGAAATAGGCCCAAAATCTGCCTAAGAATTGAAAAGTGAAACAAAATTCGTACTAAACAAAATAATCTAACAAAAATAGACCCAAAATCTGTCTATGGATTGAAAAGTGTTATAAAAGTTCGTAATGAACAAAATAATCTGACAAATAATAGGCCCAAAATCTGCCTAAGGATTGAAAAGTGAAACAAAGTTCGTACTAAACAAAATAATCTAACAAAAATAGGCCCAAAATCTGCCTAAGAATTGAAAAGTGAAACAAAGTTCGTACCAAACAAAATAATCTAACAAAAATAGACCCAAAATCTGCCTAAGAATTGAAAAGTGAAACAAAGTTCGTACTAAACAAAATAATCTAACAAAAATAGGCCCAAAATCTGCCTAAGGATTGAAAAGTGAAACAAAGTTCGTACTAAACAAAATAATCTAACAAAAATAGGCCCAAAATCTGCCTAAGGATTGAAAAGTGAAACAAAGTTCGTACTAAACAAAACAATCTAACAAAAATAGGCCCAAAATCTGCCTAAGGATTGAAAAGGGTTACAAAGTTCGTAACGAACAAAATAATCTAACAAAAAAAAAATGGGTATAAATTCTGACAACGGATTGAAAAGTGTCACAACGTTCGTAATAATCAAAATAATCTGACAAAAAATTGGTCCTAAAATTTCCCAAAGTTTGAAAATTGCGTATTCAAAGCCTGTTACGGATTGATTGAGTAGCTAAGAAGTTTATCACAAAAATAGACGAACACTTTCGTTACCTCAAGATCTATTGGTCCTTTCTCTAAACCGACCATCCATCAAGCAATGGACAATACTGAGGCGACAATTGACGTCACATGGCGGATTAATCTGCCTTCAATTTTCCTTGGACCACTGACCATTGAGACTCGCGCCGTCCTACTAGCCCCGTTCAGCCACGGTGAGCTTATTAGCTTGCGATTAGACTTAAGTCCTGTGAC
This sequence comes from Cordylochernes scorpioides, assembly GCA_030710605.1. Lineage (NCBI taxonomy): Eukaryota > Metazoa > Arthropoda > Arachnida > Pseudoscorpiones > Chernetidae > Cordylochernes > Cordylochernes scorpioides. The sequence goes on from CP092884.1 coordinate 35,903,491, forward strand.
ATCCTTTCTCTGCCAAACTTCACTGAAAGATAGATGCTCTCTAGATCCTCTTCTACGGCCCTTCTTCTAACTATTGTAAAACACTTATAGGATGCATTGATATTTGGACAGATTTAACTAGGAATGTTAGAAAATATTCTATACTGTTGTGCAAAAGTTAAGAAGCAAAATAATTTTATTGAATAAAAAAATGGTGGGTCAAAATATTCTCCCCATTATGTATTTTACCAATTACGATTTGCATTACCAATTACTAATTACGATTTGCATAAAAGCCATCGTAAATGCTTGAAAATATGCAAATATATATTTCAAATGTTTTGTGTTTACTTATTAATAAATTAATATAATATATTATATTGTTTTACATATGTGCGAAATATATACAATATAATATATATAATTATGCTTCTCTCTCTTTTTAATTGTATTATATAATCTGTGATTGTAATATAGAACAACACTGTTCGGGTTATCATCATTTTATTTATTGCAAAAGATTGTGTAAGGGAGAATAAAAACATAAACAAAGAAAAATGCTACTATCAAATTACAAAATTTATATATAATAAAATATGAAAGTACGTTTAAATCTTGCATAAAGTAAGTAAAATTTATGAATTTAAATTCCCCTACACAGTGTTATATCCTATAATTAACACAAAGCAATAACGCGCCATCTATACATATAAAACAAAAGGATTCAAAAGCGCGAATGTTTCTTTTATACATGAAACGAACTTCTACTGTCCTTACTGCGATTAAAAAATATATTGGGAGGGCTTGGCTTGGGAGGGATTTAAGCGGTCTGGTGGATTAAATTGGCGAAACCGCTGGGAGGGTTCACCACTGATGAGCCAAGCCCTCCCAATATATTTTTTCATCGCAGTAAGGACAGTAGAAGTTCGTTTTATGTATAAAAGAAACATTCGCGCTTTTGAATCCTTTTGTTTTATATGTATAGATGGAGCGTTATTGCTTTGTGTTAATCTATTCCTAATGGCCTTGTCTTTATAGTTTGCCGAAGAGCATTGCTAGAAGCAAATATTTGAATGTGATTCTACTGTCCTATAAGCTTATGTCCATAGTTTACTTGAAAACCATTTCTAAGATTCCATCCTTCAGTGTAGCATATAAAAGCAGAATGATCCAATACAGTATTAGAGCTCTGAGAAGCGGTCTGGTGGATTAAATTGGCGAAACCGCTGGGAGGGTTCACCACTGATGAGCCAAGCCCTCCCAATATTTTTTTTCATCGTAGTAAGGACAGTAGAAGTTCGTTTTATGTATAAAAGAAACATTCGCGCTTTTGAATCCTTTTGTTTTATATGTATAGATGGCGCGTTATTGCTTTGTGTTAATCTATTCCTAATGGCCTTGTCTTTATAGTTTGCTGAAGAGCATTGCTCGAAGCAAATATTTGAATGTGATTCTACTGTCCTATAAGCTTATGTCCATAGTTTACTTGAACACCATTTCTAAGATTCCATCCTTCAGTGTAGCATATAAAAGCAGAATGATCCAATACAGTATTAGAGCTCTGAGAAGCGGTCTGGTGGATTAAATTGGCGAAACCGCTGGGAGGGTTCACCACTGATGAGCCAAGCCCTCTCAATATATTTTTTCATCGCAGTAAGGACAGTAGAAGTTCGTTTTATGTATAAAAGAAACATTCGCGCTTTTGAATCCTTTTGTTTTATATCCTATAATATTTACATATTCGAAATATATATACAGATAACTAGTATACATTTAAATCATAATATGCAAATAAAAGTCAAATATGACGTTTAAAACATTAGAATGTTATATCCGATAATATTTGCATATTTTAAATATATATACACACAACTAGTATACATTTAAATCACAATATGCAAATAAAAGTGAAATATGACAAGTTTAAAACACATGTTATATCCTATAATGCTTTCATATTTGAAATACATAATCGCCTAACAACACACATTATATATTTTTTCAAATTTTCAGATTTTTTTAGAAGATTATAGTTTGTGGGATTAAGATATTTATCCCATTGTATAATCCTTAACTAGAACTTGTATAACTATATATAACCTATATACTAATCCATATAAATATAGTTAAGCTTCTTAATAACCTAATACTAGCTTTCTGGAATTCTTTTTTTTTCCTTCTTTTCTTACGTCTATGTTCTGCAATCCATTCTTCAATGGCTCATGGCTAAATCTTTCTTTATTGACCTGTTGTGAAATCAAATTCTTTCTCTTCATTACTCTAATACAGCGGCGAAGTACGCGATCTACGTATTCTTCGTAGATCACGAAATACGTGGTGTCGCTGGAGACCCGCTGGTGATTCTCCACCAAACTTTGCAGCGGTGGTAGAGGCGCCATATTCATTGTACATAGTATCATGCTTGCATATATATTTTTTGAATAGTACAGACTGTGCACTTTGAGTGTATTGACAAAATGTCAATAAAATTATTTTTAATTGTCAAAATTGCCTAATACAGTGGTCATCGATCTTTTGAGTAGGAAGAGTCAAAAGTTACAATTTACAAAATTTCTAAATTTTCAAAGACCCACAAAATGTTTTTATTGCCGAAAATAAATAGTACTCACATAAATAATATTTACGTATGGAACTATATAAAGAGCCGCAGCTTCACATCCAAAGAGCCGCATGTGGCTCGCGAGGCCCAGTTTGCCGAACCCTGCTCTAACACTTAGCGATTCATTTTAAATTTTCATCTCTCATTAGCATTTTATAAAAACCTTTAATAATCTCTTTAAGGAATCTCTAATAAGGCGAAATTGCTCAGTTGCGAAAGCTTTAGACTGAAGATCTAAACGCCCTGGGTTTCTCACCCGCTTTCGATATCTTTGGAAAAAATAGGAGAAAAACACCTTGAATATTGAACAATTCAGATAAAACCTCAATAAAAAGATATCCAAGGACGTAAAGACCCACAAAGATACCAATATTAAAATAATTATAAATGAACTCTTGTACATAACCTCATTGTTAATATGATGATCTAAATGGTTGCTCTTTTTGAAAGGTACCTAGTGAAGTTATTTTGGAACTGTAGAACTGATTATTCTCAAGAACATAAGATCTCCAAGACCTAAGGACTCACAAAGACACCAATATAAAATATAATTATAAATGAACCCTTATATATAACTCCATTGTAAATATGATGATCTAGGTTGCTCTTTTTGAGCGGCACCTAATAAAGTTATTTTGGAACTGAAGAACTGATTCTCATAAACATAAGATCTCCAAGGACCTGAGGACCCACAAAGACACCAATATAAAATATTATTGTAAATGAACCCTTGTATATAACCTCATTGTAAATATGATGATCTAAAGGTTGCTCTTTTTGAGCGGCTCCTTATAAAGTTATTTTGGAACTTGAAACTTTTGTTAAGGAATCTCTACTAATTTTTCAATTTATATAATCTGAAATAGAGGCTAAAGTAGTGTGATTTAATAAAGGAATAGTATGCAAAATAATAAAATAAATAGTATGTATATAGCTAAATACTTTTATTTATTTGTCAGAAATATCGTGTATTCACACAGTTAATTCAAAATGCATTTGTCAAATCCTATCTCTCAAAAATATAATTTTGAACAGTCAAGAAAGAGTGCATTTAAAAAAATCTATTAACATGTTTCTTTTTATCGTATTTAATCTGAATAAGAAATCCTATTTAATTAGGAAAATTAGAATTTAGGCAAAAAGTTCTTTATATATGAGTATTTTTTTTGCAAGTTTTCAAGCAAATTTTGTTCTTCACACAAAGGGCAAATACTATTGTTTACAATATCAAAATGATATTTTAACAAAAATAATTTCAAAAGAATTGTTGTTGGCATGCGCGGGCGAGCATCAGACTGTTTACAGCTAATATAATAGGGTAAAATATACACACAAACAATTATAAAGAAATCTGATCAACATATTTTTTTTCTCAGAATATAACTAAAATCTTATTCTTTTATGTATTTTGCCAATAATCTTCAAAATATGAATGAGAGAAAAAATGTTTCCAAGAATAAATAAAATCATTTTTGATTTGCATAAACACATATGTAAATGACACGTTTTAAAAAAGATATCAAAAGATAAACTACCGTTATTCAAAGATTAATTCTGACATTTTCAAAACACACGAATTTATTTTTATTGGCATAAGCCATAGTAAATATGTAAATAATACGTTTTGAAAAGCCAAAAGACAAACTGCAGGTGTTAAAACGAAAGAATGTAAAAGTCATTCAAATTCCTAGCAGAAGAGGATGTCGCACGTGCACAGAGGGGGGACAATTGTTTACATCTCACCTAATGGTCACAACCTTTCGTCTGTTTTCCTGTAAGAAACATCGTAAAAAAAAAACAGGTTATTGAACTTTGTCAAACTTTCAAAGAGGCGGAGGCGAACAACTTTCTCCATATTTGCACGATGTCAGGGGGAAAGTTTCCTGTTGTTTTTCTTCTTAATCAACACGTCTTACATCAGTATAAATGCCACAATGTTCTTAATCTTATGATGATTTATTGATGAAATTTTTCTCGATTGAATTGTTTAATAACTCGGCCAAGGTTGAAATAAGCCTTCAATCTCATTTAGATTATAAGAAGACCTTCATAGAATTTCAATGAAGTTTTTTCCTCTTCTGATATTTTATAGGTTGAAATTTATTAGACTCTTCGTAAAAAATAACGATTTGATTCAATTGGTTATTTTTAATCTTACTTCTATATATAAGGTTGACCCAAAAGTTCTGTTTTTCTTATTACTTGACGAATAATATTATTATGGCGAATACATAATACAATTACTTTATATATAATACAAAGACATTATACATAACGGCGAATAAAAGTGTTATTTCAATTTTTTTCAAGTGTTTACGAACTTTTGGGAACCTTGTATATTGATTGATATATATTGGTTTCATATCCTCCGTTCTTCAGCTGAGGGATATTTGCATAAGGCTAAAGATCTTAATAAAGATATATATTTAATTAAAAAGGCATATATTGAATCAAAATATCATTTATTTTACCAATATTTCAGTTAGCTGAACGCCAACCTTTATCAAGGTATTATAACATTTTAAAATGTCTCAACAACAAACTCAGCGCCACATAACGTCAATAGAATTAAGTTTCAAAATATTTTTGCTTATATTCAATGGGGAGAAAAAAATTGATATATAAATTAATATTATAGACAAAAGTAAATTTTGTAAAATAAGGGTGTGAATATTTGGAATATTAACAACAACGTCTATTTTTATATAATGATATTTTGATCCAATATATTCCTTTTTATTTAAAGATTTATTTATGGATGGTTTTATTTTCAAAAGATATATATATATATATATATATATATATATATATACTAGCGGATGTACCCGGCTTCGCCCAGGTTTTTCTCGAGGGAATGTTTGTAGTCTAGTAATAAGAAATTATACTACACCTAAAAACTATCAGAGAAAAGAGAGACCACGGAAGGTGAACAGAAAAATGCTTACAATGGATGTTATGTTTACGATATCAAGTTAAATAAAAACAAAGATAAAATTTGCATATGTTGGTCACTATAAATTTGTATATTTGTTAGGCGAAATTAGAAACATGATAAAACAATTGGGTATTTAAAAACAAATGTAGATATAAAAGTTGAAGTATAATAAACAATGTTAAAGATTAGTTTTAATTATTAATCAAGATTGTGTGTGAATATGTGAGAAAGATGTAATATCGTTGTTGTTTTCTTGCCGACTGTTTTACATATGGTGTTATCTTAAAATTGCTTGTTTTGAATATTTTTTAGATTGAGATTATTAGCTAGTATGTAAAAATATTAACTCTGTTGAAATTTAATTTTGTATTTATATATAAATAAAATTAACTCTGTTGATTTTTTTTTTGTATATAATCGATAACAGCGAAGTTACGCATGTTAATGTTAGGAAATATATTTTGATGTTAAGCAAAACCTGCTCCATCTCGTTTTACATAAATGTTGAAAATTTGGTTGAAATTGATGCATTGTAACGAAAGTTTTTAGTGATGTCCACTTATGAAATTTCCATTTTATTAATATAGATGCATATATCATATGTAAATACGAGTGTTTTTATTCGTTTTCTTTTCCTCGGATTTACCCAAACCATTCTGTTTATGAGCTTAATTGTCTTGAGTTTTCCTTTTGTATATTAATTGCTATCTATCGATAAAATTTGTAATAATTAATTTTTGGCAATGTGTTTCTTTTCACATATATCATCCGAAGAGATATTATTCAATGATATATATGTGAAAAGAAACACGCAAGTTTCCCTTATATATAAATTTCATTATTACTATTGATTGTGATTTGCTTTTACATGTTTTATTCCTTTGATTTTCAGACTCCGTGTGTGATAAATCCATGAATAAGACTATATTAATGTAAAGCAATAACGCGCCATCTATATATAACAAATGTAAACATTAAGTCGCGAATGTTTCTTTTCATACATAAATCAAACTTCTACTGTCCTTACTGCGATGAAAAAATATTGGGAATGCTTGGATCATCAGTGGTGAACCCTCCCAGCGGTATCGTCAATTTAAACTACCAGACCGCTTCTTTAGATCTCTAATACTGTGATGCACTAGCACGCCATCTGTTTTCTACTATCCTCAAAGCTTATGTCCATATTTCTTCTAAAATACCCATTCAAAGAGTCTATCAACAGTATCACTATAAAAGGAAGTTCCAAAAATATAACAGCGGTATGGTAGATTAAACTGGCGAAACCACTGAGAGGGTTCACCACTGATGAGCCAGGCCCTCTCATTAATTTTTCCATTGCGGTAAGGACAGTAGAAATTGTTTAATATCAAAAAGAATCTTACGCCTTTAAAATAGTTTTAAACTCTAATACTGTATTGGATCATTCTGCTTATGCACCACTGTTGAACCAAGCCCTCTCAATATTTTTTTTTTATCGCAGTAAGGACAGTAGAAGTTTGATTTATTTGTGAAAAGAAACATTCGTATCTTAATGTTTTCATTTGTTATATAAGACTATAAGACTTAATGAAGGCTTTTGTGTGTGTGATTGATATATTAGTGTGAACACCTTATTTTAAAACTCTCTCTCTCTCTCTCTGCTTTTAGAAAGTATTATTAGTTTCAATGCCCTGCCATCACAGGACTTACTGTATATTTTAAAGAATAACTCGAGGAAGTTCTTTCGCTTTAAAAAAAAGCACTAAAAAGGATATATTTCTTTCACATATTACCAAGCGATGATTTGACTAAAAGTAAAAGCGGCGGGAGACATTCATAATTAATTAACGAACTTTAATGTGAATTAACGTGAAACAACTGCTTAACAAGTTTACATATTGCACAATATGTTTACAGATTCACTCAATATATGGTGATGGTTCCCACTCCTTTTATTTTAAGCCATATACATGTAATTCTAATTGATTTAAAGATAGTGTTGTTGTCGTGTCCAATGAAGAGCCTCAGATGTCTCCATGCATCTCTATCACAGAAGTCACAATGTTCTCTCTCTTGGGTGTGTAAAGCTGCTGCTCTGGGTCTAAGTCAATTTTCTGCAAGGCTGCGACCATTGCTGGGCATAAGAATATGTGGGTAGGTGTTAGTTCCACACCAGGACAGTTGTTGCATGTCCTATAGTTTCTTGTGCCATCTGGATGTATTGTCATTCCTTTATAGTGTTTTGTTTCAAGTCTTGTTATAGTTTTTGACAGTTTTCTCTCAGAGTTTATTTCACATATTTGATCTTCTCTTATTTTTTTGTTTGATTATATTGTATTTTGCTTGTATTTAAAGCTTTAAATATATTATTTGATTCTTTTCGTGCATTTTTCCATTGTAGCGTAATCTAAAAAATCAAAATTCATTTAAACAGAAGTATCTAAATGATCATTATTTCCAAATTTCTAAAAATAAAAAATATATAGGAAATATGCAAAGTAAAGAGAAAAATTCTGCCAGATTCAGTAAATTTTGTGTTATGATATATATATATATATATTTTGCATATACTAGTTGAAAATAAAACTGCTTTCAGGAGAGTTAATGGTATATCGTGACACTTTGTGAATGTACAGGTTCTATTATATAGACTAGATTATTATAAAAGAAAAATAATTTGAATTTAACTATTTTTAGACGTTTTGCATACCGAATATAATATTTAATTAGATGTCACAAGAAGTTTATTTGAGAGGAATTCTATGTTGTTGTTTTTTTCTTCCACTCCTTCTGGGTATAACTCTTTTTCCGATTCGTGCATATTGTAGTTTTAATTCAAGAAAAATGGTTGTTTTTTTAAGTCCAGTAGATTGCCGCTCGGAGAGGCTAGTGAAGGATTCTCATGGAATATTACACTCATGGACAAAACTTAAGAAAGTAGGAAGTCTTTGATGATCGTCTGTTTTTTTTTAAGGAGACAGAGGTTGTTCACACTTGGTTATCTCGTGTGTCTTCAATAAAGGTCACAGTAATATCTTTCAGAGTTATTGTCTGAATCCCGATATGCATGCTAAAAGGTACAACTTCAAGTTTTGTCCATGAGTGTATACATAAGGGATAAGACCTATTAAGAAAGAATACTTTGGGGTGATACTCTTAAATTGAATATAACCAGACTGTTGGAATTCTCGATCACTTTTAATCCATTATTTCCTTATAGCGTAGACATTTCATGCCCCAAACCAGCGTTTCTCAACCTTTGAAGATTATCAATACTTCACTCCCCAAATTCTTTCTTCAATCGAGGTCTAAGAATATATACCAATCTCAGGCCGCAGACAATCTTAGCTCATCACCCAGTAGTCAATTCAAGATTGGGACATCAAAGTCTGTAGAAATGATGTAACTTACATCATGACATCTTCTCGATTATAGCAAATAGGAACTGTCATGATGGATGAACCACCGCCGATTGTCCTCATCCGACAAACAGATTTCTTGTCTCCTCCACATTTGATTTGAGGAAAGATTGGCTTTCTACGAAGGAATTCTTTTCAACCATTCTCCAATATTTAGTTATCGCTGATCGTTACAATTTGTTCTGGGACTTTAATAGTTAACGTAATGGTTCGTTTCTCTCTTCAATCGAAAGTTTTAAATCCTTTTTATCTTCTCCTTTGATTAAAGAACATTGTTTTTCTTTCTCTTTTCGTGGAATTCTTTTGACCTCTACACTTTTTTCTTAGTTGTTTCTATCTATCGTTTGTTTTAGTGGCATTCCTAACATCTTGTAAATTGCTTTTTTTGCATCGTATGTTCAAAATAAATTTTGCATCGTGTGTTTAAAATCTATTTTGCGTAGGATGTTCAAAATTCGTTTTGCATCGTCTATTAAGAATTCGTTTTGCATCGAATGTTTAAAATTCATTTTGAATCGTATGTTTAAAATAATTTTGCATCATATGTTTAAAATTCATTTTTCATAGTGTATTTAAAATTCATTTTGCATAGTTTGTTCAAAATTCATTTTGCATAGGTTGTTTACGTTTTTTAGTTTTTTTTTTATGTTTATAATAGTGCATATCCCATAAGGAATATTCTACTATTCATATACTCTTGTAGGAGGGTTTGTAAAACCCGTAAACTTGAGAAGATATAAAATAAAACAAGAAAATCGTCTTCGAAAGCCATTTTGTTTATTGTGTGTTTCATATATATTAGAGGATTTTACTTTTCCTAATATATTCTTTATGATAGTGTTTTTATGTAAGGGTGTGTTATAAAGACCTATTTCTACGAAAGATTTGCCATGTAAAATTGAAAGATATGTGTCCACTTTAAGCTGTTTGCACGGTTTTGGAGTTTTCTAGAAGTTTGAAGTTTCTATCAGTCTTCTATAACGGTAATCCTCAACTGATATGACGTGGTATGGATGCACTTTGATGTACCGTAAGTTAGACGTACCCCGTAACACATTACAACAACAAGAAGCCTTTATTAAGGACACTTGTTTCATACAGGATTCTCTAAGATAGGTAAACAGAAGTAAACATAACAGTTATCTACAGAAAGTGGAGATTAACATCGACCTTTCTTCAAGTTGAATCCATTATATACACATTCAACAACAACAAAACCTTTATTAAGGACACTTGTTTCATACAGAATTCTCTAAGATAGGTAAACAGAAGTAAACATAACAGTTATCTACAGAAAGTGGAGATTAACATCGACCTTTCTTCAAGTTGAATCCATTATATACACATTCAACAACAACAAGAAGACTTTATTAAGGACACTTGTTTCATACAGAATTCTCTAAGATAGGTAAACAGAAGTAAACATAACAGTTATCTACAGAAAGTGGAGATTAACATCGACCTTTCTTCAAGTTGGATCCATCATATACACATTCAACAACAACAAAATACCTTTATTAAGGACACTTGTTTCATACAGTATTCTCCAAGATAGGTAAACATTTAGCAGTTATCTACAGAAAGTGGAGATTAACATCGACCTTTCTTCAAGAGGATCTATCATCTGGGTTGCACCTATTGTCTGTCCTGTTTTCCCGAATTTGTGAAAAGCTAATGTATTGGGTTTACTTTTCACTACTTTTGCCATTAGAACATATGGAAAATTGTTTTCATAACCAATCTTTTGACGGAGAATTTCTCTCATTTCCTCCAGTGCCGGACAATAAAACTTTTCGTGTAAAAGTCGTAGTTAAATTCACTATTACACAGAGTGTACTTTAAGTTCTTAGATTTGAATAATAAAACGTGATTTCGCCATTTGTATAATATTTAATTTAAAATATGTTTTATATCTATAGAATTTTATAAAATTATGTAAAATAGAATCCGATTTAACTCGTGTTCTATTGGCGTATCATTATACCAAGTTTTCTCCTGTAGAAGGTCGTCCGTGCCCGAAAGCTAGAGAATTCAAAACAGTTTTGAAAATACATTTTTCCCCGGAGGCCTGATTAATTTTACTCGAAACGTAATTATTTTCAAATACAGTAAACTCTCCTATAACGCGATTAATGTGCTCCGTGTTGTATGAAATCGCGTTATAGGAATTCGCGTTGTACGAAATAAAACTTGTATAACGCGAATGTTGTTAGGGTGAATTGTTTTTATTTTATAACGCGTTATACGAAAATTCGCGTTGTATAAATAAATTTGTCGCAATTTTTTTTATCGTGTTGTACGAAATCGCGTTATAAAAACTCGCGCTATAGGAGAGTCTACTGTAGTGAAAAAAAAAAAGATTTATTACTTGGGCAACGCAACGCTTTACAGCCATTGTAATATCCTCCCGTAGCATTTACAAGAATCTGTGAAATAGGAATACAAGAATATCTCATTTATTCTTTATTCCTGAATATCTTTGTTATATTTTACCATCCCTGGAGAAACTTTCAGGATATAAAACTACATGGCGCCACCTCATGAATTTGAACTTCACCTGCACATTGGAAATAGACCAAAAAATAATTAGGTGTCAGAAGGACAACAGCCCGGGTAGTTGAAGACTTCTGTACGTGGCTACAGGAACCTACAGGGTTATCTAAATAAATGATATTATTAATTTAATATCATACAATATAATACACTGCGGTCTGTGATTGTTAAACGACACTTGAAGTTACACCGCATGAGTTTCTTTTCAAACGAAAAATCAAATTTTTATTTCAAGGTGAAATATCGACTATTTCTAACCTTTTTGGATGAGGTATGAAAGGATGAATTATGGAAAGTAATGATGAAAATTCCCATCCCTGGACACTTTTATTTTTCCGTTCAACATTACTTTTCATAATTCATCCTTTCATACCTCATCCAAAAAGGTTAGAAATAGTCGATATTTCACCTTGAAATAAAAATTTGATTTTTCGTTTGAAAAGAAACTCATGCGGTGTAACTTCAAGTGTAATTTTATATCATTTTTAAAATATGTATTTTCATCTCGTATATTAAAAATAAAATTGGCATTTCCTGGCCGTTCACATGAGCATTTTAGATGGCAGAGCGCCATCTAGTGGAACAAAAATCAACTAAACGTTGATTTAGCTTGTTCCAAAGATATTTGGTCAACCCAATTTCTTGATAAATCAAGAAAAGTCAACCACTTATAAAAAATATAACATTTTGATCATTATTTAAAAAGCCATTTATCTTTCAAAAAATAGTCCATACGTATGTTAGAGGTATAAATAGCATATGAAAATAGTTTCCCTTATAATTGTCCATATAGCAGTAAAATACAAGTACCCAGGCGTGGCTTCAAGATAAATGTACCATAGTTAGATAAAAGTTACGGAGCACCGATGTAGAAATGCCATTTATTAAAACATATCGAAATCCGATGCACGACTTAGATAAGTCACAAAGCTTTTGTTATGTAACAGCCTTCAAGATATAGCTCCATTATGTAATCGTTAGAAAAACAACTAATTGACAATGTATCCTTCAGTAAACAATCCCAGGTATTTCAGTGGCCTTCACAAGCTTCCATTTCGATACAACATCCTTTTTTACCTATGCCCTTTCACTCCACACGAGGTTTCCGTCCTCGCTGAGCTCCCTTTAGGACACCTACGTTGACAAATGTACCGCCCCAGCCAAGCTCCTCGCCTGAAACTGTCCTAGAAGCGGATCGCCCCCCACCAGAAATGAGGACTTGAGTATTTTTTTACCTATAGAACGACATTTGAAAATTATACCGCATGTGTTTCTTTTGAACGAAAAATCGAAATTTATTTTAAGGAGAAATAACGATTATTTCTAACCTTAGGAATGAAGTATGAAAGGATGAATTGTGAAGAGTAATGATAAACGGAAAAATAAAGTGTCCAGGGATGGGAATCGAACCCAAAGTGTTTCGTTTACCGAGCAGATGCCATGTCCACTAGGCTACCCTGGACATATCTTTCTGTTCGTAAATATTATATAAAGTTAATTTATAACACAATATAATATGGGATTACTTTTTGCATCAATCTACAGATTAGCATCCCGCCATTATAATCATGAAAGATGAAACCATAGAAGAAAAGAATCGTCAACTTATTCTCTCTATTCACACAAAGCAATAACGCGCCATCTATACATATAAAATGAAAGGATTTAAAAGCACGAATGTCTCTTTTATACTTAATACAAACTTCCACTGTCCTTACTGCGATGAAAAATATATTGGGAGGGCTTGGCTCATCAGTGGTGAACCCTCCCAGCGGTTTCGCCAAGCCAAGCCCTCCCAATATATTTTTCATTGCAGTGAGAACAGTGGAAGTTTATATTAAGTATAAAAGAAACATTCGTGTTTTTAAATCTTTTCATTTTATATGTATAGATGGCGCGTTATTGCTTTGTGTGAATTTATGCCTAACTGGCCTTGTCTTTATAGTTTGCTGAAGAGCATTGCTCGATGCAAATATTTGAATGTAATTCTACTGTCCTATAAGCTTATGTCCATAGTTTTCTTGAAAACCATTTCTGAGATTCCATCCTTCAGTGCTGCGTATATAAGCAGAATCGTCCAATACAGTATTAGAGCTCTGAGAAGCGGTCTGGTAGATTAAATTGGCGAAACCGCTGGGAGGGTTCACCACTGATGAGCCAAGCCCTCCCAATATATTTTTAATCGCAGTAAGGACAGTAGAAGTTTGTATTAAGTATTAAGATTTTTGTATATATTAAGATATTATGATTATTAAGATATATTGTATTAAGAAACATTCGTGCTTTTAAATCCTTTAATTTTATTCTCTCTATATATAAACGAAATGACATCATTTAAGACGATTTTCTTCATTTTACAAATAAAACAAATTTCTTCTACTGTCCTTACCACAATAAAAAATATTTGGAAAGTCCTGGCTTATCATTGATGAGCCCTAACAGAGCTTTCACGATTTTAATCTACCAGACTGCTATACTATTGTATTGGGCTGTTCTGCTTATTTATTAAACATTTTTACAAATAAATCAAAATTTCTACTGTTCTCACTGCGACATGTCTTGTCCTTTTGTGCGATCCCAATCATGCTTGAACCCACTCTAAAAATTGTGGCTACAACGACTACAACCAACATGCCACACTACAGTCTCCAACAGGATAACAAACTACATTACTACAAATATATATATATATGTAGTAATATATAGTTGTTGTATCTGTTGGATGAATGTAGTGTGGCATGTTGGTTGCAGTCGTGGTGGCCACAATGATTAGAGTGGGTTCAGGCGTGATTGGAATTACACAAAAGGACGAGGCATGTTGGATGGTACCATAGAGATGGCGAGCGAGTTAGTTTAGCCGACACTGGTCAAGGGAGCTCTGTCATTCCTGTCTCAAAGCGGACCAATCTGTTTGCATAAGAAGGGGGCATGCCCGACTTGTTTTTCGGACCCTTTTCCTGCTTTCCTGCGTCGACTGTCACTCACTCGAAATTTTATTTGTCACTTTGGCAATTATATTATAACTACAATACATGGAGACATAGATATACAGGGTGATCCAAAAGTCCCGCACAACTTTAAAAATTAATAACTCCGCGAATATTTGCGCTAGAGAAATGCGGTAAACACCATTTTGTTCAGGATGCAATGGGATTTTTTATGGCAAATAATGAAAAATTCGAAATTGATTTTAGTTACAACTTTATTCGCTAGATGGCGCTCTACCAGAATCAGATATTCAGAGGCCAAATTGTTTGATAAATTGAAAAATATAACTGAACGACACGTATTTTTCCTTTTTGAATACCAGGAAAGAACCATATTAATATCAAATGATAAATTAATAAAACACCATTTCGCCAAAAGTTAGAAGAATTGGTTGACGATTTTTAAATACAATCTGAGATATGTAAAATAGGTATATGCAAATTAAAACATGTAGCAAAAAATATTTTTATTTTAGATGGAGTTTTGTGAAATAAATTGAATGTTTGAAAATAACTACTGATATCAGTACACGATTTCTGAAATGTTAATATAGTACCAAAAATTATGATGGCACTACTAATAGGATTTCGTGCTATAAGGAATGTATAGTTTCTTGACTAATTGTCGACACTCGACTATTTAACTGGATATTTGTCATGATCCAAAAATGAAATATAGAGGGAAGTGACAGAATAAATTTGTCGTACTTTATTCCAAATATCCTATGGGTTTGTCAAATGTTATCATTGTTTATTATACTGTACATAATTTTGAAAATGTATGCTCTCAAAAAAAAATCATTTTTAAATCGACCTTTTGCGTTGAAAAATGTGGTAGTAAAATCATTTTGTATTATTTTTTGCGCAAAACATCTAAAGTTGGGGGGGATACAGAGATTATTCCTTATGCTATTTCTTCTAATGAGCGAAAAGCGATAAACTAAACATAAGGGGTAAAATTGTGTGTACCAGTGTTATTCGAGAAGTTATATCACTTTGGCCTGCACGACATAATATAAAATGTGGGCAAATGACAAACAAAAAAATTACCGTTTACAGAAAAAAAAAGAGTCAAGATGTGAGGACAGCATTTATTATTCCCATAACCCAAAACAAAGAGCTGCAAAATATAACACATGAGGTAACTGCCTTCTCTTTTGTATTAGGTCACAATCCTTGCTCAATGTGGCGCCCTTCATTCTCAAACACCGCCTGCAGACGATAGATGACAGAATGGTCACAATTAAATAGTTGAAATATATAAAACGTGCCATCTGATAGAAGCCTTCAACATGGCCAATGTGGTAGGCCGGCATCGATCGATGAGATCTTTTCAAAATTATCTACAAGCACCGTACTTTCGACTCTAGACCTATCACAGGCTTACTTACAAGTAATGTTAGCGAAAGAAGCCAAAGCTGTTGTTGATATAAACACAACAAAGAGGTTGTTTTCTTAAAAAAGACTACCATATGACGTAGCGGTAGCAGCAAATAAATTTCAGAGGATTATGGAAGGCCTATTTTCTGATTAGCCAGGTGTGGCCTGCTACATAGATAATATTTTGGTTGCAGGAAAATACTTTAAAGATCATGAACAAAAGTTGGATCTAGTGTTTAGATGATTGCTAGAAAAGGGTTTAAAGTTAAACAGATATAAATGTAAATTTAAAAAGAAATCGGTGGAATTTTTATGGTTTAAAATGGATAAATATGGACTGCATCCCTTAGAAAATAAAATTAAAGCAGTGATAGAGGCGCCTGAACCTAAAGAATGTTTTGCAATTGAGATCTTTCATAGGACTCTTAATTTATTATTATAGATTCATAAAGAATATAGCAAACATTTTAGCGCTATTCTATCAACTTTTTAATAAAAATTGTAGATGGAATTGGACGAAAAATATCGAATGTTATTTAAAAAATGTAAATCATTATTAATGGACTATGGACTAGGCGTAATTCTGAGTCATAGAAATGATAGAAAGGAAGAATGCCCAATAGCTTTTGCTTCTAGAACATTAACTGAAGCGGAAAAACGGTACTCTCAACTAGAAAAGGAAGCGTTGAGCATAACTTATGGCGATGAGAAATCAAGACAATACTTACTGGGACGAAAATTCGTATTAGTCACAGACAACCGACCCTTAATTCATATATTTTCACCTCAGAAACCAATTTCCATATGTGCAGCATCCAGAATTAAAAGATGGTACTTAAAATTAGCTGCATTTAATTATACTGAGGAGTTTCGAAAAGGTAGTGATAATTCCAATGTTGACGCATTGTCACGTCTTCCTTTAGAATCGAGTGTCAGGAAGTTTCTTGATGAAGACCAGGTACTTGTTCTCAAGAAGTTGAATGAGGTACCGTTCTCTTTTAGGGAGGTGGCATATGAGACGTCCCGAGATAAAATACTGTCTATAGTATTAAGGAATGTTAGAGAAGGCAACTGCGTGTTTGTGTGGAAATTCACAAGGGTGTGTGTGTGTACTGAGGGAAAACCCACTAGCTCCTTATTATAAGATCAATGAGGAATTAAGTTTGGAGTTTGATTGTTTTCAATGGCGTGAAAGAGTGGTAATTCCCCAAAAATTAAGATCTTTAATTTTAAATGACTTGCATGAAATACATATGGGGATTGTTAAAATGAATATGATTGCCAGACGGTATTTTCTGTTGGCAGGCATAGACAGTAACATCAAAGAGTTAACTAGAGAATGTAGAGTATGCCAAGAATCGGCAAGCATGACACCGGCTACCATCTCGGAATGGACTTGGCCCGAAAAACAGTGGCATCGACTTCATCTTGATCTAGCGGGTCCGTTCATGGGAAGAATGTTTTTGGTTCTCGTGGACGCATACTCAAAGTGGATAGAAATTTTTATCATCAAAGATATTACCAGAAAAACGATTATAAGTCATCTTAGAGAAATTCTCGCCAGAATTGGATTGCCCTAATATTTTGTTACAGATAACGGAAGACAGTTTGTCTCCGGTGAATTCGAGCAATTTACCTAAATGAATGGTATACGGCACACTAAGACCAGTCCGTATAATCCTAGTACAAATGGTTTAGCTGAGAGATATGTAGGAGAGTTTAAAAACCTTTTGAGAAAGAATAATGGGAAGGATGATTTAGAGACGAATCTACAAAGTTTCCTATTTGCTCATAGAGCATTCCCCCAAACTGTAATAAAGGAATTCCCCGGAGGAACTGCTAATGAAGAGAAGTTTAAGATCAAGATTCTCGAATTTAATACCGAGATGAGAAATCCGCGAGAGGTATTTCATGAGACCGTAAGAAGGCAGGAGCAGTTTACTACAGGTTGCGAGGTTTATTTCCGCAACTATGCAACTGGACCTAAACGGTAAAAGGTACCATTTTGGAATTATTGAGCTACCTTTACTACCTTATAAGTTGCGAGGGCGTCGTGTATAAGAGGCATATCAATCAATTGCAACCTGTGAGAAAGAAACAAGTGGAGACAAGAAATTTGATACTTCCTTGAACATCAGGAGAGAAGCCTGTAGGTGGAAGTCAGAAATAAAGTGAAGAGGAGGTTCCAGAGGTTACATCAGGAAACAAGGAGGAGACTGCTTCTGTGCACGTACCCTCTTGCACTCCTATACCAGGGCCTGTTGCTGTGCACGTGCCCTCTTGCACTCCTAAACCGGAGGCTGCCGCTGTGCAAGTGCCCGTCCGCAGTCCTAGACCTCAGAGAGCCAGGAAACCCCCCAGACCGACTGGAGTATTATTAAGGGGGGAGATGTGTTGTGTATGTAAATAGATGAAGATTATTTGCATTATTTAAAGTCTCATTATGTAAGAATATATGTGTATATACATTGGACATTTTTTTGTTGGCCAAACGAAAAGAATCTGAGGCTCTTTATTGGACACGACAAAAACAACAACGGCATTCCAGAGTAACATAAATCATCAGAGATAGATAAATATTTTTCAAATGAATTAAAATAAAAATAATCGATACTGAGAGAGAGTTGATTAAAAAAAAAAATAGAAAATTATTATTTTCGAAATATAAATAGCTGAGAGGATTCCAGCAAACCGCATCTAAAATATCAGTTTTTCCTTTTTGCAACATGTTCTAATTTGCATATACCTATTTTACATATCTCAGATTGTATTTAAAAATCGTTAACCATTTCTTCTAACTTTTGGCGAAATGGTGTTTTATTAATTTATCATTTGATATTATTAGGGTTCTTTCCTGGTTTTCAAAAATAAAAAATATGTGTCGTTCAGTTATATATTTCAATTTATCAAACAATTTGGCCGCTGAATCGCTGATTCTGGTAGAGCGCCATCTAGCGAATAAAGTTGTAACTAAAATCAATATCAAATTTTACATTATTTGCCATAAAAAA
Source organism: Cordylochernes scorpioides (assembly GCA_030710605.1). NCBI lineage: Eukaryota > Metazoa > Arthropoda > Arachnida > Pseudoscorpiones > Chernetidae > Cordylochernes > Cordylochernes scorpioides. Next base: position 35,922,354 of record CP092884.1, read on the forward strand.
TCCCATTGCATCCTGAACACAATGGTGTTTACCGCATTGCTCTAGCGCAAATATTCGCGGAGTTATTAATTTTTAAAGTTGTGCGGGACTTTTGGATCACCCTGTATATTGGAATATATTACAACATATATATACAAATAGAAAAAAAGACAATCCTTTATCTATATAGTTATATGGATATCATATAATCCAAGAAAGCGCTAAAGAAATGCAAATTTCAAGATTTGCTTAAGAAACGTTTTTGGAATACTTTAGAAACTAGAGAATGTAGTATGAATCCTTTTGTTATGTCTCTCTCCTTGCAAATGCTGAATTTTTAGATTGAAACTGTTCAAGTATGAACTAGTATAAGAGGAAAATTGTAGAAGTCGAATGGTGAAAATAAGAAAAAAAATCCCCTGATCGTGCAAAATAGATTTTTCTGATATCATACGCCATCTATCGGAATGAATATCAACTAATAGATTTTTTTCCACGATCTGCACCAGGCTGACGAGGCTTTATAGCCTGAAATGTGTACGTGGTAGCTTGTATTGATCGATCAAAATAAGGTATTTGGGCAATATTGTCGAATTTTTACAAAAATCGACGATTACTTTGCATATTTCCCAATAGATAGTGAAATCCAACTTTAAGTTGCAGAATCAGGAGATACTTTCTTTATCAAAGTCTGAAAAACTGTTATTCGAAAATCTTCGTATAACTTCCTAATAAAATTGACCATTCAAAATTCTGTTTTTTTTTCAAAGAAATTATTCTTTCATTCGACGGCTGAGGGTTTTATTTTTCAAATCCGCTGCTTTTCATTCTTGGAGGGAGCTTGCTGCTGGAAAAACTGTTTTTTCCCATTGATGCTTTTGTTAAGGACAGCAGGGTTTGCAACAAGGTATGCAACATGGTGGAATGATGCAACAAGGTGGTGGAGGACAACATGGAGGAGGGGGGCAAGGCGGTGGTGGACAAGGAGGGGGGCAGGGCGGAGGTGGGCACGGGGGTGGGGGGCAACATGGCACACAGCAAGGTACGCAACAGGGGGCGCAGCAACATGGGGTACAACAGCAACAAGGATCGCAATCCATTCCGACCCAATTTAGAAAACCCCACCGCCGCCGAGAATTTTGATAGGGCCCTGCCTGAAATCTTTGGGATTGTTGGGAGGAGTCTTTGGATTGTATCTAGGTTACCTGTATACTTATTACTTATCCTTTTATTAGTCTAAATTAGACAAGATCTTGGTACACACATGGTAAAAAAAAATCAATGGCTCCTGATTCTTGCAAAAGTCCAACTTCATCAGCAAGTGCAAGTAACCAAACGGGGCTGTGAGATATTTGTAAGTGCACAAAAGTCTAACTGCGCTTTCCACAAATATGTAGATATGTGGTGCACTTACAGTAAAAGCAGTCAGCAACTTCTACCCACCATGATTTTTATGGCCTGTAAGACGTGGTGTACTAGGGGGATAGGTAACCTGTATATGTTGCCAAAAGAGATTATATGGTCGATCCTTTAACAGCAACAAAACAATTTGCCTCAAACAGACCAGATTTATCAAAATAATTAAACGTTTCTCTATTAGAATCTACTAAAAAAAATGAGTTAAAATAGAAAAATAAAAAGGAGATTGAAGGGGAGTATCTTGTGCGAATTTTATTAGCAAGCTTTCGGACGTCCTTCTACAGGCTTTACGATAACTAAACGAAAAACGAGATGAGTTTTTCATCTCATCTCGTTTTTTGTTTAGTTATCGTAAAGCCTGTAGAAGGAGGTCCGAAGGTTTGCTAATAAAATTCGCACAAGATACTCCCCTTCAATCTCCTTTTTATTTTTTATATTAGAATCTATTTAACACAGACTTTCTCGAACTCCTTTAGGGTCTTCTTGTCAACTTTACCTTCCATTTTTAAACGATACCTTTGCAAACTTTTCTTCTTAACTGTATAACTGTTAGTGCACGTAGACAAAGCTCTTATCAGTCAATATATCGGAGAAAAGATTGAACATCTAGTTAACATGGTTATACAATGTTCACCAGATACACACCCATTGGAGAACTGTGAGCCTCGATACCTTGTGTTATTGTTAACCTAATGAAGAAACTTCACCTCTGTCATATTATACTTCTGGTCATACACCAAACCTTTGTTATTAAGATACCTCTTATTATATAGATTCGTCCTGAGTCCAGAGAGATAGTGGAAAAGGAGTTAATAGTAATTCTCATAATTTAATGTAAGATAATCATCCGAAGTTACATCCCAAACTGTTTCTCTAGTTATGTAAAATCAGCCATATGTATAAAAGCTTCCAGTTATGCAAATAAACCATATTTATTTAAGCCTACAGTTCTGTAAATAACCATATGCATATAAGCCTCCAGTTATGCAAATCAGCCATTTTTATATAAGATTTCAATAATGCCCATCAGCCATATGTATATGTCTCCATTTATGCAAATCAGCCATTTTTATATAAGATTCCAATAATGCACAATCAGCCATATGTATAAGGGCTTCTACTTATGCATATCAGCCATATGTATATTATCCTTCAATTATGCAAATCAGCCATATGCATATAAGTCGCCAGTTATGCACAATCAGCTTCTATAATATAATATAATATCATATAAGCTTCTAATTATGCAATTATGGCATATGCATATAAGCTTACTGTATGCAATTATGGAATATATATGATTCCAGTTACGCGCACTAGCCATATGCATATGAGTCTCCAGTTATTCAAATAAATAATTTTTATATAGGACTCCAGTTATGCAAATCAATCCTATGTAAATAAACCATCCTTTCCCTATAACGCAAGTTTTGTACCAGAAGAAAAAGTATGCTAGAAAGATGTGATTGTAATATCGTATCAAAGAAACTTTTCGCTCTTAATTTTGTAGATCTATTGATAAGAAAATATCAAAAGATAAGTAACACCCGTGAGGTTGACATGTTCAAGAGAACAAAAGCATTGTCATCAACTACACTTTTAGTTGACATTCTTTCCACATGTTCATACTTACAGTAAAAAGAGTCGCCAGCTTCTAACCACCATATATATGGACTGAGGAATAGCTGAGGAGGGCTGACATAAATCAAGAAGGAAGAAGTCTATCTGGTGGCCAAAAAGAAGTCATCCTCCCTGCTGTTGACTGAAAAGAGATTCGGCCCTGCGCAGCAGGGCCAGGGATGATATAGACTCCTGTGGTCCTTGCATCCCCTCCTCCCGTCACCCAGCCAAAGTAATGATGCATTTTCCATGCACCGAGCGACCATTTGTATGGTCCCTCGCGCCCGCCTTTATGGTCTAGCTCAGTGGAGTCGACCAGGCATCCACAGGCGTCTTCGCCTTCTTAGAGTTTCTTATCCAGGTTGCCGTCCTCTCATTCGGACTTGAGAAAACCCGTCCTTTGCTCCAATAGGACTTCCCCTCCTTTGGCCTTCGTACCTTTAGTTACCAGTACTCCCTGAATCTGCCAATGAATCAGGAACCTCTGAGGCACAAGGTTCCTGTTGTTGACTGATGGATGATGTATGTTATGTTCTCCATAATACACGAAGATAATTAAAAAGCAGTCGAACAGAAATCCTTACCTATCCTACGTACTTATTTGACCATCCTTGACATGGCAGCTGTGGCGCAACAATGCATAAAAATACTCATGTGAGCAATCAGGATATAGCCATTTTATTTTATACATCGTAAGTGCAATACATGTATGCATAAGTGCATACATTGTAAGTGCAAAGTCGAACTGCTTTCACATGTGTAGACATGTGGTGCGCTTACAGTAAAAAGCAGTCGCTAACTACCCACCCTGATTATCATGGCCTGTACCACGTGTACTAGGGATAAACAAAAAAATATATATACATCAATCTATTATAAACTCCCCATCACCATGAGAAGAAGTTGTCTAATTTTTAAACAATGAGATAAGAAAGGAGGATACGTATGATACAAACCCCTGATAATTAGTATTAGAGTTCTAAAGAAGCGCTCTGGTGAATTGGCGAAACCGCTGGGAGGGTTCACCACTGATGAACCAAGCCCTCTCAATATTTTTTCATCTCAGTAAGGACAGTAGAAGTTTGATTTATTCGTGAAAAGAAACATTCACGTCTTAATGTCTTCATTATTTATATATAGATGGCGTGTTATTGCTTTGTGTTAATGTTAATAAAAGGTTTGAAAAATGGCTTGTCTATATCTTAAGTATACATAAGTTCAAATAAGTAGAAAACAGTTCAACTTTTCACTCACAGAGTGTCAGGGTTTTCACATTCTCTAAAAAGATCCTCCTAACGAAAGTCTTCAGAACGAATCCGAAGGACATGTAGACAACGGCGTAGCAAATTTTCAAGGGTATGCCACACCTCTCGAAAGTCCCATGGATTTTTACAGCGTGACATCCTCTCATTGTTCCACCATGTATGCTGTAATACCCGGAAACTCTCTTTTTTTAGGTATTCTATGTGCCTGCTTGTATCTACAATTAGGGTATCAAGTTGTGACCCTTGATGGTGTCTGTTTGACAACCATCATGACTGGGTGAAGTAGAATGTGTCTGCCTTTGTCATTAAGACTGGGAGCACTACTCAGTGGCAGGCCGACTTAGCTCTAAAAGAAATGACCGCCTCTGACATGAGGAACAAACGCCATGTGCAGCCACTCCTAACATGGAGTACAAAGGCTGCTCATCCTGTATCCCTGGATTAGGAGCCCTTACAGGGTACTATCAGCCGATCTAACTGAGCCCAGATATTTTAGAGAGCTTGTTACTGCTCCCCCTCCTCCTTTTTCATCCGGGCTTGAGACCGGCAAAGGCGGAGTTCATTTTAGCGAACTATGTTAATGACACCAAAGGAATAGCAACGGATATTCTAAGCTAATTCACATACAGCTTTATTAAAACCATCGGTTTTATACAGATTCATCAGAGAAAAGAAGCATAGATAGAGCTCCTATTCTCCAGGCAGCACAGAACCTAACAACAGCCTCCAGTTCCGATACATGTCCAATGGCCACACAGTGCATAGATTAACGTATTTTTCCTTCATAATATTGATAATCGACGTATATTTATTCTTTGTTTTAACATATTCTAAACGGATGGAAATTTTGCCGGGAGGATATTGATCTAAAGAGACAAGGATCGCCTCTCCCGTTAAAACACCAGCTGGTGTTGTGGCTTTGTCACCGACCAGAGGCCGATAGTTTGCGGCGACGGTCAATAGATGGCGTCTGGTTTTAGACGTCTATTTTTACGGGAGAAGCGACCCTTGTCTTTTTAGATATTCTAAACGGTCTAACGTGTTTTAAGCTAATTAAAACTATTTTACGTTTTTTTTTTTCACAAAGAGTATCTTTTTTTAATTGAAAGTCAAGCTTTCAAGTTGAAATTTCTCTTCTTCATATAAAGAAACTAGCCGAATGACCCGGGCAACGCCCGTGTTTTACCCGATTGAATGTTTTGATTCAAATACTATTTGTTACAATTATAAATTGGCGCCTTAAATAAATGCATATTTTAGTTAATAACTATATCCTATGTGCTTTATCTGTCTATGTACTGTTGGCTTCCGTAGGCGTCTCTTACTGGGAAAAAGAAAGAGAGGATTCCATTTGGTTATTAACTAATATATGCATTTATTTAAGGAGCGTCCCGCTCCAACACAATAGTTAGAGAAATGGGGGGGGGGGCAAAGGTGGCGTGATCGTAGCCGACCAATAGGAGGGCGCCATTCCAAAAAAAAAAAAAAAAAAAAGCAAACCGTGACAGAGGCCACGCATGACGCTCGTAACTGTATATAGAATATCGACTATGCAAACTGTCCTGCTTAGGAAATAGTCGATATTTTTCTAGATGAAGAAGAGCGATTTTAACTTGAAAGCTTTAAAATGAATTTTAAAAAATTGTGAAAAAAATTTATATAATTTTTAATTGTCTCTCTCACAATTTAACCTTGAATCGGGATTCTTTAAATGCCTTTGTGATGCTTAATAAGCATAATTTTTTTTTAATATGTTCACAATTTAACAGGTTTTTACAAATAAAGTATTTCTCGAATAACTCGTCTGCTGCGCGTAAAGTTGCATAACTGAATGTTCGAAAGAACAAATTTATCTATTTCTAAGCATCCGTTTTTCATATTCATCACCCTAATGCATTCTCTGAAGGCAGGATGGCTCCAGGCACCTAGGTTACCTAGATGTTACTTAGATTCTTCTGGTAGTTGGCGATCTACGGATACGTTCCAGGAGCCTGGGTTACCTAGATGTTACTTAGATTCTTCTGGTAGTTGGCGATCTACGGATACGTTCCAGGAGCCTGGGTTACCTAGATGTTACTTAGATTCTTCTGGTAGTTGGCGATCTACGGATACGTTCCAGGAGCCTGGGTTACCTAGATGTTACTTAGATTCTTCTGGTAGTTGGCGATCTACGGATACGTTCCAGGAGCCTGGGTTACCTAGATGTTACTTAGATTCTTCTGGTAGTTGGCGATCTACGGATACGTTCCAGGAGCCTGGGTTACCTAGATGTTACTTAGATTCTTCTGGTAGTTGGCGATCTACGGATACGTTCCAGGAGCCTGGGTTACCTAGATGTTACTTAGATTCTTCTGGTAGTTGGCGATCTACGGATACGTTCCAGGAGCCTGGGTTACCTAGATGTTACTTAGATTCTTCTGGTAGTTGGCGATCTACGGATACGTTCCAGGAGCCTGGGTTACCTAGATGTTACTTAGATTCTTCTGGTAGTTGGCGATCTACGGATACGTTCCAGGAGCCTGGGTTACCTAGATGTTACTTAGATTCTTCTGGTAGTTGGCGATCTACGGATACGTTCCAGGAGCCTGGGTTACCTAGATGTTACTTAGATTCTTCTGGTAGTTGGCAATCTACGGATACGTTCCAGGAGCCTGGGTTACCTAGATGTTACTGTGTAAATAAAGTAGAAAAGTTATAATAAAATATAATGTGGCTTATAATTGGAGAACGACATTTGAAAATTATCCCGCATGTGTTTATTTTGAACGAAAAATATAAATTTATTTTAAGGAGAAATAACGATTATTTCTAACCTTAGGGATATAGTATGAAAGGATGGATTGTGAAGAGTAATGATGAACGGAAAAATAAAAGTGTCCAGGGATGGGATTTTCCGTTTATCATTACTTAAAATAAATTTATATTTTTCGTTCAAAAGAAACACATGCGGGATAATTTTCAAATGTCGTTCTCCAAAGTAGAAAATGTTGAAGATAATTTAGCTCCTCTCTTATTCTAATCCCAAAATTTCAAAGTCGATGCGTCCATATCCTTAAACCTAATCATAAACAACCTACAATAACGATGTACCTCATCCTTACATTTCTATCAATGATAATAAGTTTTGGGCATAATGGGTCAAATGAGATTGAAAAAAATAACTAGAAAAAAGAATCATCTATTATTTAAAATTGAAAAAAAGTTCGTACAATGGATAGTATTTGTTGAGAGGAAAATTGTTCCCCTTTTTACCGGCTTATGTAAGTTAGGGACCTACGAATGGGAGCGAGCAAATGGAGCGTGGAAACCTCCATAATCTGACAAAGAAAGTTTCATTTTGAGACCACTGACTACTTGAACGATGGTTTTTCTGTCAACTCTTAATTTCAACATAAGACAATAGCATTCCATCTATGTATAAGCAATAATGATCATTTTAACGCTATTTTCTTATATAAATATCATTAATAAGGTGAAATCTCTGTAGATAACTGCTATGTTTACTTCTAACCTTAAAAAATGCTCCAATGAACCCTGATTCTTGCAAAGGTCCAACCCCACCAGCTCTGGCACATTTGTAAGTGTAAAGTCGAATTACTTTTCGTATATGTAGACATGTGTTGCACTTACAGTAAAAGCAGTCGCCAATTTCTACCAACCATGATTATCATAGCCTGTACCACGTGTACTAGAGATAATTAAAAATAATTTCTAAACATTTCTAAGATTCCGCCCTTCAGTGTAGCATATATAAACAGAATGATCCAATACAGTATTAGAGCTCTAAGAAGTGGTCTGGTGGATTAAATTGACGAAACCGCTGAGAGGGTTCACCACTGATTATCCAAGCCCTCCTAATATTTTTCAATCGCAGTAAGGACAGTAGAAGTTTGTTTTATATTTAAAAAGAAAAATTCATCCTATAATGCTCTCATTTCTTATCCTACTTCTGTTTATCCATCTGGCCTGGTGGATTAAATTAGCGAAACCGTTGGGAGGGTTCTCCAATGATTAGCAAAGCCCTCCTAGTATCTTTTCATCGTAATTAGCAATTCTCCGGTAAGAGGACACCTGTCTCTAAAGGACACTTCAGCTCTACAATTAGGTGTTGTCCTTTACAGGGAGATTTTACTGTATATATATATAACGTCATCATATACAACATAACGTTGCAGGAGAATGGTATTCATGTATCAGAAGAGGTATCTCTCCCGAAATGCATTAAAAAGTGATGTTTTTTGGTTCACCCCCCCCCCCCCCCACCAGTAAAAATTTAATTGTTATAAGGGCAGTATACAACAACAACAAAAAGCCTTTATTCAGGGTCACTGACCCTATACAGGATTCACCAGAGGTATGCATAAGAACAAAGCAGTGAGACAAAGGAAATAACGATATATACAGAAGAAAAAGAAAGAAAAAAAAAACAAGAAAGAGAAAGAGGGAAGCAAGAAAAACAACACAAAAAGAGTAGCAGTAAGAAAGTGAGGAGTGAGTGTCACTTGGCCTTCTTCTGAGATATGGACTTGTGGAAACCATAAAACGCCGTAGCAATATACTTATTCTGGGTCATATTGTCAATTATTGATGGAAGTGAAGCACAGAGTTGCCCAGTTTTGAGCATAAGGGTTCTTCTTTCTTCTTTCAGAGCATAGCAATCAAAAATATTAATAAGGGCAGTATAAGTTCGTTTTATATTTAAAAATAAAAATTCGTCCTATAATGCTCTCATTTCTTATGTTTACCCATCTGGAAGAATTGTGCATGGGACAAGTATCCTTAATAAAGGTTGTTGTTGTTGTATTAAAATGGAATCACCAGGTGTCTATGGATATGTTTCTTGTTTTTTAAACCAGGAAGCCTGATGTGATTTCTTCTTAATAATTGGTACAAAGGATTATTTAATTGAATAGGCAACATCATAGAACCTCCATGAGAGGACACCCTGCTAGCGGACACCTCTCTAGAAAGGACAGGATCACCATCTCCTTGGCGGCGAGGTACGCTATCTACGTATTCTTCGTAGATCGCCAAATGCGTGGTATCGCTGGAGACCTGCTTGTGATTCTCCACCAAACTCTGCAACGGTGGTAGAGGCGGCATATTCATTGTACATAGTGTATATAATGCATATTATCTTTTTTTTTAAATAGTGCAGACTGTGTACTTTGAATGTATTGACAAGATGTCAATAAAATTATTTTAATTGACAATTGTCTAGAAAGGACAGTTTTCATTGTCAAAATTACCATTTTTACTATTTATCAACTCTCCGGTAAGATGACACCTCTCCTTAAAGGACACTTTAGCTCTACAATTAGGTGTTGTCATTTACAGGGAGATTCTACTGTATATATATAACGTCATCATATACAACATAACGTTGAAGGAGAATGGTATTCGTGTATCAAAAGAGAAACCTCTACCGAAATGCATTAAAAAGTAATGTTTTGAAAATAGAGCAATCCATAAATAAATCTTTGATTATAAACACAAGGTAATAAGACCAAATCAAAATAAATAAATAGTATGTGACGTTTCGGTAACAGCGTTGTTACCATCTTCAGACAAAAGTACTGAAGTATAATAGTACTTTTGTCTGAAGATGGTAACAACGCTGTTACCGAAACGTCACACACTATTTATTTATTTGGATTTGGTCTTATTACCTTGTGTTTATAATCTATAATCCAAAAATGTGTCTTATAAATCTTTGATTAAAAAGGCATTTAATGGATCAAAAAATCATTTGGTATTGGTAAAATAAATGATTTTTGATCCAATATATGCCTTTTTATTAATAATTTTAAAAAAGTAATGTATTTTGGTTCAATCCCCTCTCTCTCTCTCCCCTCCCCCCCCCCCCCCCCCCCCCCCCCCCCCCCACAGTACAAAACGTTAAAGTGCTGATAAAGAATGTCCTACAACATCAGTTTTGACTGATTCAGACAAAATCAAACCTGTGTTATGTTCTTGTCTGAAAATCGGCACTTGTTACTTCACCAGATTAAACATCTTTTTGGTAAAATCGACCGATTCCATAATCCCTCTTGTAGGAGGTATGAAATCGAAGTTGCTCCTGTACTGATGAGAGACATAGTCCAATACCATGGTATACAGGTTATGTTTTCTGAATTTTCCAAAGCTGGTGTTGTGGTTTATTCTTTATCACCATAACTTTCAATTGAAGTTTAACGAAAAATTGCGCTATATACAAATGTTAAAAGAATGAAAATAAAACCTTTCGCATAGAGTTTCTTTTTTATTATATTTCCCTATATTATATGTCCTTATTTTACGATGGAAATATAATAAAAAGAAACTGTTTGCGAAAGGTTTTATTTTCATTCTTTTAACATAACTTTCAATACTGGAGTGATAGACAAAATACATTGTTTTAATGCATTTTAACGGGAAAGGTGCCTCTTTTTCTAACATTATATACATATTAACTGTCCTCTAAGCTTATATCCATTAGAATATTTAAATACCTCAATCAGGAATTCTTTTATAGTGCCAGATAGAGTTGCCTCATATCATATTAGATGCACGCATGCAATAAATACCACATCAGCCTGGTGGATTAAATTGACGAAACCGCTGGGAGGGTTCACCACTGATGAGCCAAGCCTTTCCAAAATATTTTTCATCGTATTAAGGACAGTAGAGGATGATGCTTTATTTAAACAAGAAAAAAATCGCGAAAAAAATATAAAATATAGTTTCTCAATCTCAGATTATTTTTTGGCAATCTATCCATGACCTTAAAGACCTGATATTTGCATCAGTATATCCTAGCAGTAAATGTTTATAACTAAGATAATACTCCGGCGCAATTTGCATAGTTCGTTATATGTAAAAAATATATTTGCATATTGCTATAGTCTATATTTTAAGCCTTTCTAATCTTGGATGTCTTGCTTTTAACTTCGTAGTGCAATTTTATAGCTCGCGGTTAATGGTAAGACATTTCTTTATCTTTATTTATTTGCATAGCTATTTTGGATTATTTGAAAATTTTTTTTTTAAATTGACGAACAATATAATATAAATTTTAAAAAAGATATATATGGTGGTGGTGGTGTCTTGTCCATGGAGCAGATCAGATCGATCCGTGCACCCTGATCACAATACCGGCCAACTGAGGTGGTGGTGGTGTCTTGTCCATGGAGCAGATCAGATCGATCCGTGCACCCTGATCACAATACCGGCCAACTGAGGTGGTGGTGGTGTCTTGTCCATGGAGCAGATCAGATCGATCCGTGCACCCTGATCACAATACCGGCCAACTGAGGTGGTGGTGGTGTTTTGTCCATGGAACAGATCAGATCAGTCCAGGCACCCTGATCACAATACCGGCCAACTGAGGTGGTGGTGGTGTCTTGTCCATGGAGCAGATCATATCGGTCCTTGCACCCTGATCACAATACCGGCCAACTGAGGTGGTGGCGGTGTCTTGTCCATGGAGCAGATCATATCGGTCCTTGCACCCTGATCACAATACCTACCAACCGAGGTACCTTGTCCGTATGGATGTCCTCTTCTGAATTGATGTCTGCCATACAGAAGGCTGTAAGGATGGTCGGGCAACTGTATATATGGTCCGGAGTGAATTGGGTGTTGTAACAGTTATTGCAGTTCCTGTAGGATCTAGTCATGTCTGGGTTTATCTTCATTCCTTTAAAATGTCCTGTTCTGATTCTTGAAATTGTTGTTGTTAATTCTCTGTTAATGTTGAGGTAGCTCATATGGGCTGGGGTATTTTGGTTTTGGCTGTGTTTTGCAAAAACTGTAATATGCCCCATTAGTTATGTACAAAGAAATTTTTCTTCAGAAAAAAGGGCCCAATGCGGGATTCAATCTTGGCTTTCGAAAACCTTCACTGTCCTCTCCACCAATTCTTTGGATTCTATCCTTTTTTATAATGCAAACATTTAACAATATGAATCAAATTAACAAAAATAACTAATAGAATTTTGAAATACAAGAGCTACACTTCTGACTTTTTTCTTTCTTTATTTAGATCAATCTGAGCAACAAGCCTTTCAAGTCGAAAAGGATTTTCCACACGGCCCTAATAGGATAAAAACAGATTTTAAAGATATCCTTTTTATATACATCTAATCAATATTCATCAAACAAAAAATATATGATAAAAAAATAGCGAAAAAAAAATAATAAAAAGGTCAGGTGTTGATATTAAAAATAAAGAAGGCATTTCCTGACCAAAAGCACATGTGCCTTTAAGATGGCAGAACGCCATCTAGAGAAGCAAAAATGAACTAAACGTTTATTTAACTTGCTCCGTGATATTTGGCCAACCTAATTTCTTGATAAATCATGAAAAGCCATCCACGAACGCGTTTCGCGCTGTTGGCGCTCGTCAGCATGGAGCAGGCTGTACCACTGCGACCAAAATATTTTTGTTCCCAGAGGCTTTTTGAGAAATCAAGAAATGGGAATTTAAGGCCAAATTTGCGTAAATCAATAGATGCGAAAACAACAAGAAAAAATATATATATAAATAAAATTATATTTCAAATCTTATTTAACAACTGAAAAAGTTTGAGAATTATTTGAAATTTCACTTTAGAAATAAATATATGTAATATGGTCCAAAGTTATTACACTGCAATATTTGATGTATTACACTGTTGTAGAATCCTGTCGACTTAACCGTTCTGTGACAATATCGTTGCGGAATTTCTTGTTGTTCGATTTGAATGGTGAGGATTGGTTGAAACGCAGTCGTTTGAGTGGAAGTTTAAGCATACAGTTAGGAATAATCAGGACACGTGATTGGGTTTGAAAATAAAAGGCAACTGGGTTGGAGGGAAGAAAGCTTGAGAAGAGCTGAGCGATTTGACTTATTAATTAGTTGATCACATGGCGATGATTGGATTTAGATGAAATGAGCGGAGAGAGAGATCTCTAGAGTAGATGTTACCTTGTTGGAAGCGAAGGAGCACCTGCCAATTCTTGTTTTTCGATTTAACACCACGAGTTGGCTTCCTTCCCATTGGTCGAAAATGGAACGCCCCCCGTTTTCCTATTGGTTGACCTACTTAAGGGGAGGCTTTCTAATTGGACCGCGGTTCTCTTTGGTGAAAGATATGGTCTGCTTGATAGGAAGTGTCGTGTGCTATTTCGACTTTATTTACTACCGCGTTATCAAAATACGTCCGGTTCTGTCCGGAAATGTTGGGCGTCTCTATACTAATATAACTTCTGCGGATACCAGATACGTCCTGCTTTGTCAGGAAGTATTGAGTGCTTCGCGACTAATATAACTTCTGCGGTCACTAGAGACGTCCGGTCTCTGCCAGAAAGTGTTGGTTTAAACTTAGCTCGCAGGGACCCGGGGTCAGAAGGTTAACTGCGACGTTATTAATAAATATGTTCTCCTCTAGATCTACTTCCTATGTCTTTTGTTACTTTCTTTCCTCCAGTTACCTTATTCTTTTATTAAATCTTTGAAAATCATACATGGTACATACATAGTGGGTCGGGGAGCATACAATTATATACAAATTATGACATATATAGGATAATTTCTCTACATATTGATCCATGCTAAACACCTCTCTACAGACAGAGATCATAGCTACAAGAGATAATTCCTAAGACATGTTACATACAAGGTTTTTACAAAAGTTCGTAAACATTTGCAGAATATTGAAATACCAATATTATTCGCCGTTATGTATAATGTTGTGGCGACCGCACTTTGCTTCAGCGAACTGGGACAAAGCTTCAAAACACATACGGGCAGAAGCTTGGCGGCCCCATTATGCCTCGGCAAGCACGTGTTGGGAGAACACTTCACTACGCATGCGCGGGCGTCATCCGGAACTTTCTAGCGGCTGGCGCTTCCGACACTTGATCTGGCACTCACGCGGTAAACATCTAGGCTTGCTCCAACGGCCGTTACTTCAACCGTTGCTTCTTTTCTCTTTTCATATTTCTGGCTTTAAATAAATTAATTTTAATTATAATTTTATCAGCAGCCTTTCCACAAGCCACACCAACACATCACGCAACAACCATCCTACAATGTCTTTGTATTATCGTAAAGATAGAGGCTGCCTGGCCGGCATTCATATTCATATAAAAAATAGACACTTCGGCCAGTTAGAGTTTTTTATTTTCTCAACGTTTCGACAAAAATCTTTTGTCTTCGTCAGGGGAGAAGTAAATAAAAATAAAGCATTTGGTAAGGCGTTAAAAATTGTTCTAGGGTGCAAGGGCGTTCTCACATGATTTTTCGAATTTAGTACAACATGTTGTACTTGCCAAATACTTTATTTTTATTTACTTCTCCTGACGAAGACAAAATATTTTTGTCGAAACGTTGAGAAAATAAAAAAACTCTAACTGGCCGAAGTGTCTTTGTATTATGTATAAAGTAATTGTAATATGTATTATTATGTATTCGCCGTAATAATACCGTATTATTCGCCAAGTGATAAGAAAAATAACGTTTTAAGAAAAACATGAACTTTTGGGACAACCTTATATTTTACATATTCATCCCTGTCTTTACAATTTAATAAAATCAATTATTATGGTCAAGTATCTTTTAACTATTTTTTATTTCTCAAGCTTTCGGGCCAAAATGCCCTTCAACAGAAGACCTAGAAGTACCACTTCCAGCCAATTAAACACGCCTTATATAATTGGCTAGAAGTGGTACTTATAGTTCACTTGTTAAAGGACATATTGGCCCAAAGCTTGAGAAATTAAAAAAAAAAGTTTAAAAAGACCTGGTCCTGAAATTCTTATTGATTTTATTTACAATGTTACTTATTTTTTGAAAATAGATCAATCCATAGATAAATCTTTAAATAAAAAAGCATATATTGGATCATGCGGCAGGATTATTACTGTTTCGTGCTTTCATAGGTAAAATAAATGATATTTTGATCCAATATATGCCTTTTATTTAAATGTTACTTATTTGCTTCCGTGTTCTTATCGTAATAGGATCTCATGAAAAAGAGCTATTTGGAGTGAAAGCTCTCCCATTTTGTTATCTAAGAAACAAATCGTATAACTAAAATTTACTGATGAATTGTGCCATCTATCGGAATAAATATAAACTAATTGTTGATTTTTAAAACTTTTTCCAGAATTGATCAAATACTCATTTGAAGATTGGTTTATGTAGTTTATCTTTTTTTTTAAATCTCGTATCGTATTTGAAGTATTTATATAAATTATTCTTGATCGGTTATATAAATACTGTTTACAATTCGTAAATAAAAACTATGGAGGCATATCCTGACCAGGAGCACACGTGCTTTTTAGATGACAGAGCGCCATATGGTGGAACAGAAATCAACTAAACATTAATTTAGCCTGTTCCCTGATATTTGGTCAACTTATTTTCTTGATAAATCAAGAAAAGCTATCCACGAACGCGTTTCGCGCTGTTGGCGCTCGTAAGCGTGGAGTAGGCTGTACAACTGCGACCAAAAATATTTTTGGTCCCAGAGACTTCTTGAAGAAACCAAGAAATAGGTATTTAAGGCCAAACTTGCGTAAATACGCATAACATGTGAAATAATAATAGAAAAAAAAAACTTCGTAAATAGTTTGCAAAAAAAAAAAATTTTTTTGGTAAAATAATAAAGTGAACAAAAGATAATGTGATCCATAATTTTTTTATTTCTTGTCTTCTTTACCATCCAGATAAACTCTTCATCTACTGACAATGAGTTTCCAGAATGTTTGCAAGATTTTCCCACTATGTACTAAGTGTCATTCTCAATCTACAACTCCAAAACACATTATTGACTGTATTTACTCATCCATTGATGAGCTCTACTCATCCCCAGCAGACACCATCAACAAGCTCTACAGGGTGGATACCCTGATATGATTGAGTGGAAATAAGAAAGCAGAAGACTCTTTCTTTATTATCCTCAATATCCTTTTTTGCTTAAAGAAACCAGCTTAGTTTTTATTTTTATCAATACAAGTCCGCGATCTATTCATTAAACCAAAACTATAACAGATTTTTCTCACATTGAGTATTCTTTTTAAATTTAAAAGACAAGCTTTCAAGGAAAAATCTATCTCATCTACAGGCTTCTATGACAGTAAGGCCGAGTATTTCCTAATTAGAATTGTAAATAAAAAACTTCAAATATATAATTCTACTGTCCTAAAAGCTTATGTCCATAGTTTGCTTAAATATAATTTCAGAGATTGCACCCTTCAGTGTAGCATATATAAGCAGAATGATCCAATACAGTATTAGAGCTCTAAGAAGCGGTCTGGTGGAATAAATTGGCGAAACCACAGGGAGGGTCACCACTGATGTACCAAACCCTCCCAATATTTTTTCATCGCAGTAAGGACAGTAGAAGTTTGTTTTATGTGTAAGGAAAACATTCATGCTTTAATTTTTTCATTTCCTATATATAGATGGCGTGTTAATAAGAATAAGAGATTCTTCTTAGAGCTATTATATTACAATCTATAAAATAAAAGAAGACAAGTATCTTAAACGGTTTTTTATATACGCAAGCTTTCGGGTGAGAACCCTTCGACAGGCAGAAATAAACGATACAAATTTCTGCCTGTCGAAGGGTTCTCACCCGAAAGCTTGCGTATATAAAAAACCGTTTAAGATACTTGTCTTCTTTTATTTTATAGATTGTAATATAGATGGCGTGTTATTGCTAATTTTCAATATTTTCCAAAATTTTACCTCAAAACATGAATAGCCATAATACACCTGAATCTACCTAAAAATATATTTAAATTCACAAAGTTGCATAGTCAACTATAGAAACGGAATGTAAATATGTTAATATGTCATTTTCACATGTAAAAGCACAGTAACCTATCTCATTTTTAAAAAATATGTATTTAAAAATGGTTGTAATTGGAATTGTAAAAATGAAAAATGTTCTTTTTTTTCCCTTCTCTCATAAATATGTCAACTTGTAAAAGGTGATCGCTTATATATGTTCTGGTAATATATTATTTACATATCTCAGTGAGCATTGATGCAGAAAATTGGTAGATTTTGACTAGATCCTCCCCTCGAAATTTCGGAGAATAAATTTATCTTCTGGAAATATATCTTCATATGTCTTAGGCAAACATAGCTGATCATATTTTGTTTGAGATTTGATGAATGTTAAAGGGGCATGGATAGGACAACCTTCTTCTCAAAGTACACCTATCCCCCGATTTACACGGTACTTGTTTTACACGTTTTCGCTTTTACACGGTTTTCCGAATAAGCTTTTTTTTTTTGTTTTTATCGCACTATACTAAATGCTACTGTGATTGAACACATGCGCTGTGTACACATCTCACGAGGAATCCCGAGCTTATGTGCTGACTTGCTGCACACGCACACTGTGTCTGTATTTCTAATTTTAAAAAAATTTTAATTTTTGATTTACACGTTTTTCTCAGGAACATATGTACCGTGTAAATCGGGGGATAGGTCTACTGTAAAAATGGGATTTTTTTGTTATCTCAATTTAAAGAATATACACTTCGACCAGTTAGAGTTTTATTTCTCAACGGTTTTACACAACTTTTTTATTTCTCCTGACGAGAATATTTTTGTTGAAACGTTAAGAAAATAAAACTTTAACTGGCTGAAGTGTCCATTTTTTACAGATATATGAATGCTGGCCAGACAATCTCTACTTTCAAGGTAATCAATTTAAAGATATCTCTATATGTCCATCAATACTTACAACACCAATTTTCTGTAAGAACAAATTTGTCATAAATTCTCAATGTATGATAGAGATTAATATGAAGGTGAAAAAAAAAGATATATTTATCTGAATTCTCTATAAGTTATTTGGTTAGTAGGTAACTCCAAGTTATTCGAATTCCATTTTGTTGTTGATGAATGCTATGTGGTATTTATGATTGTCTTGACGTCTGGCATTGGAATTGATATCTACAAAGATAAGATCCTGGAAAAATCTCCCTTTTCCATCCTAGACACCTTTTAGTTTATAATTCAGAGCTCTCTGCAATAGATACGGCTCTAAAAGACATCAAATCGCCAAGCAAAATAATAATCTAATCCGACTCAAGAGCAGCCATTTATACCCTTCAAAGCTGCCTCTCAAAGCTTCAAAGCAAGCTTTACAAGCTTGATACCTTAATATGATTGAGTGGAGATAAGAAAGAAGAAGAAGAAGATTTATGATTGTGAGGTGTTTGTGCCTTTTTGACAATTATAAAATGGAGTAAAGTTACAACACATTTTTTAAAAATCAGATTCCAAAACAAGTCTCCAAGTGTCTTCTTTTGTTGCCAACACTTCGAGGCTATAACAACCCTTCTACAGGAATATCAAATATGAATATTAGCTGTTCAATAGATTTATATATAAGTGATATTTACCTAACTTCAAATGACAACTATTTAACATATATGACTTAATTTTACAATTGAATACAAATTAGAAGAAACTTCTTCTTCTTTCTTATCTTCATGACTGGATGAAGTAGAATGCGTCTGCCTTTGTCATTAAGACTGAGAGCACTACTCAGTGGCAGGCCGACTTAGCTCCAAAAGAAATGGCCGCCTCTGACATGAGGAATAGACACCATGTGCAGTGACTCCTAACATGGAGTACAGACTCATCCTGTATCCCTGGATTAGGAGCCCTTACAGGGTACTATCACCCGGGCCAGCTGAACCCAGGTTTTTTTACCGAGCTTGTTACTGCTCCCCCTCCTCCTTTTTCATCCGGGCTTGGGACCGGCAAAGGTGGAGTTAGGAGAAAGAATAAAAACTATGAATATAGATTCTGTATTAAACTATTATAAATATCTGGGATTTCTATATGTCTGTTGATGTACTTAATGGAGACTAAGGCTTTAAGAACTCCTGTACTTACTATTAATATTTGAATAAAAGGTTTGGGGATCTGACAAGTTGAAACTGTGGCCTGTGCTGCTGACTATGTTATGTACTATAAAGGATGTTTTGTCTTTATTTCTTATGTTTCTGTGATGTTCGTCAATCCTAACCTGTCTGTCGGTCTCGACGCTTTTTTTTAAACCAATAAAAGAAAATTTCGGAAAAATTTCGGATAAGCCCTTTCTAAAATAAAAAAGAGAATGGATCCGAAATGCAAAATCGAACTGTTTTACATATGCGAGGTATATACAGTCAATTTTCGATATTGATGTCCCAGGATCGAACCCCGCATTGGACGCATTTTTTTTTTCCCAAAGAAAAATTACTACATCTAAAAATTTAACTTTCTTAAGTTTTGTCCATGAGTTTATATCTAATATTATACCTTTTATTATAAATATATTTAGAAAAAAAAACCAATGCACTCATTAGGAAAACTTAAGGAAGTGAAAATTCTTTGATGTCGCCATTCTTTTTTTTTTAAAGAAGACAGAGGCTGTTCATACTTGGTTATCTCGTGTGTCTTCAATAAAGGCCACTGTAATATCTTTCAGAGTTATTGTCTGAATCCTGATATACATGCTAAAAGGTACAACTTCCTTAAGTTTTGTCCATGAGTGTATATTGGTTATCTCGTGTGTCTTCAATAAAGGTCACTGTAATATCTTTCAGAGTTATTGTCTGAATCCTGATATACATGCTAAAAGGTACAACTTCCTTAAGTTTTGTTCATGAGTGTAGATTTGCCTTAATAGATAATATCTTTACAATATCATTTTTTTACTCTTGTCAGCGAATGGCCAACAGCGTCACATAGGTAATAAGAACAAGACACCATAGTTATAACCAAACTCAATTTCGCTCTCTATCGTTTTTTACCAAAACAAAATAAATAATAATGAACACATTATGAACAATTGACCTTGTTTCCCATGGTGATTTCAACCAGTCAATTATAGCACTTAATTTCGTTTTCTTTTCCACTTTCTCTACTTAGCCTCGTTACAAGAGCTATCCCTCAGGGGACCTCGCCTTCCTTCCGGACCACAGGGGGGTGGAGATTATTTAGCGGTCATTGTGTGAAAGTGGAGCAGCTGGTACAATGGGGAATATTTCAGCGGCTGGACCGCCCCGCCTTGGCCGGCTATATCACTCTCTTCTGGGTGGCGGACATACTGCTCTGATGATGATCTTTGTCTCCTCTTCTGGAGATAGCCTCTCGATAGAGACTTATCTGATTGTATTCTTCAGTTTTCTAATCTTTAGCAAGCCTGTTTTCCTTGGTGTCTCTCATAGGAGATTGAATTATATATCTGATTGTATTCTTCAGTTTTCTGATCTTTTGCAAGCCTGGTTTCCTCGGTGTCTCTCATAGGAGATTTAATTGTACCAGATCTTCCATTTTTCTGCTCTTCAGCAAGTTCTGGTCTTCTGTTGTCTCTCATAGGAGATTTAATTGTACCAGATCTTCCGTTTTTCTGATCTTCAGCAAGTTCTGGTCTCCTGTTGTCTTTCATAGGAGATTGAATTGTACCAGATATTCCGTTTTTATGATCTTCAGCAAGTTCTGGTCTCCTGTTGTCTCTCATAGGAGATTTAATTGTACCAGATCTTCCGTTTTTATTTTCTTCAGCAAGTCCTGGTCTTCTGTTGTCTCTCCTGGGAGATTGAATTGTACCAGATCTTCCGTTTTTATGATCTTCAGCAAGTTCTGGTCTCCTGTTGTCTTTCATAGTAGATTGAATTGTACCAGATATTCCGTTTTTATGATCTTCAGCAAGTTCTGGTCTCCTGTTGTCTCTCATAGGAGATTTAATTGTACCAGATCTTCCGTTTTTATTATCTTCAGCAAGTCCTGGTCTTCTGTTGTCTCTCCTGGGAGATTGAATTGTACCAGATCTTCCGTTTTTATGATCTTCAGCAAGTTCTGGTCTCCTGTTGTCTTTCATAGGAGATTGAATTGTACCAGATCTTCCGTTTTTATTATCTTCAGCAAGTCCTGGTCTTCTGTTGTCTCTCCTGGGAGATTGAATTGTACCAGATCTTCCGTTTTTATGATCTTCAGCAAGTTCTGGTCTCCTGTTGTATCTCATAGGAGATTTAATTGTACCAGATCTTCCGTTTTTATTATCTTCAGCAAGTCCTGGTCTCCTGTTGTCTTTCATAGGAGATTGAATTGTACCAGATATTCCGTTTTTATGATCTTCAGCAAGTTCTGGTCTCCTGTTGTCTCTCATAGGAGATTTAATTGTACCAGATCTTCCCTTTTTTTTATCTTCAGCAAGTCCTGGTCTCCTGTTGTCTCTCCTGGGAGATTGAATTGTACCAGATCTTCCGTTTTTATGATCTTCAGCAAGTTCTGGTCTCCTGTTGTCTCTCATAGGAGATTTAATTGTACCAGATCTTCCGTTTTTATTATCTTCAGCAAGTCCTGGTCTCCTGTTGTCTTTCATAGGAGATTGAATTGTACCAGATCTTCCGTTTTTATGATCTTCAGCAAGTTCTGGTCTCCTGTTGTCTCTCATAGGAGATTTAATTGTACCAGATCTTCCGTTTTTATTATCTTCAGCAAGTCCTGGTCTTCTGTTGTCTCTCCTGGGAGATTGAATTGTACCAGATCTTCCGTTTTTCTGATCTTGAACAAGTTCTGTTCTCCTGTTGTCTCTCATAGGCGATTTAATTGTTCCAGATATTTCGTTTTTATGCTCTTTATTAAGTCCTGGTCTCATGCGGTCTCTCGTATGAAATTGAATTGTACCAGATCTTCCGCTTTTCTGTTCTTGAGCAAGTGCTGGTTTTAAGTAGCGCCATACTTCTCTACCTTAAGTAATCTCTATCATAGCTTTTCCCATCCAGTCCACAGTCCAATTATTCTTACCGCTCTCTTTCTATCCATTATACCTTTTAGAATTTTCTTCATAAATCCATTTCCTCTTCATATAGTACAATCCAATTACACTCATGGACAAAATTTAAGAAAGTGGAACGTCTTTGATGTCGCAGGTCGTAAGTCTTTTTTAAGTAGACAGGGACAATTTTGTTCACACTTGGTTAAATGGAGTGTCTTCAATAAAGTTCACTGTAATATCTTTCAGAGTTATTGTCTAAATCCCGATATACATGCTTAAAGTACAACTTCTTTTAGTTTTATCCATGAGTGTATTATCTTTTTCTGATGACCATCAACACAAGCCACGTTCTTCACCCAATATTCTAAATATTTCTTAATTCCTGTTAATATATCTTATTATTTTGATCTCCCCTCCTCTCCCCCACCCGTTTTCTTTAAACTTCTAGATCCATAAATATAAATCCTTGTGCAAAATTCTTTATTTTCTGTCTTTTTCATATGAGGTCACTAGACATAATAATAATAAAGTTACGAACGCGTTATTGCAATCGAGGGATTTTATTGAAACCATGTTTGGATAACACTCTAAACAAAATTAGATGCATGTTTAAATATTTACATGGTTAAAAAAAGGCTCAATTAGTAAACCTAGAACATACCTAGTCCCAATTTTCTAACCACACACCACGATAGACTGTTACAACTTGTAAAACAACATCATATTTTATTAAGGCAATCTCGTCTTACATAGATTTGACCCAGAGTCTGAGAAAGAAACAAGAAAACAACGGTAGAAAATATTAACAAGTAAACAGGCCATCAGCTTGTGTTGGTGAAGAGATATAGCAACCAATGTGTGTTTCTTCTATTTAACTTCTTTTTTCGTTTTTTTTTTAACGATTTTCTCAGTTTTTCTGCCGATATATAGAACTGGAAGTACATGTAGACAAAGCTCTCATTGGTTAACAAATCGGAGAAAAGCTTGTACATTTTTCACTTGTTTCGATAATATACATATGTGACTGCTATTTTTTGCCTTTACCTTTGAAGTTTGGAGAAATGAAGAATATAATGGAATAGCCTTTCTTGAATTACATCTCAGCATAACTTACAACTGGTACAATACAGTCGATTTTCCATTTAGGACTTAGTCATGGTATCGATCCAAGGCATTGATTGTAATATCTATGGATTATCTATGCAACAAAGGTAGATATTGGATTACATAAGTTACTATGGGCTGTAGGCCATTTAAAATAACTAAGTATATCATTCTATATGAGAGTGGGACTTCACTAAAAGTTTCTTCACGACGTCTATCTTCTGCGATGTCCATGTCGCAATGCCTTACTCCCCACGTCTTGTCCCACTTTCTCAGCCAGCCTGACTGTCTTATCGTTTCGTCCAGAAGGAAAAAAACGACTCGAAGGTCACAAGCCAAACTACGCAATTCTCACACTCTGGCTTTTCTCATGAATAATAGACCTCTCAGCTGACATGTCCTTCCTTTCTCGACAACTTCAAGTCCATTTGTCACCTTTCTTCATGTACAATACTGGAATGTAGGTAATTTTGAGATTCAAGGACACTACTATGACAAACAATACTTTCCTTTTTGTCTTCTCTTCTTGGAACGGATGGATGTCCTTTGCTTAGATGGCGCCGAAATGGTCAAAAAGTCAAATTACGATCTATCTCCCTCTTTCTCTTTCTTTCTCTTCTGACGAGTTAATATTTTGGGCAGTTCATCTTTTTTGAAAATTCGTCATCTTTGAATTGTTACTCTTTGTTGAATATATATATATATAAATCTATGTAGACCTGTCATTATTTTGACGTTGATATATATATCTACTTCTGTAAACCTCGTATGGTGAATAAAACTCAAAAATTTCGCAAATTATTACGAATCTATGGAGTTCGTAGATGAATGGTATAAGTGTGTTGTTTATATATTATAACACAGGTTTCTGGAGATGAGTTTTTTTCCATTTTATTAATGTAATCTTAAGTTTTCGGGCATATCTGCCCTTCTACAGGAGTACATAAAACGAATAATAATATTGTAGCTAAGTATTTATTATATTTGATGTACATTTTTGATAGTTATAGTATTTATATTTTACTACTCTCTGTAAACTTCCCTCATTGCTTGTCTTGTATCTTATAAATTTTAGTTGATGCTTGTCTCAAATAAATTGCTGTGTCATCCTGAAGTTTGTCTTTCCTAATTTTTACGTTACATTTGGTGGAGATGCTGGGCATATTAGGGAAAACAAACTGAAGATCGCCGAGAAGACTTTGAGGCCATGGGTGCTGTGATCTACATTTTCCAAGAATAGCTCCAGGATTCCACCGCCGTGTCAAAGTCAAAGCTCCCTACAAGAAGACGATGTTCCTGTTAACGATACGACGCCGCAAGAGAAAAGATGCAAAGCTAATAGAGATAAAGTTTCAAGACTAAGGAAATCCTTGGCAGAAGCATGTTAGATCCATGTCAGTATCTACAATATTTGCAAGCTATGGGTCACAGCTCCCATAGGAAAAGAGCTATGTAGCAAAGTATTTATTATATTTGATGTACAGATAATTTTTTGCTAGTTAGGAAACTTCCCTCATTGTTTGTTTCTTATAAATATTGATTTTGTTCTTGCATTAAATAAATTACCGTGTTATCCTGAAGTCTGTCTTTCCTAATTTTTTACATGACAATATTTATTATTACAAAGCAATAACGCGCCATCTATACATATAAAATAAAAGGATTTAAAAGCGCGAATGTTTCTTTTATACATAAAACAAACTTCTACTGTCCTTACTGCAATGAAAAAATATATGGGAGGGTTCACCACTGATGAGCCAAGCCCTACCAATATATTTTTCATCGCAGTAAGGACAGTAGAATTTTTTTTTATGTATAAAAGAAACATTCGCGCTTTTAAATCCTTTTATTTTAATATTTATTATTCATTATTATTATATTCGTTTATGTACTCCTGCATAAGGGCATAAATGTCCGAAAGCTTGAAATCACATTAATAAAATGAAAAGAAACTTATATAAACTTGTTCTAGTATTTTAATTTATATCTAGGATGTTTAAATTAGGTATAAGTGTACTGTCGATTTTAGGTAATGATGACCTTGGATCGAATCCCATATTGTGGGTACTTTTTTTATAACGGTTTTATATCTCTAATGTTGTAATGGACGATTCTGCTTATATATGTACCACTTTAGGATGTAATCTTTGTTATGGTCTTTATGTAAACTATATGGAAATATGATATTAGAATTCATATTTAGCGCGTTATTCTTTTATGCCTATATAGAAATATATACAATGCATTAAATTTATTTTAAATTCTGTAACCTCTAAACGCTATACTTTTATTATCATTAATAATAAGCTGCAGTAGGTGATCAATATGCAAGAATAAAAAGCAAAAGTTTTGAGTCAAAAAGGAAAAGGTTGTGACTAGATTTGCTCAATTCTATTCTTAATTTCTTCAATTCGCACAACCTGAGGCTATGATTGAAATACCAGTAAGGTATAAGTCTATCTTGCTGAGTTAGTTGTTTATGTACATTCCAGGCCATAGGTGGAGTTGGGGCTGTATATTTAGATTTGACCATGGACGGAAGGTCGGACATGGGGAGGAACAAGGCCATAGCGTCATAGACTCCACCTCTTTTGTAATTCATCAGCTTCATCAACTCTACCTTTGACATCCTTCCTTATAATGGTAGATATTGATACACGTAGTGTTATTACAGGATTATTATTCGGAGAATATTCCATTGCATTCCAAAAACAAAACCTTTCGATAAAATAATTCCCTGAATCAATATTAAAATAAGAACATTAAGCCTCCAGGAAAAATATTCTTTTTTAAAATATTTTCTCCCGTAGAAAGGCTTTCTTGCCCGAAAACTTGAGAGATTTTTTTAATAAAAAATATTTTTAAAAGAAACTTCTCCCTGGAGGCTTAATGTTATTGTTTTAACAAAACCTTTATTGGAATATATTGACCTACATAGGATATTCCTGATTAAACATACAGCTATTCACATATGGAGATTTTTTTTGCAATCTTTTAGCATTCTTTAGTTTCCTTGAGTTTCCAGAAATCATATAAAGACATGATAGAGGATTTTTCTTCTTCTAACCTCTTTATATTGCATTTTATATATATTTTTTATATGTATTTTATAATATACATTTGCGCGCCATCTGTTATGAGAATTCGAAAATATTATAAAAGCGTATGATTCTTTTAATTACAGTATTATTACAGTAGAAATTTGTTTAATTTTTAAAAGAATCATACCTGTCTATAATAGTTTCGAATTCTTGTATTTTTATGTTAAGTTTTTGAAAAGTTTTATTCTTCTACAGGTCAAATGGATTTGTACAAGAGGTTCATTGATCATTATCTATTAGACAAGTTCTTCTTATTTGCATATAGCATTCTGTCACATGTTTCAATAGATATATGACTATCCTATATAAACAATTTTGTAAAAGCAACAATTCGATAAAAATCCGAACTTTGTGCTTATACCATTTAGCTTTGCTATCACCCGGGGTTGATGGAGGAATAGCACAAACTGCAGAATTTTGGCAACTACGCCCGGAGATCGAATCCCGCATTGGACACTTTTTTTTTCTGAAGAAAAATGGCTACAGTGGCATCCGATTCTTGCAAAAGTTCAATCCAACCAGTGAGGGCAAGTAACCAGTAAGTGAAATTGACCAAACGGGGATCTATGAAATTCTTGTAAGTGCAAAAGTCGAACTTCTGTCTACATGTGTAGACATGTAGTGCATTACAGTAAAAATTCAGTCGCTAACTACCCACCATGATTAGAATAGCCTGTACCACACACATGTGAATATGAGATAAGTAAAAAGAAAAAATTCTCTATTTATTTATTTTTCCACAACCTATAGGTTGTTGATCAGTATTCTTGTTTTCCTAGAAGTTTATTTCTAAGGTCAGATGATATTATAAGGTCTTGAAATTGTTCATGAATTCCATTTTCTGCACACACACATTCCCATTTCCCCCCTTCCCTTTATTGTAATATCCTACACATCTACTGCGATATGGTAGTATATAGAGTCCATTTTTAACAACCAGATTCTTGGATTGAATTCCATACAAGGTAATATTTTCATAAAATTCTTTTGCTTTAATGGCCCTCCAACTTGTACCAGATCCACAAGTAAACCAAATTTGGCTCTGGTAACTTGTAAATGCAAAAGTCAACCCTCTTCCTACATATGTACTCTTGGATTGAATCCCGTACTAAGTATTTAAAAAATATATATATTTTCGCTTTGATGGCTCTTCAACTTGTACTTCTACCACTAACCAAATTTGGCTCTGGTAACTTGTAAATGCAAAAGTCAACACTCTTTCTACAGGTGTACTCTTGGATTGAATCCCGTACTAAGTATTTAAAAAAATTACTTTCGCTTTGATGGCTCTTCAACTTGTACTTCTACCACTAACCAAATTTGGCTCTGGTAACTTGTAAATACAAAAGTCAACACTCTTTCTACATGTTTATAGACATGTGGCTCAAACTTGGATTCTTGTGTTTTTTTTTTAGTATTTTCGAGCCACATGTCTATACACTTGTAGAAAGAGTGTTGACCTTTGTACTTACAAGGTGCCGCAGCCAAATTGGTACTTACAAACTTACTATTAAAAAAAACGCACACACACACAAGAATCCCCACTAACAACCATTATTAAAGCATGAACCATAAGTATTTGAGATAATTAATAGCCATTTCTCTCATATAACATTTTAAAGGATTACCTTAAAGACCTACCAAGAAGATCAACAATGAGATCAAGCTAAATTATACTTAAAAAAACAAACAAAATTCCGTAAAAAAACGTTAAAAAAGAGAAATCTCTTAAGAATTTGGATAGATTAGTTTCACCAAGTTCTTTTTACCAATATTTTTTGTGGCTCCTGTTGAAATTTCAGTGGTTCGATGTTTTTTCTGAGCAAATGAAAGAAATACAATTAGAAATTGGCCGTTTGCTAACCTATTACCAGTAATTTGACGTCAGGGCTTTGACCGACTTCAAGGCGGTAGAAGTTTCCCTTTCTCAAATTAGAGATTAAAAAGGTAACTAAAAAATGTCTAGTAATTAAATAGGGTTGTTTGTAAGCTAAATTACAGACGTGACTCCAAATTTTGGAGTTTTCAGGGAAAATAACTGAACATTTAGGGTACTTTTTATAGAGAGTTTTTAGATTTTTATCCTTTTTTTATCAAAGTTCAAAAATCAACATGGTTTTCAACATTCTTTTGCTATTCTTTTTTTCTCAGTTTTATTTTAAATCTTTACAAAGTGAATTTACTTTGTAGCGAAGAATCTTATATGTGTGTGTCTTTCTGCATTCTTCATATTCTTAATAATTATTACTAATTCATGATAAATCATAATTATTGTGTATTAGCATATTTACTTCTTGTATCTGCACAATTTTGCATAGTTATTAATTATGCTTTTATAAGATATAAATACCGTTGTCAGTTTTAGAGTGACAATCCAGTAAGAACGTTAAGTCAGTCATGTACCTTATCTTGTGTTGGCAATAAAAACCATATTAGCCCACGTTTTGGTAAATGGAGAAACACGACAACATAACAATTATAATAATTATTTATAGAATGATCTCCATACACTTTATCGTTATTGTTTTTATCAATATATAACTTTCTTTTTTCGAAAATATAAAGCAATGACGTCTCATTCTATATACAGTTACGAGCGTCATGCGTTCTTAATTCTTCATCTCTGTCACCGTTTGCTTTTTTTTTTTTGGAATGGCGCTCTCCTATTGGTTGGCTACGATCAGGCCACCTTTGCCCCCCCCCCCCCCCCCCCCCACCCCCCCCCCCCCCCCCCCCCCCATCATGCTCCCCCAATCGCTTTTTGGTTTTTGTAACTATTGTGTTGGAGCGTGTCGCTCCTTAAATAAATGCATATATTAGTTAATAACTAAATGGAATCCTCTCTTTCTTTTTCCCAGTAAGACTCACCTACGGAAGCCAACAGTACATAGACAGATAAAGCACATAGGCTATAGTTATTAACTAATATATGCATTTATTTAAGGCGCCAATTTATAATTGTAACAAATAGTATTTGAATAAAAATATTCAATCGGGTAAAACACGGGCGTTGCCCGGGTCATTCGGCTAGTATATATATATAGAGGGGAAAAAAACATGTTGTTTCTTATCCCCTTGTGTAAAGATTACACGAATTCCATGAGTTCATGCTCCTCGAGCTGTTTTATGATAAGCAGCAGCCTCTCCCAAAGGTCCTGTTTAGTCCTGTTAATGAAAACATTAACATGATCAGTCAAGCCCTCCTAATATGTTTTCATCGCAGTAAGAACAGTAGAAAAGTTTGTTTTATATGTAAAAGAAACATTCGTGTCTTAATGTTTTCATTTCCTCTATGCAGTATATGTATTATTCTATAAGTGATTATTATAATTTATATATAGAAAACAAGTGAGAAAAATCTTTTAGCAACCAACATGTCACAAGTCAGGAAAGTTCTAAAATGTTTTAAAGAACACGCCTATATCTAAGAGGTCAACACAAATAAATAATTTATTTGGAGAAAGTTCAGAAGTGCTCTTAAATGTTGTTACTTTTATATAAAGAAAAAAAAAGAGGAAAAATTGAATGGTAGCTAATGTTTCCCTGATGGATTTTGGACAACGGGGGAATGAGAAGTTTGTCTGTTCTAAGTTACTTTCCTCCTCAGAGATTCTAATCTTCTCGAGGACGTCTGAGGAAACTTCTAGCTAGTGAAGTGCTCAGATTGATATAAAAATTGGTTTTATAAACATCAACTTACCAATTGAGAAAAAATATAATATATCCATTATATCATTTGAGAGGAAAAATATCATCCAGGGTAAAAAGTTTCTTGTTTAAAATATATTTAACCTAAGAGCTTTCGGGGCTTTTTTTTTTTTGGAGCTCTTCTACAGGAGTGAATTGCTTCTTCTTTCTCCACTCAATAATCATATTAGGGTATCAATGAGCCTGTAGAGATTTTTGATGGTGTCTCCTGGGGATGAGTAGAGCTCATCAATGGCTGATTCAATAGCTTCTTCCTTCTTACCACCACTCAATCATATTAGGGTATAAAGTCTGTAGAGCTTGTTGATGGTGTGTGCTGGAGATGAGTAGAGCTCATCAATGGATGAGTCAATGCA
This sequence comes from Cordylochernes scorpioides, assembly GCA_030710605.1. Taxonomy (NCBI): domain Eukaryota; kingdom Metazoa; phylum Arthropoda; class Arachnida; order Pseudoscorpiones; family Chernetidae; genus Cordylochernes; species Cordylochernes scorpioides. Next base: position 35,952,665 of record CP092884.1, read on the forward strand.
GTCAATAGCTTCTTCTTTCTTATCTCCACTCAATCATATTAGGGTATAAAGTCTGTAGAGCTTGTTGATGGTGTGTGCTGGAGATGAGTAGAGCTCATCAATGGATGAGTCAATGCCGTCTATAGCTTCTTCTTTCTTATCTCCACTCAATCATATTAGGGTATAAAGTCTGTAGAGCTTGTTGATGGTGTGTGCTGGAGATTAGTAGAGCTCATCAATGGATGAGTCAATGCAGTCAATAGCTTCTTCTTTCTTATCTCCACTCAATCATATCAGAGTATCAAGTCTGTGTAGCTTGTTGATGGTGTGTGCTGGGGATGAGTAGAGCTCATCAATGGATGAGTCAATGCAGTCAATAGCTTCTTCTTTCTTATCTCCACTCAATCATATTAGGGTATAAAGTCTATAGAGCTTTTTGATGGTGTGTGCTGGGGATGAGTAGAGCTCATCAATGGATGAGTCAATTGGATCTGTTACTATTAAATTATTGTTGATTCTATAGTCCTGAAAAACAGGACAATCCAGAAAAATATGTATTGAGGTCATGACCACAAAAACAACTCGAGACTTCCAATGCTTTAATTCCTTTTTAAAAGCTTCTGAAATTTCCATGATTAGAAATGAATTGAGAATTATGGAAGTTTAGCCGGAAATATTTTGGTATGTTGTTAGGGAAGAAGCTTTGAAAAGTTTCATTTGTATTGTTATTCAAAGTAGTCCTTTTAAATTCAATAAAATCCGTTATTATGCTTTTTAATATTGATATAAAAAGGATTTTTATTTTTCAAAAAGTCAAATTATATGTACATAAAAAAAACTCGATCGTTTATCTTTTAATAAGAATACGCTTTGATAGTTCAAGTTGAGATATTAATAAAATATTTTCTATTAATTCTGTTATAATTCTATAACATCAATATAATTAAGAAAAAATACATCTCCTGTTCGTGCAATTAAAAGTTGCTGATGGCTTGCGCCATCTATCGGAATAAACATCAATAATCGTTGATTTTTTTTTTCAGAATTGGCCAAATACCGTTTCTTAATTAATCAAAAAAAGCTAACCAAGTACGCGTTTCGTTACGATTAGTTGATATTTATTCTGATAGATGGCGCAAGCCATCAGCAACTTTTAGTTACAAGATCAAGAAATGCATTTTTTTTCTTTATTTATACACCTGATACAAGTACAAATTCACTTTTGTACTAATTTTTCACATCAATACATTTGTTGGAATCGCTTTAATCGTTTGCAATCATCATTGCCAAAAGTTTTTTTTAATCAATTTTTAAGACCAAATTTTGGTAGTGCTCTATAGAAGAATGTAGTTTAATAATATATGCTTGTTTTTCGTTCCTTTATTTTGTATTTTTTCATTCGGATTTGCCCTTTCAAATCTGTTTATGAGCTCATTTGTCATAATTACAATTATAAATTTCATTATCTCAATATTGATTGTGATTAGCTTTTCCTTTTTTTTTTACCTTCATTTGCGGTGAATCCGTGGTAAATCCATGTATAATAAATTTCCTCCAATTTACCCAGACTAATCTATTAGCTTGATTGTCTTTATATAATTTTTCCTGTGTATAAATATTGTATTACCATTAAGGTACTATTACTGTTTTCCTGGATGTACCCTACATTTCTGCTTGGAGAATCTGTATAAGACTAAAATGTCTTAATAAAGCCTTTTGTTGTTGTTTATAAAAAAATCTGCTATCTTCGTAAAAAAGGTATCCTCCCATTCTAAAAAAGGTGAAAGATGACTTTCCCACCTATGTTGAATGACACCATTTCTCCCCCCAACAAAAACAACACAGGGTGGAGATTGGTTGAGTACCTTGTTGATGTATCATGATGTAATGGGGAAAATGATATTTTTAGAGAGAATTCTATAAAAGTTTTATTGAAAATCTTACTTAAGAATCTCTTGATTGGAGTCTCACATCACGGAATACAGTGACATTATTGTCTATATCATCCATTGGACATTCGGTTATGGACAAACCTCTTCACTATTGAAGAATGATAATAATAATTGTTAGAAAGATCATCAATATAACAGAGAGGTTATCATATGGATAATACTTAAGGAAATGGAAAGTCTGGTGGTCTGTTTTTTTTTATTAGGGAAACAGAAGCAATTTTGTTCACACTTGGTTATCTCGTGTGTCTTCAATAAAGGTCAATGTAATATATTTCAGAGTTATTGTCTGAATCCTGATATACATGCTAAAAGGTACAGCTTCCTTAAGTTTTGTCCATGAGTGTATATTAGTTATCTCGTGTGTCTTCAATAAAGGTCACTGTAATATATTTTCGAGTTATTGTCTAAATCCCAATATACAGATGCTAAAAGGTAAAACTTCCTTATATTTTGTTCATGAGTATATTTAAAATGTGTTTTTTTTCAATAGTTTAATGCAAGTAAATACTTTAATGAGATGTTTTACCCAACACATTCCTTTATCAATGATATTCATAGAATTTCTCCCCATCTGGAATATCTTATGGGTTCATTTGATTATATGATGTACTAAAGTTCTCCTTACTGATGGTATGATATAACCCATATATCACAACAAACATTAACATTTACATGAAATTCTCCCTGGATCATTGTTAATTTCAACTTACCATATGTAATACAAACAATTATAATTAATTGGATGAACACTTAAAATTACTAAGAACAAAAAATAAAAATACTTGTTGTAACGGTATCACCAAAAATACGTCTTTTATTAATGCATTACACATTTGATGCGTGGATCAGCGGGGGAGACACAGTTCTGGAAGGAAAGATCCACGGGGAGAGAGGAAGGTACTGAAGGAGGGAGATATGGAGAGACCATGTGGTCCACCCTCAGTAGAGGAAGGTACTGAAGGAGGGAGCTATGGAGAGACCATGTGGTCCACCCTCAGTTGAGGAAGGTACTGAAGGAGGGAGATATGGAGAGACCATGTGGCCTACCCTCAGTAGAGGAAGACACTGAAGGAGGGAGATATGGAGAGACCATGTGGTCCACCCTCAGTTGAGGAAGGTACTGAAGGAGGGAGATATGGAGAGACCATGTGGCCCACCCTCAGTAGAGGAAGACACTGAAGGAAAGGGATATGGAGAGACCATGTGGCCCACCCTCAGTGGAGAGACCATATGGCCCACTCTCAGTAGAGGAAGGTACTGAAGAAGAAGACGGAAATATACTACATGTCCACACATGTCGAAAAACAAATACACTTTTCTTATTTAATCACCAAAAGTATATTTCTAGCCAAGACATGCACAATGTTAAACACATTTTTTTTCCCAGTTTGATCTATTTATAATGTCACCAAATACTCTATATTTCAACGAGATAGGAAATAGAATTCCAAAATGGTACCATCAAGGAGGTATTGTAAAGAAAGTGAGAAGGATTAAGTTGGAGTTTTGAGGAAGAGGGAAGAATGGAGATATAAACCTTCCTAACACCCAGGAAATTATAACGTTAAACTAGGTACGTCGACATTTGCCATTGTTGTCTCAAGTTTTAGGGCGAATACTTTCATATATAAGGGGATTTTTGACTTCTAAGATATCTTCCAATTGTCTTGGATCCTTATTGTAGTGTAGCAATGTGTTATTTCGTACTTCCAATTAACCAACACACGCTCAACAACAACAACAACAACAAAAAGAACAAGATCTGACTATAGGTAGAATCAAATTCTCCATAGAATTGGTCCTCTATTAGGATTACATATAGAGAGACCTCCCTTTATAGTCATTTTTAAAAATACAAAACTAGTTCAAATTTCAATCAAGCTATCTTTATTAAAGCTAATAAATTTAAACACACGAAAGAGATTTGATAACGAAACTTATTTTATTTCAATGTTCATATAATGTTACTAGCCGAATGACCCGGGCAACGCCCGTGTTTTACCCGATTGAATGTTTTGATTCAAATACTATTTGTTATAATTATAAATTGGCGCCTTAAATAAATGCATATATTAGTTAATAACTATAGCCTATGTGCTTTATCTGTCTATATACTGTTGGCTTCCGTAGGCGTCTCTTACTGGGAAAAAGAAAGAGAGGAGTCCATTTAGTTATTAACTAATATATACATTTATTTAAGGAGCGACCCGCTCCAACACAATAGTTACAAAAACCAAAAAGCGAGTGGGGGGGGCTAAGTCAAAAACAAAGTGTCTCGCGTAGTGGCGGCGCCATCGTAGCCACGTGATCGTAGCCAACCAATAGGAGAGCGCCATTCCAAAGAAAAAGCAAACGGTGACAGAGATGACGCATGACGCTCGTAACTGTATATAGAATTTTAAGATTAAATACAGAATATAAATGAATAAATAAGATTAAATAAAGATAAAAAGAGAGAGAAATTTTTTTTTTTTTTGCATAATCTTTAACTAAATCTGTACTTAATTAATTTTATTTCAGTTCTAGCCATATTTAGTCAATTTAAAATGGACATCATTAAGGCTAACACCTATTTCATCTTGGCTGAATCATGGCTATAACTGAATTATAGCTTTGCCGAATCAATGGTTTAGCCGAATTATAGTTTGACTCCAAGTTCTAAAGGTATAACCGAATTATGGTTTGACTGAATATTAAGGCTAGAACCTAATTAAAGATCTCTCTCGACCTAGCTCTAAGGGTATACTTTACTGTCCGGCTCTAGATGAGGAGAGAGAAATTATTCGTCAATAGATTGGTTATGAAAACAATTATCCATATGTTCTAATGGCAAAAGTAGTGAAAATCAAACCCAATGCATTAACTTTTCACAATTTCTGGAAAACAGCACAGACAATAGGTGTAACACAGATGATGGATCCAACTTGAAGAAAGGTTGATGTTAATCTCCACTTTCTGTAGATAACTGTTATGTTTACTTCTGTTTACCTATCTTGGAGAATCCTGTACGGGACGGGTGTCCTTTATAAAGTATTTTTGTTGCTGAATGTGTATATAATGGATCCAACTAGAAGAAAGGTCGATGTTAATCTCCACTTTCTGTAGATAACTGTTACTTCTGTTTACCTATCTTGGAGAATCCTGTATGGGACGGGTGTCCTTAATAAAGGTTTTTTGTTGTTGTTGAATGTGTATATAATGGATCCAACTTGAAGAAAGGTCGATGTTAATCTCCACTTTCTGTAGATAACTGTTACTTCTGTTTACCCATCTGGGAGAATCCGATATGGGACGAGTATCCTTAATAAAGGTCTTTTGTTGTTGTTGAATGTACATATGATGGATCCAACTTGAAGAAATGTCGATGTTAATCTCCACTTTCTGTAGATAACTGTTATGTTTACTTCTGTTTATTCATCTAGGAGAATCCTGTATGGGACGGGTGTCCTTAATAAAGGTTTGTTGTTGTTGTTGAATGTGTATATAATGGATCCAACTTGAAGAAATGTCGATGTTAATCTCCACTTTCTGTAGATAACTGTTATGTTTACTTCTGTTTATTCATCTAGGAGAATCCTGTATGGGACGGGTGTCCTTAATAAAGGTTTGTTGTTGTTGTTGAATGTGTATATAATGGATCCAACTTGAAGAAAGGTCGATGTTAATCTCCACTTTCTGTAGATAACTGTTATGTTTACTTCTGTTTACCTATCTGGGAGTATCCTGTATGGGACGATTGTCCTTAATAAAGGTCTTTTGTTGTTGATTAGGAACATTTTAAGCTTCAATTCTGAAGGGATCATATCACCAGAATGATTAGGAATGTCTGTAGACATCCATTGTTCAGGGATGTAGAAGTATATTTGGTCTTTACCATTACTGGTTGTTCGTGACCTAACTCATACTTATTCTCTATTTCAGCTTTCTTGTTTCTTCCAGGGTCAGTCTGGTGATTTATCGAATTCGGTTAGTTCGTCTTTTTCTGCGTCTACCTCTCTCCCTCTCTCTAGACTGTATTATTTTATATATGTGTATATTTATCAAAATATGTTTATATTTTTATCTATTTTTCATACATTTACCATTATATAATCTTATTTATTCGTATTTATCGAATTTTGTAATTAACCAAATATAATCTTAATAAATCTTAATGTAATAAATCAGTTTCAATCTCTCTCTCTCTCTTCCCCATTACCATTCTTCGAACAATGATTTTTCTCCAAAGTTTTCCTTCTCTTCTGATGATATGCCCATACAATTTCAGAATGCATTATTCCGAATTGGTATATTTTGATGAGAATGGTAGGGTCATGTTAGCTACTGTGTATTGAAAAGAAGGAAGAGAACACCAGTACACTATCTTTCAAGAACACTACATTTACAGTATAGGCAGTGACAAATCTCCATGCCCACAATGATTACCATTGTCCTGTATATTATGTGTGTAGTGTATAGACAATTAACATCTTTTTTTTTTTGACATCTTATCAATACATGCAAAAGTGCACAGTCTGCACTATTGTTTTAAAATAATATAGATTTCAACCATTGACAATGTCACCAACTACCAGGGATTGTAACAGAAGAAAACGTAGCTATTACTCAAATCTATCTAAATACCAAATTATGTTGAGCCAATTTTAACCATTGACAATATAGCCACCTACCAGGGAATGTAACAGAAGAAAACGTAGCTATTAAACAAATCTATCTGAAATACCAAAGAATATTCAACCAATTCCAACCATTGACACTCCCATGGATTGTAAAGCATAAAAAAACATGACTATCTATCAAATATATTAAAATACCAAAGGATGCTCAGCCAATTCCAACCATTGACAATATAGCCAACTACCAGGGATTGTAACAGAAGAAAACGTAGCTATTACTCAAATCTATCTAAATACCAAAGTATGTTGAGCCAATTTCAACCATTGGCAATATAGTCAACTACCAGGGATTGTAACAGAAGATAACGTAGCTATTACTCAAATCTATCTAAATACCAAAGTATGTTGAGCCAATTCCAACCATTGACAATATAGCCAACTACCAGGGATTGTAACAGAAGAAAACGTAGCTATTACTCAAATCTATCTAAATACCAAAGTATGTTGAGCCAATTTCAACCATTGACAATATAGCCAACTACCAGGGATTGTAACAGAAGAAAACGTAGCTATTACTCAAATCTATCTAAATACCAAAGTATGTTGAGCCAATTTCAACCATTTACAATATCGGCAACTTAAAGGGATTGTAACAGAAGAAAACGTAGCTATTACTCAAATCTATCTAAATACCAAAGTATGTTGAGCTAATTCCAACCATTGACAATATAGCCAACTACTAGGGATTGTAACAGAAGAAAACGTAGCTATTACTCTAATCTATCTAAATACCAAAGTATGTTGAGCTAATTCCAACCATTGACACTCCCACGGATTGTAAAACAGAAAAAGACATGACTATCTATCAAATATATCCAAATACCAAAGGATGTTCAGACAATTCCAACCATTGACAATATCACCAACTACTAGGAAATGTACCAGAAGGTAGCTCTATAAATTAAATCTATCTAAATACCAAAGGATGTTCAGACAATTCCAACCATTGACAATATCACCAACTACCAGGAAATGTACCAGAAGGTAGCTCTATAAATCAAATCTATCTAAATACCAAAGGATGTTCAGACAATTCCAACCATTGACAATATCACCAACTACTAGGAAATGTACCAGAAGGTAGCTCTATAAATCAAATCTATCTAAATACCAAAGGATGTTCAGACAATTCCAACCATTTACAATATCACCAACTACCAGGAAATGTACCAGAAGGTAGCTCTATAAATCAAATCTATCTAAATACCAAAGGATGTTCAGACAATTCCAACCATTGACAATATCACCAACTACCAGGAAATGTACCAGAAGGTAGCTCTATAAATCAAATCTATCTTAATGCCAAAGGATGTTCAGCCAATTTAAACCATTGACAATATCACCAACTACCAGGAAATGTACCAGAAGGTAGCTCTATAAATGAAATGTATCTAAATACCAAAGAATCTTCAGACAATTCCAACCATTGACAATATAGCCAACTACCAGGAAATGTACCAGAAGTAAAGGTAGCTCAATAAATCAAATCTATCTAAATACCAAAGAATCTTCAGACAATTCCTACCATTGACAAACCAGAGTTCCCTCATCTCTAATCGGCTACCTCAGTTACCTCGGCCTCCAAATGATCTGGTGATAGAGTGGGTGGTGTCGCAAAGTGGAAGGAAGGAAGGACATTTGCCGAGGTCTTCCACAAATTCTGGACAGTAGTTTGTGAAATACTGTACTTCCAATATCACAGAGGAATCATGTGAGACTATAGCCTAAAACCATCACTAAACCGGAGTTCTCTTGTAAGCTGTCGTTTATCAGAGGTTCTGTTATGTCAGGTCAGGTCATGACGACACTTTCAACTAAAACAAATATCTGATTAGAAACCATAGCCATAACCATAAACCATACGGCTAAACCGGAGTTCTCTTGTAGGTAGTCGTTTATCAGAGGTTCTGTTATGTCAGGCCAAGTCTTTCAACCAAAACAGAATATCTGATGAGAAACCATAGCCTAAAACCATGGCTAAACTTGAGTTATCTTGAAAGTTATCGTTTATCAGAGGTTCTGTTATGTCAGGCCAAGTCCTTCAACCAAAACAGAATATCTGATGAGAAACCATAGCCTAAAACCATGGCTAAACTTGAGTTCTCTTGAAAGTGATCGTTTATCAGAGGTTCTGTTATGTCAGGCCAAGTCTTTCAACCAAAACAGAATATCTGATGAGAGACCATAGCCTAAAACCATGGCTAAACCTGAGTTCTCTTGAAAGTGATCGTTTATCAGAGGTTCTGTTATGACAGGTCAAGTCATGAGGAGTCTTTCAACTAAAACAGAATATCTTATAAGAGACCATAGTCTAAAACCATGGCTAAACTTGAGTTCTCTTGAAAGTGATCGTTTATCAGAGGTTCTGTTATGTCAGGCCAAGTCTTTCAACCAAAACAGAATATCTTATAAGAGACCATAGTCTAAAACCATGGCTAAACTTGAGTTATCTTGAAAGTGATCGTTTATCAGAGGTTCTTTTATGTCAGGCCAAGTCTTTCAACCAAAACAGAATATCTGATGAGAAACCATAGCCTAAAACCATGGCTAAACTTGAGTTCTCTTGAAAGTGATCGTTTATCAGAGGTTCTGTTATGTCAGGCCATGTCTTTCAACCAAAAAGAATATCTGATGAAAAGCCATAGCCTAAAACCATGGCTAAACTTGAGTTCTCTTGAAAGTGATCGTTTATCAGAGGTTCTGTTATGTCAGGCCATGTCTTTCAACCAAAAAGAATATCTGATGAAAAGCCATAGCCTAAAACCATGGCTAAACTTGAGTTCTCTTGAAAGTGATCGTTTATCAGAGGTTCTGTTATGTCAGGCCATGTCTTTCAACCAAAAAGAATATCTGATGAAAAGCCATAGCCTAAAACCATGGCTAAACTTGAGTTCTCTTGAAAGTGATCGTTTATCAGAGGTTCTGTTATGTCAGGCCATGTCTTTCAACCAAAAAGAATATCTGATGAAAAGCCATAGCCTAAAACCATGGCTAAACTTGAGTTCTCTTGAAAGTGATCGTTTATCAGAGGTTCTGTTATGTCAGGCCATATCTTTCAACCAAAAAGAATATCTGATGAAAAGCCATAGCCTAAAACCATGGCTAAACTTGAGTTCTCTTGAAAGTGATCGTTTATCAGAGATTCTGTTATGACAGGTCAAGTCATGCGGACACTTTCAACAAAAACAGAATATCTGATGAAAAGCCATAGCCTAAAACCATGGCTAAACTTGAGTTCTCTTGAAAGTGATCGTTTATCAGAGGTTCTGTTATGTCAGGCCATGTCTTTCAACCAAAAAGAATATCTGATGAAAAGCCATAGCCTAAAACCATGGCTAAACTTGAGTTCTCTTGAAAGTGATCGTTTATCAGAGATTCTGTTATGACAGGTCAAGTCATGCGGACACTTTCAACAAAAACAGAATATCTGATGAGAAACCATAGCCTAAAACTATGGCTAAACCGGAGTTCTCTTGTAGGTAGTCGTTTATCAGAGGTTCTGTTATGTCAGACCATGTCTTTCAACCAAAACGAATATCTGATGAAAAGCCATAGTCTAAAAACATTGCTACACCTGGTCCATTTTGAAGGTGCTCTCTCTTGTCAGATATTCTTCAATGCCAGACAAATATCATGAAGATTCTTTCAGCCAAAACAGAATATCTGATGAGAGATCATAGTCTAAAAACATAACTTAACCTGGTCCATCTTGAAGGTGCTCTCTTATGAGAGATTCTTTCATGCCAGACAATTGTCATGAGAGGTCTTTAAACCAAATCAGAGTATTTGATAAGAGACTACTTCCAGGAGAGACCATATTTATCCATGTTCTTAGACAGTTTCTCATGGGATATTCAACTATAGTTTCTCTTAAAGAAATGGAACATCAGATCTTTTCGCACATGCGATAGGGGACCTCGATTATTATGTCTAAAACATATACAGCAAATTTGTTTATGATGTCTTATCATTAAAACAGAATAAGTTTTCACAACACACAGAGAAGAAGCCTATAAAAAAGGGTTGAAGATCAATCTGAGAAGTAGCTAGGTATGTAAACTTCCATCTAAACAAATTTACCGTTTAAAACGATTAAGTATAGATGGAAATTTTGCCGGAAAGATCGATTCTCCAGTCAAAACAGATTGCTACTACTAAGCGCCATCTATTGACCGTCTCTGCAAACTAGCGTACTAGGGTCGTTGACAAAGCCACAATACCAGCTTTAGAAAAGGGCACTTAGGTGGACGCTTCTCAATTTACCATTACTGGTGTTGTTGGCTTTGTCAACGACCTGAGTCTGCAAGTTTCCGGAGACGGTCATGGCGCTTAATTGTAGCATCGGTTTTGATGGAAAAATTAGGAAAGACGAACTTAAGAATGATATGGAAATTTATTTATCAAATCAATATGAAAAAATAAATATTTATAAAGAGTGGCAATGAAGCAAGTTTATAGAGTAGCAAAATATATAAATATTGTCAAGTAGCTCTGCAACCCCAGTCACAAGAAGCTCCATGGGACACTTGTCAATCATCACTGGACTCCGGGGGGGACAGGTGTGAGGGGTTCTCGGAATCTTATCTGCAAATAAGGAAAACGGAACGGTGGCTGACCACTCTCATTATTATTATCTTTACCTTGGGATAAGTTGTTCTCCCTATAAATACCTCTTGTATATAATTTTATTGGAGAACTAAAAGGTAAATACCCACCTTTATAATAAATTAATTATTCCCTAATTTGCCCTTGCTTTATTTATCTCCGCGACAATATAAAAAAATCAATAATCGGTTCATAAAATAATATATTTTTTGAAAATAGAGCAATCCAAATATATTTTTTAATTAAAAAGGCTATATCGGATCAAAATATCTTTTATTTTACCAATATTTCAGTTGAATGAACGCCACCTTTTTTTTTTTTTTTTTATTGTTGACACACATAAATTGTTATAACACCTTGATAAAGATTGGCGTTCTGCCAACTGAAATATTGGTAAAATAAATGATATTTTGATCCAATATATGTCTTTTTAATAAAAAATAATATATATATTTCGCTTCAATATATATTAGAACTAGTTAGCTGTTCATAATTATAAAAAACATCTTGTATTTCGTTTTTAACTTTACCTTTACGTTATTCGCAAGTACTTTTAGAATACTTACATCGTTCGGCTGAATTTATATTTTAGTTAGAATCAAATTACATAAGAATGTAATTCTTTGTAATTTCATAGTCAAATAAATAAAAATAACTTCGCCTTTGCCGGTCCCAAGCCCGGATGAAAAAGGAGGAGGGGGAGCAGTAACAAGCTCGCTAAAAAACCTGGGCTCAGCTGGCCCGGCTGATAGTACCCTGTAAGAGCTCCTAATCCAGGGGTACAAGATGAGCAGTGTTTGTACTCCATGTTAGGAGCTGCTGCACATGGCATCTGTTCCTCATGTCAGAGGCGGCCATTTATTTTGAAGCTAAGTCGGCCTGCCATTGAGTAGTGCTTCCAGTCTTAATGACAAAGGCAGACGCATTCTACTTCACCCAGTCATGATGATTGTCAAACAGACACCATCAAGGGTCACAACTTGATGCCCAAATATGATTGAGTGGAGATAAGAAAGTAGAAGAAGAAGACATAGTCAAATGAGTTTCTAAAATTGTGTACATGTATATGTGTACATGAAAAGTGCACCTTCTGATATATTAAAAACCTTTATCTAATCATCAATTTCTTTACTATTTTTTATTGAAGTCTCTTCTTAGCTTGCCGCCTGTCTTTTGGATGATTTCCCCTATTGGGTTGATTAGAAGCCACAAATTCATTCCAAACGAAAACTATTGCATTGTTATTTGTCGATTTTTATTGAAAATCTAATTTAGATATTTAGGGTTATGCTTTATTTATAAAGTTAACAAATATGTTTAAAAATACATATTACTTTGCATTTAAAAACAATCCAAATGACATATATGTATATTAAAACTTAATTCTGTTGACTTTATGTGGCGCTGAGTTTGTTGTTGACACACATTAATATGTTATAATACCTTGTTAAAGGTTGGCGTTCAGCCAACTGAAATATTGGTAAAATAAATGATATTTTGATCCAATATATACATTTTTAATTTAAAAATATATATGTATATAAATAAAAGGAAATTAAATGTAACGAATCAATAAAAAATATTTGAAAATTGTTAAAATTGTACAGAAGATTGCAGAAGATATCTTTTAGACAGATGGAATGATATTTTCTAATTTAAAAATCGAATTTACTTTAAGCCTAATTCCTCCAAAAGATGATATCGTATGTTATCATCACCTTTTCCCGCCCAAAAAGAAATAAATTCCAATCAGACGAACCTTTATGATGAGAACAAGGATGTATTTAGTAGCCGGTATAGCATCAATCAAAAATTGGTAATTTTTATTTCCTGAGATGTGGAAATGGATTCTTTCACGGTGAGAATTAAAGTACATCCTTTCTCTTTCTTCCTCATTTCTTTCTAATTGAGTTGTATTCTGTCAGATGAAAACCCTTTTTGCTTTTTCTTTTCCGATTCATATTGTTTTTTAGCCTTGAAGTAATTCGTTTGGTAAAAATATTCTAGTAAAAATTATCTGGAAATATATATATATTTTTTGAAACCATGAATGGGTACAGTAATGCTTCTTCATTTATTTATTTATATTTTTGTGGTTTTTTTTCTTCTATTTAATGGCTTTACCATTATGTAAATATCTTTACAATCAGAAAAAAATCCTTTGCCAATCGTCTGTTTTTTTTCTTAAGGAGACAAAGGCTGTTTACACTTGGTTATCTCATGTGTCCTCAATAAAGGTTACTGTAATATCTCTCAGAGTTATTGTATTAATACCGATATACATCCTAAAAGCTACAACTTTTCCTTCATCGGGTCATATCCTTAAACAAGGCAAATCCTTCTTAAGGACAAATACGTTAAAAGTACAAACACTTTGAGATATTGTCGCAAAGTATTTATTATTTTATTAACAGAGTGTCATTTTTGATGTTTATACTTTGATACTCTGTAAACTTCCCTCTTTGCTTATCTTTTATTTATCATTCTTAGTTTGTTCTTGCCTGAAATAAATTGCTGTCTCATCCCGAAGTTGGTCTTCCCTAATTCCCCAGGTGGCAATATAACAATAACTTTATTTAAAAAATCCCTCAACGAATGTATCAGACACAAGATAAATCCGTCAACTTGAGAAATCCTTCAACATGACGATGTACAAGTCCTTTTCTAGAATCGACAAATAGTGAATCAGACAACGGTAGTGAGGCAAGCAACATCAAGCCAGAAGTTAGAGAATGTAGGTCACCTTACACCCCGATAAACACTTCTTCTCCCAAGTACCTTTTGTTTCCGCTTCACAGCTACAAGGCTAAATTGGAACTTTACATCACCCTGTTAGGTAAGAGGTTGGCCATTTTGGTGTACCATCCAACCGTTTCTACATATTTTCTTTCTTTCTCTCCGAGAACATTCCTAAATAATTTGTGGTCATCTCAACTCTCTCTGAGTTTGTCCCTTTATAAATTCTCTATAACCATTATTCTCTTTATGAATAAAAAATACAAAAGTGAAATTGTACTGGCATCAGAGGTTGGTAAATTAATAAAAAATGCATCTGATCATGCAATTAAAAGTTGCTGATTTTTATTATTATCATTATTTATTTTATACATGTATGCCTTTACATTTGTCTATACATATATACAATAATTTTAGGCCATGAATAGAATAGTCATATGATGTTAACAATGAGAAAGAGAGAAGAAAAAACTGTGTACAAAAGAAAGAAGTGTCTGTCAATATGTACAATAAACATAATATAAATTATCAGTTTCTTAAAAGATATTTGTTGCTATATAATGTTGCTGATGGTTGGATTTTATTGATTAATCAAGAAAGGATAATTGACAAATATTCAGGAATAATTAAAAAAACAACGATTAATTCATATTTATTATAGATGACGCAAGCCACCAGCAACTTTCAATTTTGTACGATCGGGGGATACCTTTTTTATGTTCTTTGTCGCTTGATTCGATTGTGCTTTATATCAGTGTGTGTTAAAGACATTGACCTTTGAAGAAATTCTCTCTCTATATAGATTAATCGTAGGTATAAAGATATTTATATGAAACCAAATGAGAATAAAATCATCAGAAATAATAATATAACGTTTTATAATAGTGCAATAAATTGATAAATAGGGAGTAATCTTTCGAAATATTTTGAGAAAAATTTGTTTTTTTTTTCTTTACAGATCCAAGTACGCCCTTTTTTATAAATTAATTGATGGATCGACTTTTGACTCAAATTATAAAGGATTCGTTGTTTTGTTTCAATAAATATCTGCAATTTTTTACTAAAGTCCAATAAGGATATCAGTAATTTTTTATTAGCTAGACACAATACTCATGGCACACTCTGTAGGTAGAAAATGGATTCATTCGAACTTATTGCTTTTTTAAAAATAAAAGATAATTTTTTCAAATTAGTGAACTGAATATAAGAGAGAGAGAGGGAAATTTTGAGATTGAAACATATTTATTAATCATACATATAAAATAATATAGGGTTAAAATATATTTAAAAAAAAAACTTTAATGTTATTTTCATCAGACGAATCCCACTGAGGGTCGTCTGGTATGATGTCACGTCCTGAAGTCAGACAGCGTTCAGCGTAGATCGGACAGAACTCCCCGACTATTGCCATGTCGAGGAATTCCTTCAGAACAGACCTCTGCTCAGACGTCAGGTACTCGTCCTCCCTGTTAGAAGGGGAGACAACGGCGTCTTCTATCTCCTCCCTATAAAAGCTTTTATAAAAAGAGAGAGAGAGAGAATTGGGAAGACTTGGTTCATCAGTGGTCAACCTTCCCAGCAATTATAATACGAGATAATATAAGAATTGGAAGCATAAAAGCACTATTGTTTATATATATATGTATATAACATAAATCAAACTTCTACTGTCCTTACTGCGATAAAAAGAAATATTGGGAGGGCTTGGCTCATCAGTAGTGAACCCTCCCAGCGGTTTCACCAATATAAGCTACCAGATCACTACGACTATTGTATTTTTCATTCTACTTACACACTCATGGACAAAACTTAAGGAAGTGGAAAGTCTTTCATGTCGCCAGCGTCTTATTTTTTAAGTAGACAGAGGTTGTTCACTCTTGGTTATCTCGTATGTCTTCAATAAAGGTCACTGTAATATCTTTCAGAGTTATTGACTGAATCCATGCTGAAAGGTACAACTTCCTTAAGTTTTGTCCATGAGTGTATATTGGTTATTTCGTATGTCTTCAATAAATATCTTTCAGTAATATCTTTCAGATTCTGAATCCCCATATATACATGTTAAAAGGTACAACTTCCTTAAGTTTTGTCCATGAGTATATAATCTGTAATTGAAGGTTTACTTTTTGTGATGATGTTTAAAGAAACTATGCAATATGTGAAAAAAAAAATAGTACAAATGTGATATTGTACTGGGATATGGTTCATAAATTAAGAAAAAAGGCATCTCCTTATCGGGCAAATGAAAGTTGATTTTTATTCTGATAGATGGCGCAAGCCATTAGCAACTTTCAGTTTCCCGATAAGGAGATGCTTTTTTTTCTTTTCTTAATATATGGAAGATGCTTCTGTAATTGTCGAATTTTCATAGATATTTCAGCTTCTAGCTCTTTCGCTTAAATATATAAACTATTGGAAATGAATAAAAATATTTATTGTGTGGATATGCAAATGTGGTGTCTAAACATTTAGATTATTTATGGGAAATGTAGCTATTAAGCACGATTTTTTTTTCGAATGAAACTAAATTCTAAAGAGAGAGAGAGATATTTATAACCCATGGAGCGCAGAGCGCCAACTACCCAGGGAGTCCAGCTCACTAGTATGGACTAGTATTGAGCGCTTTTACTCGCGTCCTGTTTTGATTGCTGAGTTGAACCAGTTGACCAGGAAGTTCCATGCTGAGTTTGAGTCTGGAAGTCTGGCCATAGATGTAGGATTGAGGTAGGTCAGTCCAAGCAGGATAGCTGTTTGCATCCTATATCTCAGAAATGCTCTACAGCTGAAGAAAAGATGATCATTTCTCATATATTGTCGCCTATAAGACCTGAAAACATCTACAACCTCCGCCAATAGATGGCGCTTTCGCCTATTTCCCGTTTGGAACTTGTGCGGATAGCGCCGACTGCTGTGGTCCTGTTTCCTGCAGCGAATAGTTGTAAATACACGTTTATATTGGCCCCGGGAGGTGGCGTAATGTAAATACCTGTTGTTTGTTATTTCAGTTATATGTAATGTTTAGTAGTAAATGACAATAAAGGTAGTGTTTGAAGTCTCGGTGCCGCCTGCTGTTGTTCCTCTCGCCATCGCCACATTGCTGCTGCTACTCTTCTGGTAAGTTTCTCGTGTCCCCCCACCATTGGTAAGGCCGAGATATACTGCCAGAGGAAGATAGTTCCACTTGAGCGGTGGTTCTAGGACGTCTTTGGGTGCTCTGCAGGGTACAGCTGCAGAGGGAGATCAACGGGAGCCCGGGTAGGTGATCCACTAAGGAGAAAGCGGCGTCGTCGCGAAGAACCGGAGGGGTCAAGCGCGACAATATGATATAAGTTATTAGAATCTGTCATTTTTTTAAAGCAACGCAAATTCAGACTGATATAAAATACATATATTTCTTGCTTTAAAAAAAATACCATAATTTTTTACTCACGAAAAATTTCAAAATGTTATATCTTTGTTTCAGGTGAATCAGTTCTAAGGCTGAGGTACCTCCTCAATCAGGTTCTTCCAAGTTGATCCAACCATAGCCACAGTCTTCAACGGACTGTAAGACATTTTATCTCTTTTTTTGACCCGCAAATACAGTACGAAATCATGTATCACCCAAGTAATAATACTCTTTACACTGTTTAATGAAAATTTTACTAAAATATTTAGCTAAACTGACCGAATATGTCCATTATGTAATTTAAAAACCACTCGGACACTGGAACACCACATGTTTTGTCCTATTTTATCTCTTTAGTTGGTCCGCAAATGCAATACGAGGTCATGATAGCATATAATTAAGAATATTCTCTTCACTGTTTAAAGAAAACCATGATAAAATATTAAGCTAAACTGACCGAATATGTCCATTGTGGAATAATATAACCGACTCGGACACTGGAGCACCACATGTTGTTCTGTTTTAATGTTAAGAAATGAAAGGGAATTTTTTTACAAAGTATGCAATACCTAACATTTGAT
The DNA here is from genome assembly GCA_030710605.1 of Cordylochernes scorpioides. NCBI lineage: Eukaryota > Metazoa > Arthropoda > Arachnida > Pseudoscorpiones > Chernetidae > Cordylochernes > Cordylochernes scorpioides. The sequence goes on from CP092884.1 coordinate 35,970,582, forward strand.
TTTAAGTCTTGTAAATTCATGACTAAAAACTAACAAAATAATTAATAGAAAAAAATACATTTTAAAAAAGCTTTTATTCAAATACACTAAAAAGGAAACAATAAAATATTTTATCTTCTGTCATTGAGCAATTATATGTATCTGAGTGAAAATAAAAGCGGCGGGGGACAATCATATTTAGAGAAGAGGTAAAAATATAGCAAACACTTATAAAAATCGGTAATCAGCTGCCACATATTAAATCACATTAGGTTCGAAATTCATGATGATCGTCTCCCGCCGCTTTTATTTTCACTCAGATACATCTAATTGTTCAATGACAGAAGGTAAAATATTTAATTTTTTATTTTTTAGTGCATTTAAATAAAATCTTTTTTTAAATGTATTTTATCTATTAATTATTTTTCTGTCTAAAGTTAACAAATGAAAGGTTTTAAAAAAAAAATGGATCAAATATCTAGCTCTGGAGGCTGTTGTCTAGGACGACAAAGAATAAATCCAATACATTGGGCCTGTACAAGTTTTACAGGGCTGTGTAAGAGAAGAAGCATTGATAAAAGAGAACCGTATGTAAATGGATATGTAAATGAACATTCATCTGTAAATAACCAATATTTTATAAGTAATTATACAACTGAGCGGTGTAGGGCATAGGTCCCCGATAAAAAGCTTGTTTTTGTTGTTGGTCCACAAATGAAATAAGGGTTCGTCAACTTGATCTGATGTCTTCAACCTTTTTAGTAGACTCTATCATAGCACCAAGTTATATAAAAAGCATTCAGATAATGTATTTTCCATCTTTACAAAGAATATTCTTCAAGCTATATAGAAATTCTTCATCGGACTTGCAACACAAGCTGTGATGTTTTTTATTATTATATATATATATATATATATATAAATTCTAATAAATACATTTCCGTTGAGAATAGTCAGCTATAGTCAACAAACTTGTCAAATAATAATCAAAATAAGATAAATTCTGTAAATGTGATGGTGTTTTGAATAAAAGTATAAGTTATTAATCCTATATTAAGAAACCTTTCAGAAACAAATTACTGGAAAGTTTGTCTGTCATTGATAACGTAGTATAAAGTGTTTTTTTTTCTTATCCCTAGTACACGTGGTACAGGCCATGATAAACATGGTGGGTAGAAGTAGGCGACTGCTTTTATTGTAAATGTACCACATGTCTACAGATATGAAAAGCAGTTCGACTTTGCACTTACAAATGTGCCAGAAGCTGTTGGTTACTTGCACTCGCTGGTGAGGTTGGACTTTTGCAAGAATCGGGGGCCATTGGAGCATTTCATTTTTAATCATAAAAAAAGTGCCCAATGCAGGAATCGAACCCGGGTCGTAGCGGTCGAAAAACCAACGGTTTAGACCATCCTTCCACCGTTTAGTCTTATACAGATTCTCCAAGCAGAAATGTAGGATACATGCAGGAAAAGAGTAATAGTATCTTAATGGTAACATGATATTTATATACAGAAAAAATTATATAAAAACAATCAAGCTAAAAAATAGATTAGTCTGGGTAAATTGGAGGAAAAGAAATTTTATATCAATATATACTAGAATTTCATATGTAACATAATTAAAGTGTAACAACCCCCAAAATGTGGATACAATTTAACTCGCCAGTTTGTCCATTATGTAATACAAAACAGGATAATAAAGTTTGATTGAGAGTCTGCCGGCGCTAAGACAGGACAAAAGGTCTCCGATTACAGATTCGTTAGTTTGTTTTACCCCGGATCAACAAACAGTTGGATAATAACAGTCCATTTCTCCCTCTCTTTTCTTTTATTTCCCTTCCACTCTACGTCTATTGTCACATATATATAGCTGAAGACCATATATACAATGAATAAATGTTACACGTTTTTGGCACTTATGCGTTTCTTATTATAATATTGTCGCGTTGAAAAATAAACGCGAGGAGAGGTAAACACGAACGGACTTTATTATGTAACGGTCTACCTTAAAATTGTATTTACGTGTATTTATATAGCTACTAGAAGAATGACCCGGCTTCGCCCGAGAAATCCCCCAAGTGAAGTATCCTTCATACTGAAAGTGCATCAATAATAAATAGTAGAAGTGCCATAGAATAGCAATACAGAAGAAACACATAAACTACAGGAAAAAAAGTGTGTAATGGCAAAAATTGTATTATATGAGTGTTTAGGTATTGATTTAATTATTTTTTGCAATCCATTTAGTTGTTTCAAAATTAAAATATAGTTTGAATAAATGAGTTTTAAAAATTTCAAAAAAAAAAAAAAATGCATCGGCCGGGAATCGAACCCGGGCCGCCCGCGTGGCAGGCGAGCATTCTCGCCATTTAACTACCGATGCTTATAAGAAATGGCCATATTTGGGTATTTATTACATTCACAAAAGCAAACAGTGACAGAATTAAAAATTGATTGATGACTCTGATATATTTGTATATTTTAATTTCATAATTCAAAACTATGTAAATCAATACAATCAAAATTATGTAAATAAATTAATCACGTTACAATATAAATCGTCAAAACTACTTCTGCAGAACTTTCTGGGATAATAGAAAAGATTCTGGACTAAGATCGGCCATACCACTTCACCACCTAGATCACTTCTTTAGCTGATTCAACCGATTTCTTAAATCCTCTTGTAGAATGTTATGAAATCGAAGCCCGCCTGGACCTTGTCCTTGTCTACGGCGCTGTCCTCTCTTCTAGGTGACATTCAACCTGCGTCGTCCTTTTGTGTTACCTATTGATGCCTGAAACCCCTTGGCCCCATGACTGCATAAACCTGCCTACCACATCAATCAGTAGACAGGATAACCTTACCACATATATCTATTATTAAAATAAATAACATAATTATATAATTAAAAAAAGTTTCCGGAGATGAGTTTCTTTCTATTTAAAATACCATCTCAAGCTTTCGGGTATCTCTGCCCTTCAACAGGGGAACATATATGATGAATAAAACGCCGCCCAAGATGCGGCAGAGATTCCCGAAAGCTAGATACTGCTTCAATAAAATAAAAATAAACTCATCTTCGGAAACCTTTTTTAATTGTTTTATTAATGTCTAGGAGATTTAAATCAATTTAAACATAATTATAGAAAAAGGTCAAAGAAAAGGGAGAAAAAAATAATTTTAATACAATAATAAATCACAAAATTTCAAACATCACGGTTATTTCACAAGTAGAACTCTAGAATTAGTTACTCTGATAGAGATAGAACTACACCCGTATTACAACCGCAATGTTTAAAGCTTTTGGTTTATTGTTGTAATTAAACGAAACTTTACTTCGTTTTCTTGGATCTTTTGCTAAATCCTACGGATATTATTATTTAGAGATACATAATCACATATAATAAAGCGTCTGTTCGTTGAAGCCGAATAGGATTGGTCCATTCTGTGTGACGTGGCGTGTGACGTGTGACGTGACGTCGGCAATTTATTCGGTGAATATTTGAGGAAAAATTTTTTTTAAATAATTTTATTTTTTAATTTAGCTTGATTATTTTATTTTTATAAACAATGTCTCCTAAAAGAGCCCTTTCTATTGTTGAGGCCATCGAAGCAAAGCAACGTCGTATTGAACAGCAGCGACAAAGACGTTTAAATTCACCCGTAAGAGAACGGAATAATGAACAACAACGGCAATACCGAATGAATATGAGCGAAAATCAAAGAACCCTTCAAAGGAAAAACAGTAGGCTGAGGATGCAAAGAATTCGACAGGGAGATAATCTACCTTTGCCAACAGGGACATGTTTCGAGGAAGATCAAATTCCCCTGCACTTTTGTGGCCAACTTGATCAAGTTTGCCCAAAATATAGAGCAAAGTATTTCGAATTGGAACAAACGACATACAGTAAAACTTTTCATAAATGCTGTTCCAAAGGAAAAGTCGAACTTGAACCGATTCAAACCTCTCAATCCACCTGCTCTAGCCGATCCCGTCCTTGGACAGGCCTTTCTACTAGTTATATAATAATTGTAAAGAAAAATGAAATATATTGCAGCAGCATAATAAAAAATAACAAAAAAAACTGCATGCGTTAATAATACAATTTACAGAAGAAATTCAATAAGCGAAGATCGCCGCTAGTGAACACCTCTATGCAAAGAACAAATTTCATCACTAAAATTACCATTTTTACCATTTAGCTGCTTTCTTATAACATGAAACCTCTCTTTAATGAACATTTTGGCTTTGCAACTAGGTTTTTGTACTTTATAGAGAGTTGCTATTGAATAGAAGAAGGTCGTAAAACAAAAAAAGGCCATGGAACAATTCACCCTGAATAAAAAGAAGACATACAGTAAATTTTGTTGATATTTCATACGTTTCCCAACATGTTAACGATCAGCTATGTTGAAATTTGATTATGCATCATAGAAGACAGTAAAACCTATACATGGGATTCTACTGCAACATAAATTCAACCCAAGGATTACCAAACGATGCTGTAAACAAAAAGACACGACGAAGGTTACGCGGTCACCAAGATGTCGTACTTGAGGTAAGCCAGATGCGAGGTCACCACATCTGGAATGTCACATAATGCCCGTCGTAATTGGAAGAACAATCAGAGAGTCCTGTTCATGGCCGTGGTTTTTTTTTGTCGTCGTTGTTACCTTCTTGGTGTACATAAATAGAGGGAGAAAGAGATACAAAAGGTTTTCAGTCGAAATCTTTTTAGTTATTGTTGTGTAAATTCTTTTTTAGTATATACAAATGTAGTATAATGTATTTTTCCATCTTTACAAAGAATTCGCTCTTCAAGCTCTATAGAAATTCTATATCGGACTTGCAACACGAGCTGTGATGTTAAAGTTTATATCTAAGATAGAGATAATATTTGATGATATTAAAAAGAAGCGCATTGCCAGTAAATTTATTTGCGTAAAATTTGAACGGTAGATGGCAATTAAATTTATAAATTTAAAGTTTATATCTGTAACAATATATTTCAATATATGCAACAACAACAACAAAAAGCTTTATTAAGACCTTTTAGTCTCTCCTTTAGATGCTCCAAGCAGAAATATAGAATACATACAGGAAAAAAAGTAATAGTACCTTAATGGTAATATGATATTTATACGAGGTGTGTTCAAAAAGTATCGCGACTTTTGAATTTTCGCGGGTTACGTATATTCGAATTTCAATTTTTTTGTGACTTTATGTTTGTACTCATGTCTCTCACTTATGCCGACAAGCTCGGCCATTTTGAATGTTCACTTAATTGTTGACAGCTGCTTTGCTTGCAGGTGTTTTGGATAGTCTTCGATTTTTACCTATTAAAAAAAAATGGATCAAAGAACCTGTATCAAATTTTGTGTGAAAAACGAAATTAAGTGCGCGGATGCTTTCCGAATGTTGACTGTGGCATACGGAGAAGCTACCTTGGACCGAAGCAACGTTTATCGGTGGTACAAAATGTTCTCAGAAGGCCGAGAAGATGTGAACGACGAAGAGCGTGCCGGACGCCCGAGCACTTCAACAACAGATGAAAAAATTAATGAATTGGAGAAAATGATATTGGCCAATCGTCGAATCACCGTTAGAGAAGTTGCTGAGGACCGAAACATATCGATTGGCTCGTGCCATTTGATTTTTATTAATGATTTGGGCATGAAACGGGTCGCCGCGAAATTCGTACCAAAATTGCTCAATTGCGACCAAAAACAGCATCGCATGAACATTGCTAATGAGATGTTGGACTCTGTCCGCGACGACCCAAATTTGCTCCAGAGGGTCATAACTGGTGACTGGTGACGTGGGTTTATGGTTATGACGTGGAAACCAAAGCTCAATCATCTCAATGGAAGCTGCCGCACGAACCAAGACCGAAAAAAGCGCGCCAAGTTCGGTCGAATGTGAAAGTTTTGCTGACAGTTTTCTTCGATTGCAGGGACGTGGTGCATCATGAGTTCTTGCCACAGGGTAGAACGGTCAATAAGGAATATTACCTGCAAGTTATGCGCAATTTTCGCGAAGCAATCCGCCAGAAACGCCTGGATTTGTGGAAGAACAAAAATTGGCTTTTGCACCACGATAACGCCCCTGCTCACACATCGTTGCTTGTGCGCGACTTTTTGGCCAAAAACAACACACTAATGATGCCGCAGCCACCGTATTCCCCAGAACTGGCTCCCTGTGACTTTTTCTTGTTCCCTAAACTGAAGAGGCCCATGAAAGGACGACGTTACGCTACGCTTGACGAGATAAAGACGGCATCGAAGGAGGAGCTGAAAAAGATTTTTTTAAAATGATTTTTTGAAGTGCTTCGAAGATTGGAAAAACCGTTGGCACAAGTGTATAATATCTCATGGGGATTACTTTGAAGGGGACAAAATAGGTATTCATGAATAAATAAATAATTTATTGAAAAAACACAAAAGTCGCGATACCTTTTGAACACACCTTATATAAAAACAATCAAGCTAATAAATAGATTAGTCTGGGTAAATTGAAGGAAAAGAAATTTTATTTCAATATATGCTAGATACAATTTAACTCGCCAGTTTGGCCATCATGTAATACAAAACAGGATAATAAAGTTTTATTGAGATCGTATGTATTGATTGTATGTTATATAGAAATATTATTCAATTTCAAATTATATACTAGTATTTCATAGATAAAACTACTCTGTAAATCGACCGCCAGAAATCACGGTTTTCCCTATATAAAAACCAATTGTTGTTGTTTTCCCGTTGGCCGGCTCAAATCTTTCTGTAGATATGTAAATACGTAATCTTTTATTTTCTTTATTCTTCGCGCCTGAAGTCAGGCAGTACTTTTTATCAAATTATGTATTTTATATTTCATATAAGCTCAATTAAAATAGACTAACAAATAATAATTCTCTATCATTTCAAATTTAAATTAATATAATATATATTTTTTTTTTTTGAAGAGAGAGAGAGAGAGAGATTGAGCAATCCATATTTAAAATTATATTCAAGAAAATATGCATATATTGCATTTATAAATATTTTTATTATTCCAATATTTCGAGGGGCAACTCGCTTCTCTTTATCGAGGATGTTTGTGTTTCTCACGAGAGTGGTGTACACGTGCTCGCATGTTTTAGTAAAAAACACAAACATCCTCGATAAAGAGAGGCGAGTTACCCCTCGAATTATCGGAATATAAAAATATTTATAAATCCAATATATGCATATTTTCTGAATATATATATGTCGTAATTTAATATATATCCTTCCAGGAAATAATAAAGAAAAGTTATCGGGGCGATTTTGAGGAGAATACATATCGGAAACTCGTTCCTTACTCACGGTACGCTCGGTATTCTTTAGATAGCTGTTTATCTGGCTTAAGTCATTTTTAGTCTCCCTGTTGTCATCATATTCTTTTTGTTTTAGATTAATTGAGTTGTTTCTTTGATTTTCCTTTCACTCTACGCCTATTGTCACATATGTATAGCTGAAGACCATATATACTGTAATATATAATATGTATATATGGTTTTGACCAAGGACTTAGTTGTTGTTGTGTGATGTAATCAATATATAGCGCGAGATATTCTTGTTTTTAGTTCTTATGATAATTCTGTAATAATAAAATATTATGAAATATCAAAGAATAGGTATATAGCGATGGCGATATTTGGATTCCACAAGACTATATCCCGGAAAAAGGCCACACAGTGTTCTCCCCATCCATTGTGAACTGGCGAATCCTGTATAGGGCGAGAGGCCCTAAATAAAGGCTTTTTGTTGTTGTAATAATAAAATATTATTTCTATGAAAAATAGACACTTCGGCCAGTTAGAGTTTTTTATTTTCCCAACGTTTCGACAAAAATCTTTTGTCTTCGTCAGGAGAAGTAAATAAAAATAAAGCATTTGGCAAGGCGTTAAAAATTGTTAAATGCTTTATTTTTATTTACTTCTCCTGACGAAGACAAAAGATTTTTGTCGAAACGTTGGGAAAAATAAAAAAAAACTCTAACTGGCCGAAGTGTCTATTTTTCATAGAAATATGAATGCCGGCCAGACAACCTCTATCTTTACGATAATAAAATATTATGCAAATATATAACTTTTCAGTAGCATACAATCTCTTTTAATAGAAACTACACTAAGATTATTGAATATTAGGTAGAAGAGTATATAACATATAAATGAATAAATTTTAAACGTTTTTTTTTTTGGCAAACTTGTGTTTTTTATTATATAAATCGACAAAACTACTTCTACAGAACTTTCTGGGATAATAGAAAAGATTCTGGTCAAATATCAGCCATACCACTTCAACACGTAAATCCTCTTTTTGGCTGATTCGACCGATTTCAACACTCCTCTTGTAGGATATTATGAAATCGAAGCCTTCTCTGTACTGATGAAGGCCATAATCCGAAATCATGATATACAGGTTGTTGACTTTTGTCTTAGTTTGACAAAAATGATGTGTTTCTTCACACTAATCTGAGTCTAAGTATTCTGCTCAAAAAAGATCAAAACCATGTTTACATCTGATCTACAAGAATTTGTGCTTGCACCACGCTGATGAAGGCCAACAGCCCGAAACGCGTCCGTGGTTAGCTTTTCTTGATTAATCAAGAATAGGTATTTGGCTAATTCTGGAATAATAATACAAGAATTTGTGAATTAAGTTTATTATTGCACAATAAATGTATAAAGATGAAGCAATTCCACGAAATGTTTTCATAGAAAAAGTTTTTTTCTTCTTTAACACAGATACAGGTACGCCTTTTTTATATGAACATTATTTATTTATTTAACAGTTGGGAGAGACACGCCATATCCACAATTAGGATAATTGCGTGTATATCATAACACAATTGAACATTAGGAATCATAAAAATTAAACATTCGATGTCAAATTTTGCATATAGCAATTAGAAATAGTAGCTTGAAATATGTACAGTCAACACTTTCGCCTTGAAATATAGTTCCTGCAGAATCTATTAAACTTAATGTATCGGTCTTTATTGCAAGCAACTTGTTTTGTATTTGTCAGGTAAAGTTGGTTTTCTTCCCTTAGATCAGAAGTTAATGGACAGTTTATCAGAAGGTGTTCAGGGGTTTGTCTTTCGTTTCCACAAGTGCATGTAGGTGAATCAATTTTGCCAATTCTAAACAAATATGTGTTGAAGTCACCATGTCCAGTAAAAAATTGAACGTTATAGAAGTTGGGTTGAACATAGTAATTCTTGAAGTTTTTATATGAGCATCTGTTAAGGTGTCGACACACCTATATTTGCCCTACAATTGTCTTAAGGCTTATTTCCTAAGGGGACAAAGGGTGTCTTAATGACGTTACAAGAAGATTGAGCAATAATGAACTAACTTAATTAAACTCTATATTACGTGTGTATAATGACTGTGGTAAGATTTGTTAATTAGTTAATTAGTTGACTTGATGGTCAGTGCGTTACTGAGTTTGATGGTATTAAGAAAGAAGTTGGTCAGTTGTTCTTTAATACACTTCTAAGAATGGATTCTTTTGTTGTTCATTTCACTTACATAACTCTAGTAGAAGACACTCACATAGTCTTTTTAATTATTATCCCTGGTATATGTAGTACAGATCATGATAATCATTTTTTTTTTTTGCTTATCCCTAGTACTCGTAGTACAGGCCATGATGATAATCATGGTGGTAAGAAGTAGGCGACTGCTTTTACTGTAAGTGCACCACATGTCTACACATGTGAAAAGCAGTTCAAATCATAAAAAAGTGCCCAATGCGGGAATCAAACCGCTACGGTCGAAAACCAACGGTTTAGACCATCCTTCCACCGACCCCCTTATGATAATCATGGTGGGTAGAAGTTGACGACTGCTTTTACTGTAGGTGCACCACATGTGAAATATTTACATAGTGAAAGTAGAAAGTGTTACATACAGAAGTTTAATATATATGGATTTTTTCAACATTAATTTCTTGTGGCGTGTAATGATTTTTATATTACAGATGCAAAACATTCAAAAAGATTTACATTTAAATTTTGAAAGGATTCATTCGAGTCAAAAAAATAGTTTACATTTCTATATATTTTTTGAAAATAGAGCAATCCATAAATAAATACTTAAATAAAAAGGCTTATATTTAATCAAAATATCATTTATTTTACCAATATTTCAGTTTGCTGAACGCCAACCTTTATCAAGGTATTATAACATAACAATATGTTATAATATAAATTCTATATATATGTATGTTATATTAAAATATTATTCTATTTAAAAAATTATATTTCATAGATCCAAATACTCTGTTATATCGACCGCCAGAGGTCATGCTTCCCCTATAAAAACTCGTTGTTGTTGTTTCCTGATGGCCGGCTCAAACCTTTTGTACATTATGTAAATAAGCTTTTCATTTTTTTATTCTTACGCCTTAAGCCAGGCAGTACTTTTACTTTTATTATGTTTTTATATATCCCATAAGCTCAATTAAAGCTATTTTTGATAACTAATTTTATAATCTTTTCCATGACTGCATAACCAAAATCAAGCAACAACTAATAATTTTATATAAATAACAATCAAAATACAACAGAAAATCTATTTTTCAATTTATAATATGCATATACATAGGCGTACTTACAGTATATATAGCTGCTACAAATCTCTAACATCAATATGATTGTCATCGTATATACCATGTATATCGGGATAAAAAAAAAAGATCAAACTAGTATTCGGTAATATGTAACAGAAGACCACATAACTAAAACACACAGTAATATATCTTCTTTGTAGGGGAGAGAGGCTATATACATAATCTAATTGATGTAAATAATTATATGCAAATAATCTATGTCAGGATTAGAATGACGAATCTTGTATGGGACTTTGATTCCAGTAAGAGGCTTGTTGTTGTATATAGTCACAGTGTAGAAAATACTATACTATACCTACTACATATAGGTTTCTCTCTGTATTCTTAGTTCTCTTCTCTTCAATTACTCTGTAAACTGGCGAATCCTATATAGGACGAGAGGTCCTCAATAAAGGCTTTTTGTTGTTGTTTGTTGTATATCTTCTTTGTAAATCAAGGAGACCATGAAAATATTCTAAATTGTAAAACGACGTTTGACAAGTTTTCCCGCAAATATTTCTTTTGAACGAAAAATCCTAATTTATTTTAAGGAGAAATAACGACTATTTCTATCCTTAGGGATGAAGTATAAAAGGATGAATTGTAAAGAGTAATGTCAAACGTCGTTTTAAAATCATAAGCCGAATTATATTGTATGAAAAATATTCTAAATTGTTATTAACAATCCGCATAGTGATGTTCTGAATATTTACTGATAATTTAATGGATCTTCTTCATGTTTCTTATTTCCAAACTGGGTGAAGTGGAATGCGTCTGCCTTTGTCATTAAGACTAAGAGTACTACTCAGTGGCAGGCCGACTTAGCTCTAAAAGAAATGGCCGCCTCTGACATGAGGAACAGACTCCATGTACAGCCACTCCTAACATGGAGTACAAACGCTGCTCATCCTGTATCCATGGATTAGAAGCCCTTACAGGGTGCTATCAGCCGGGCCAGCTGAGCCCAGGTTTTTTAGTGAGCTTGTTACTGCTCCACCTCCTCCTTTTTCATCCAGGCTTGGGACCGGTAAAGGTGGAGGTATTAATGGATAAAAAGAAGACATGGTGTATCTGTGCCTAAAAAGTCAAAATATACGCAGATCCTGGTACATTATCTTTTAGAATCCTTATACCTAATGAATCATCATTCAGCTCAGATGAACAATGTAAAAGACTATTGTATTGTATTAATGAAATGTTGAACAAAACAATATCTAAATTAAGAAATGGAAATATCAAAGCATGAATGTTTCTTTTAAACATAACACAGACTTCTACTGTCCTTACTGCGATGAAAAACATTTGGAGGGCTTGACTCATCAGTGGTTAACCCTCTCAGCAGTTTCACCAATTTAATCTACCAGACCGCTTCTTAGAGCTCCAATACTGTATTGGATCATTCTGCTTATATATGCAACACTGAAGGGTGGAATCTTAGAAATGGTATTCAAGCAAACTATGGGCATAAGAGAGCTTTTAGGATAGTAGAATTACATCTAAATATTTACATCAAGCAATGCTCTTCCACGAACAATAAGTACAAGGCCAGTTAGGCATAAATATATTTAAACTATTTCTTTTTTTGACATGTATCTCTCTTTTTTAAATAAAATCATTTTCTACTGTCCTTGCTGCAATGATAAAAATATTGAGAGGGCCTGGCTCATCAGTGGTGAATCCTTCCAGCGGTTTCGCCAGTTCATATAGTTAATCATAAGGCGATGGATGGCACGTTATTACCTTATATTTAATAACCAAATTGTTTTGAATGTTCGTTACATATGTTCATATCTTATAGGAATGGGATCATAGAAAAAAAACGAATAATTGAAAAATCCATATTACAACAACAACAACAAAAAGCCTTTATTCAGGGTCACTGACCCTATACAGGATTCACCAGAGGTATGCATAAGAAAAAAGCAATGAGACAAAGGAAATAACGATATATACAGAAGAAAAAGAAAAAAAAACAAGAAAGAGAAAGGAAAAATTCATATTATAGATGTACGTGTACGTATTAAAGAGGTACTGATTGTATTCACACATAATAAATATAAGCTATTTGAATGTAATTCTACTGTCCTATAAGCTTATGTTCATAGTTTTCTTGAACACCATTTCTGAGATTACACCCATCAGTGTAGCATATATAAGCAGAATTGTCTAATACAGTATTAGAGCTCTAAGAAACGGTCGGGTAGATTAAATTAGCGAAACTGCTGGGAGGGTTCACCACTGATGAGTCAAGCCCTCCCAATATATTTTTTCATCTCAGTAAGTACTGTAGAAGTTTGTATTATGTATAAAAGAAACACATTCGTGCTTTTAAATCTTTTCATTTTATAAGCTACTAGCCGAATGACCCGGGCAATGCCCGGGTTTTACCCGATTAAATGTTTTTATTCAAATACTATTCGCTACAATTATAAATTGGCACCGTGGATGTCACTTTTGTGAAACGTCCCGCTCCAAACTTTGTGTGTTTTTAAAATATAAAAATAAATATGTAAATTTTCACAACGATATTTGAAAATTATATCATTTTGATTTTCAAATACTATTCGCTACAATTATAAATTGGCGCCGTGGATGTCACTCTTGTGAAACGTCCCGCTCCAAACTTTGTGTCTGAGAAGCGATATTTTTATAGAAAGATGATCTGGATTTTGTTTTCTGCTCGAATGAATGTTTTTCAGTTAGAATTTTGTTCCTGCGTACAAAATAATGAACTGGTTTCACCCGTGGTCTCTGCTTTTAGGAATTTTTCCCGATATAATTTTGTATCTGATAATCAAACATGATACAGCAATATCGTCATCATCATTTTCTGACTAAAAATATATAGTTTTAAGTATTTTTTCAAGAAATGTATGGATTTGTATTTTATCTTTTAAAATGAATAAATATGTTTCGAAATGTGCAGAAGATATAATTGCCCAGTTGACAAAAACCTATTGACCTACCTCCAACCGTCCAATAAAAACAAAATTAAATTGAGTTTCCATAAATGACATTGAGGTGGAAATGGAAAAAAGATATTTGGAATTGCGTACAGCTTTATAAAACCTTGTAAGTGTTGATCCAAACTGATTATTAGATGAAAGGTCTTCCATCAGAATGGACATTAAAACTAATATTATTGGTTTAGCCATTTTGAAAGATAAATACCTTTTTAGCAAATTCTGTAGATCTCATGAATCCTTGGTAAATCTAATGAAGCCTGCATTGAACTGACAATGGTGATTTGCCCAAAATCTTGGTCTCAAAGTCGGTCTTCTCAGTTTGCCAAACCTGGTATTGTGGCTTTGTCACAGAAACTAAACTGTTAGTTTGTAGGTACCTTCAATAGTCTGGTAGATTAAACTGGCGAAACTGCTGAGAGAGTTTACCACTGATGAGCCAAGCCCTCCCAATATATTTTTCATCGTAGTAAGGACAGTAGAAAATGATTTTATTTAAAAAAGAAAAACACATGTTAAAAATAGTTTAAATATCTTTATGCCTAACTGGCCTTGTCCTTATTGTTTGAGAAAGAGCATTGCTAGATGCAAATATTTAAATGTAATTCTACTATCCTAAAAGCTTATGTTCATAGTTTACTTGAATACCATTTCTAAGATTTCACCTCTCAGTGAAGCATATATAAGCAGAATCGTCCAATACAGTATTAGAGCTCTAAGAAGCGGTCTGGTAGATTAATTTGAAGAGATCACTGAAAGGGTTTACCACTGATAAGCCAAGCCCTCCCAATATATTTTTTTCATCGCAGTAAGGACAGTAGAAGTTTGTTTTATGTTTATAAGAAACATTCATACTTTGATATTTCCATTTCCTAATTTGTATATTGTTTCATTCAACATTTCATTAATACAATACAATAGTCTTTTACATTGTTCATCTGAGCTGAATGATTATTCATTAGGTATAAGGATACTAAAAGATAATGTACCAGGATCTGAGTATATTTTGGCGTTTTAGCGACTATTTTGAAGGGAGAGGAGCTCTTTATTGTTTTATATTTCTTTGTATTAATAAAATCAACACTCAACCCTCTCCAAAGTCTTTTCTGATCATTTTATTAGAGAGAAATTGAAACTGATTTATTTCAAAGTCCATATAAGATTATATAAGATTAAATACAAGAATAAATATAAATATGAATAAATAAGATTATATAATTTATTTGAGAGAGATCTCCTATAAAAATCCAACAAGTTTAGAAGAAATGGAAACTCAAATTCTTTTACCTAATGCCCTATTTTTTTTACGCGTGGGCGTATGATGTCCATGGAATAAAAAATCAGTTTACCACCAAATCTCAAGGTAGCTTGAGTCATAAAAAAAGTTGTGTCATTGTATACAAAAACGATTTTAAAAAATGAGCAGTAAAACATCGATGCTCTTCCGTCATCCTTAATTTCTGTTGAGGTTGCGTTCCTCATCCTTGAGCATGCCATAGGAATTCTTTCCTGAACCTGATATAGTATATGAATCCTGTCTATGGTTTGTCAAAATTGTCGATCTCAATATTCCAAAGTAAATAAAGTTCAATTTTAAGCAAAAGTGTATTCCTAGTTAGTTATTAAGTTTAGGTGATTATGTTATTTATATGTTTATTTTATTTTATTTCATTTTTAAATCAGATATTTATTACTATTATTTATATATTTATTTCATAGTTATTTCAATTTTTATGGTATATTTATTTGTTTACTTAATTCGAAATCTCTTAATTATCAATATTTATTTATATATATTACATTGTTTTTCTTTTGATTATATTTACTTTGTTTAAAATGTATATAGTATATGGTTTTATCGCCCAACAAGCTTGTAAGACATCCGTGGTTCACCTGAAGCACGCGACCTGCTGTGTGCTTCATAACAAAATACCTCGTAAAAGATGAACGATTGGTCCATTGAAATATCGGATTAATAAATAATCTTACTACAATCCAAAATAAGCCTTATTTTTAAAAATAAGTTTTAATTATATATAAAAAAAACTCCGCCTTTACCGGTCTTAAGCCTGGAAGAAAAAGGAGGAGGGGGAGCATTAACAAGCTTGCTAAAAAAAACCTGGACTTAGATGATAGTACCCTAAAACAAAAACATTAAGCCTCCAGGGAAATGTTTCTTTTAAAAATATTTTTTATTTAAAAATCTCAAGCTTTCGGGCAAGAAAGCCCTTTAACGGGAGAAAATATTTTACATTAAAAGTTAGAGAGATTTTTAAATAAAAAATATTTTTAAAAAAAATTTTCCCTGGAGGCTTAATGTTCTTGTTTAATATTGATTCAAGGGATTATTTTGTCGAATTGATAGTACCCTGTAAGGGCTCCTGATCCAGGGATACAGGATGAGCAGCGTTTGTACTCCATGTTAGGAGCGGCTGTGCATGGTGTTTGTTCCTCATGTCAGAGGCGGCAATTTCATATTAGAGCTAAGTAGCTTGAGTAGTGCTCCCAGTCTTAATGACAAAGACAAACGCATTCTATTTCACCCAGTCATTATTGATGTTAAATCTCCTTTGAATGAGCTCTGCTCAGCATCTCCAGCAGACACCATCTCAAGCTCTACAAGCTTGATACCTTAATATGATTGTTGAGCCAAGATAAGAAGAAAGACATAATCAAAACATCGTACGAAGAGCTCATCTAAGCTTACGTTATACTTTATAGGTTTAATAATAAACGGAACTTATTGATGATTAGTGAACTTTATTTGCTTTGTAACAATAGCAGTATGAGCATTATCACCATTTAACCATTATGATTAAAATGATAATTATAAGTTCATATAAAAGGGCGTACTTGGATCTGTAAAGAAAAAAAAAACAATTTTTTCTCAAAATACTGTATTTCAAGATATTGCTCCCTCTTTATCAATTTATTGCACAGTAAACTTAATTTACAAATTCTTGTAGATCACATGAAAACAACTTTGTCATTGGTCAAAAAACAATTAATGATAATAATATATTAAAAATTAAAATGGAAAATAATAATAATTATAAAATAAAAAAAATATATATATGAAAATTAAAGGCTTTTGTAAAATTAGTAAGGCAGTATTTTATATAATGTTTTTTTTTTAAACAAAATGTGAGGAAATAAAAAATAGAAACAAATGAAGTTGACTGCGATTATTAGAAAAATAATTAAGTTAAAAGAAACACATAAGTTTCGGGGATTTTTTCATATCTGTTTACACTAGCCTTCATTGATGCTATGGCCTCCAGGAACTTCCTCTGGTGTGAGTTCTGGATGCCCCTGTAAATAGTGGATGTATTTATCTTATATTCTGGGTGAGGGAATAAAAAAAAATATTAAATAATGTTCAGTTTGTCGAATGCAAATTTTACTTACTAAAAAAAAAAGAAGAATGAAATATCAATTATTAGCAAATATGCTTATTTTATTTTAAACAAATTTAACTATATAATATTCTATTTTTGGGCAAATAAGTTTATTAAAGAAAACACATTTCACTAACCCAAAAGAAAAACAAATCTATACATACAATAGAACAAAATAAAATTGGAAAAAAAAAAAGCTTTTTGTTTTTGGTCAAATTAAAAAAATTAAATTAAATATAACATTTATATATAATTATTCAGATAATGCCAAAAAGATATTTAAGATGGTGAAGCGACAGGGAACGATTTACAGTCTAGAGTACAACATAAATATAAATTACGGGAAGATGGTATTCATGTTGAGTAAAAATACCAGACCTCCAGGAAAAACTATCTTCTCAAAAACCTTTTAATATCTAGCATTCAGACACATGAACGCCCTTCTACATGGGAGAAAAATTGTATAATTATACATCAAAATTCAAAACTATTATAGACGCGTATGATTATTTTTAAAATAAAACAATTTCTTCTGTCCTTACTGCAATGGAAAAATTTATGGGAGGGCCTGGCTCATCAGTGGCATAAACTGGCGAAACCGCTTGGAGGGTTCACTACTGATGAACCAGGACCTCCCATTAATTTTTCCATTGCAGTAAGGACAGTATAAATTGTTTTACTTTAAAAAGAATCATACACGTCTATAATAGTTTTGAATTTTGATAACAGATGGCGCGCTAATATGCATCATAATACAATTATACATACATTATACCATGTTTTATCCTATAGAAGAGCGTTCGTGCCCGAAAGCTGGAGATTTAAAAGGTTTAAAAATATATTTTCCCTGTTGAGGCCTGGTATTTTTACTCAATATTGATACAAGAGATTATTATATTAAATGATATTCATGTATCAAAAAAGCAGCCCTCAGTACTGAAGATGGCTATAGCCTAAAACTATGGTATACAGCTTGTTAACCTTTGTCTGAATTTACCAAAACTGGTGACTAATTCGCCGATCTAAATATGCTCTTTTTGGGAAAGATGATCAATAAATGCCTCGTCAGAAGCCACCTATAAGTCTGGAGTTTTGTACATTCGAATAGTTAAGAAAACCAAATAAAAATTTATTAATAAAGCCAGGAACATGTAGCATGATATTTCAGGGTCAGGTTTGTAAGAATTGTGGAAGAGGATCCTATAATTAGGTAAAACAAGGTCGAAGAGACGATCCAAATAAGCATACTGACAAATTGAAATCTCTCCTTTATGGTGACGTGTATAATAGTACACGAACGAATATTTCTACACAGAATAAATATTCCGTGTTGGAAGATTTAAACTAAGTGTTGCGCCTGATTCCTTCAATCAAAACAAGTCGGCCATAAATGGAGCTAGAAAGTTGGACTCTAGATACAAAATAAATATTATTGTTGACAAGATAGGTTTATGCAAATCTTTGGTTGATACTGTTGAAAAAAAAAGAAGGAAAATGTTTTAAAATAATAAATCAATGATCTTAAAATACTTTTAGGCTAACAATAATATAAAAAGAAGAAAGAAAGAGTGATATTTTTGTTTATATAATTAGTAAGTAAATTGTTAAATGTTTTCCCCTCTCTCTCTTTGAAAATAATAAATTTGAAATACTTTCTTAAAAGGTAAAATCGCCTGATTCTTTAAAACCATTTCAGCTGTAGGTAAACTTATTATTTATTGTTTCATCGTCTGAACCATAAAAGATTCCCAACAGATACAGGCACCGATCTTTCAGTGGTCGACTTTAGAACAGCACATTTTGCAGACCGTGACATAAACACTATATATTGTATTTAAACATTCAATTAGGTACAAAATACACTAAATTTAAATGGTTTTAAATATTTGTAAATTTTAATTCTATGTAAGCATCAAAAAGAGCATCACTAATTTTCATGTTAATAATACATACTGTACAAACATGCAAGTATAAGGTAATTGATTAATAAATACAAAGTCATCTCCTTATCGTGCAACTGAAACTTGCTGATGGCTTGCACCATCTATCGGAATAATTATTCCGATTTGCCTTTTTCTTAATTTATGCATCTTATCCCAGTACAATATCACATTTGTACTATTTTTTTCACAAATACAAATTCGTCAAACTAAGGATGATGAGATGCCTTCAGATAAAGAATAGAATTCCACGTTCACACAGAGCGTACAAAAGTCTCTGGATATAAAAACATGTTGAAAATAAGAAAACCTTTTCTTGGTCTCAGGGATTTATAGCGAGGTTTCACTGTGTGTTGTTTTATGCTTGGTAGGTGAGATAATGTACCTCACTTAACTTTAACAATCACTTCTGTTAATCTGCTTCTGTTTTCTGTTGTCTCTCTTCACCTGACAATACTTTAAAGAATATAAATCAATAACGCGACATCTATATATAGCAAATGAAAACATTATGACGCGAATGTTTATTTTCACACATAAATCAAACTTCGAACAGCCTCTAGATACCTACATTGGTAAAGAAATCTATACAAAGCAATAACGCCATTATGCCTAACTGGTCTTGTCCTTATTGTTGACGGAAGAGCATTGCTAGATGCAAATATTTAGATGTAATTCTACTGTCCTAAAAGCTTATGTTCATAGTTTTCCTAAATACCATTTTTGAGATTCCACTCTTCAATGTAACATATATAAGCAGAATTATCATATACAGTATTAGAGTTTTAAAGAAGCGGTCTGGTAGAATAAAAATTGGAGAAACCGCTGGTAAGGTTCACCATTGTTGAGCCAAGCCCTTCCAATAATTTTTCCATCGCAGTAAGACAGTAGAAGTTTGATTGATGTGTGAAGAGAAACATTCGCGTCTTAATTTAAAGAATATTTAGCTTGGTCCACAGATCTGACAATATCATTGTTTTTGGAAAAGCTGAAAGACGAAACAGTTTATAGAATCCTCGTTGGTTCCAGCAACTCCTGGTTTGATAGGTTTGTTAGCTGAGCAAGAGATCCATCCATCCAACATGGCGATATACCACTCTTCTATGTAGGAACTGGTGGAAACTGAAGTTTTCTCTGTAAGTACACGTTCGCTTTTTGTCATCACAAAATTAAAATCATTTTTATTCAAAGATCAATTGGATTCACCAAATAAATATTAAGTTAGTATTCATTTATTTTTATCTCCGCAAAGTAAATTTATATCTTTTACACCGCGTGAAGGCCAAGTTATAAAGAAGGGACTCGGTGACCTAAGAAGGGAGCTTAAAGAAAGACATTTACCTAAATGTTAACTAGACACGGTGAGGGCTCCACGTGATATTTAGATACATAACACAGAGGGGGTTAGAGGTAGACTATACACACCCTCATGTATTGCTTACACCCCTGAACCCAACGTCCCAATTCCGACAACTCGATGAACTCGTTGAGTTCACTATTGGACAACAAAGTGGAATGGAGCGGACTAGAGACCGAAGACAGAACTGCTGACATTGCCAACGCTGAAAGCCGGACTTTGCGTCACACGCGAGGCCTCCCATTGGAGTTTTGCGCCAGAACCAGCAGACTAGTAATCAGTACCTAGTCCTGGGTCTGTGGAGCGAGCCAAGCTGCCGGAGGAGAAGTTGAGTACTAATCCACGTTATGTGACACAGGGTTAAAATAGTGGGTCCTCCCGCCCAACGTGGAATGGTAAATGACCACAGCCCCTGCTGTGATCACCACAGGAGTGTAAGCCTAAGACCCGCCCCGCTGTCAATAGCTACTGTCTAACACTAGTTAGATCCTGCAACAACGTCGTTAGTAGAGCTGGAACACAGGGAGGTCACGGCTCTCCATCTGGAACATCTGTTACACACAGCAGCCTAGAATTCAGACTTTATGGTCGACAGATTGCTATTGTCACCGAGTCCCTTTTTTATTCTTGGCATTCACGCGGCTTGGAATTTAATTTTCTTCGACATTTGATAGGTGTTGATTTATTCTAGAAAAGAATTCACATTAAGAGTTTCTAACCTCCAAAATCGTCTAACCACCAGTTTTACCATATTCCTTCAAGTCATAGGTATCATCAATATGTTATATAAAACATATAAATAGACTTCTGAAGAGGATTCAACTACCATATGTTTTAAGTGATCCATACAATTTCAGGTAGTGAATACAGAAGACCTATTAAAAGACCTTTGACGCCAACTTATACCTCCTTAGCTATTCACTCAAACTGATGTGCAG
This sequence comes from Cordylochernes scorpioides, assembly GCA_030710605.1. Taxonomy (NCBI): domain Eukaryota; kingdom Metazoa; phylum Arthropoda; class Arachnida; order Pseudoscorpiones; family Chernetidae; genus Cordylochernes; species Cordylochernes scorpioides. Next base: position 35,991,798 of record CP092884.1, read on the forward strand.
TTCTTTCACATACATAGCTATTGATTAAACGATACATGTAGTTTTTACACATTTTATTAGTTTTGCTTTCAAATTATCATTTCATTAGCCCCCCCCCCCCCCCCCAATCATTTTTATTTTTGAATACATGTTTCAAAATTTACATTCAAATTATAGTTATCATGGAATAATTCTAATCTTCAACATAATGTTGATGATAGGAACAATTTTCTCTTGTATATACTTCTTTAAAAACATATTGTTCATCTCCAGATATCCTATAGCTGGATATGGTTATATATCAGCATATATATGTATGTTCTTTCTATTTTGTCCTTCACTATGTGTAAATATGTGGAATAGTTATAAAATAGAAACATGTAAATATAGTTAAGGATTTGCATGGTAATTAAGAAAAAAAGACTTCCTCGCTGGAGGGCAGTCGCGTGCTTTTTGCTCTAAACATTCTCTAAAAATAAACGAACTGTAAACAACAGTCTTCGATTGTTTTTAATCTTAGCTTCGAGGCGTAAAGTGAAGTGACCCTACGCTTGCAAACCTACACTATGTATGGACTATAAGTTTATTCAAAATTATGTTTAAATACTGCTGAAAAGACAACACGAAACTGGCGTCATGTTGGTTTCTATCAATCCAACCAATCAGATGAATTTGTCTATATCACGTGATAACACCTAGATATAAGACCTTGGTGAGGAAGAAAGAATCAACGACAATTGTCCAGTCAACAAATGTCACTGAATAGTTGACAAGTGGATTGTGTAAGTCGAAAGACGTGACATCTGAGATTGATACAAGAGTTTTTATTCTTCTGTTTTAGCATATTTCCTTTGTTTACAGAATATTTGAATATGTCACAGAGATTGATTAGAGAAATTCTTACCTGATTTTTCCAACATATTTGATATTTGAACTCGTATATAGATATAATAAATAAAAAGAAGATTTTATGTTGATTATCTTGAGGATTATGCTATGGTAATGCAGTCGTGGTTGAAAATCTTGAAAATGTGATAAAAAAAATAGTCTTGATCAGTAATTGCTTTAATTATCTTATGGAATATAGAAAAAAACATAATTTGACGAAAGTACTGCCTGGATTAAAGCGTAAGAATAAAAAAAGGAAAACTTATTTACATAATGTACAAAAGGTTTGAGCCGGCCATCGGGAAACAACAACAATGAGTTTTTATAGGGGAAGCGTGACCTCTGGTGGTAGATATAAACAATATTTGAATCTATGAAATATAATTTTAAATAAAATAATATTTTTATATAACATAGATTCTCAATTTGTTAGAAGAGAGAGATTATTGTTTCTTGAACAAAACTTGAACCAAGGATTCAGTATTTCATCAAATATTGAGCCATAATGAATTTCTTGAGATCTTCCTGATCTCTAACATATAAAATATATTTATTTAATAAATTTCTATAGAAAAAATATTTATATTTTATTTAGTTTTTAATTATCACAAGTTGTTTTCTATTATATTCGAAAGAGATATATTTCTTTATCAATTATTTTCTTTTGATCAAAAAATTCGTTTTTGAGAATGAGGTATATTTCAAATGGTCAAATTTAAATAAAATAATATCATAGATGCTCTTTCGATTTTCAGATTTTTGGCTTGTTGAATTTCATTTTAATGAGATTTTTTTAACTTAGTAAAATCATAATTTTGTTAATCATTTTCACATTATAATATATTCAAAATACATACACTCACTCTGAAAATATTCGAATAATATAATATCTAATTAGAAACTCTAATGGAATTCAAACAAAATTATACTATAAATTAATTTTAAAATAATTGCCATTGTTACATAGAAGATTCTCCCAAAATTTGGATAGATTATGGATGCCATCATAAAAAAAGTTTTGGTTTCAAAGCATTCCATTCATCAAGCTGATTTCCAACTTCTTCGTGATTCTGAGCGCTGGTCAGCCAACCCTTGTGCCATCGACTGGAAGAGGTGATAATCCGTTGGAGCAATGTATGGAGAGTATGACGGTATAAATACAGAGTATGTCGCTTTTCCTGAGTTTAAGGATGAAAAGCTAAGCTTCCCGCAAATGAGATTTTCCAGGCACAAAGGTATACCTACAAAGAGCTTTAAATAAAAATTCACATAAGATTTTATATGATGTAATACATATAGATATAGATAGTTAGCGTTTAAGACAGAATTCGATGCAAAACAGAGCATTAAATAAAAATTGTTAAAGGAATGAAAACATTAAGACGCAAATGTTTCTATTAAAAAATAAATCAAACTTCTACTGTCCTTGCTGCGATGAAAAATATTGGGAGGGCTTGGCTCATCAGTGGTGAACTCTCCCAGCGGTTTCACCAATTTAATCCACCAAACCGCTTCTTTAGAGCTCTAATATGCTACACTGAAGGATGGAATCTTAGAAATGGTATTTAAGCAAATTATGGACATGAGCTTTTAGGATAGTAGAATTACATTTAAATATTTGCATCGAGCAATGCTCTGGAAAATGACTGACGCTGATGCTTTGGCAAAATACAAGATAATTAAATTAAAAAATAAGAAAATATCGAATATGCGAAATAAACTCTGAGAGAATAATTACAAAAACATTAACAAGACTCGGAACAAAACACTACAAAGGAATGACAATACATTCAGATGGCACAAGAACCTATAGGACATGTAACAATTGTCCTGGTGTGGAACCTACCCACATATTCTCATGCCCAGCAATAGCCGCAGCCTTGCAGAAAATTTACATGAACACAGAGCAGCAGCTTTACACATTCAAGATAGTGGACATTGCTGCTGCTGTAATAGAGATGTATGGGGACATCTGAGGCTCTTCATTGGACACGACAACAACAACAAGCAATGCTCTTCCGTAAACAATAAGGACAAGTTAGGCATAAATTAATACAAAGAAGGCGCCTTGTTGCTTTGTATTAAAAATTTGTTCATGCAATTTTTCTCCTCCTCCTTCAATACCTTCCTCTACTGAGGGACATGGTCTCTCCATACTTCCTCCGCCATCTTCTTCATCTCCTCGTGTCGTCCAGTCCATTGTTTTAGATCGTCTGTGTATCCCTGTCGTCTCCTTCCCCTCGATCTTTTCCCCCACAGGCAAGATACATAGTATTCATCTGTCTTGAAACAATCTTTTTTACGTATAGACATATTATAAAAAAATATTTTTTGAGATAGAATTTGCTTAGGTTGTGGTGGTGTCTTGTCCCACACATTTCAGGTTTTTATTGAGCATGGTTTCCTAGAGTCATGCATGGAGCAGTCTACTCAGCTCTCCCTTTTTCTTCTGAGTTCCACTTATGTTTAAATGTAAGATGTTCAGGGTCCTCGTAGCATATTTCCCACGGGTTCCCCGGACTGCAGGCCCCAGCGCATCAGCTCCCTCGGACGCAGTAGCATGAATCGTCAATTTATGATTTTGTTGCTCCATGGAAAAGGGAGGATGCCATTGCCCCGTTAGTCAGCCACATTTCAGAGTTCCCTGTTCACGGTTACCGTAGCGGCTCGGGGCTCACGACACCGTACTTCGCCCTACAGGGCAGTCCCTTACTTGTGCTGCTTCTCTCCACGTAGAGGAGGACTTCTGGGCAGGATTTGCTTAGGTTGTTTAAAGATAGAGAATATATATTAAGCATTTTTTCTTTATTTTAGAATACAATAATATTATTAGATAATGCTTTGCAGTCGTGAACAATTCTGATCATAATTTGCTTTAATTGTGCTGATAAAGACCTAATAAAGAAATACCTGATTTGAGGAGTAAAGGAGAAAATAGAAGATTACATATTTACATATGTACAAAAAGAGTTTGAGCCGGCCTACGGGAAACAACAACAATACGTTTATATAAGGAAATCCGCGACATTTGGCGGTCGACTTTACAAAGTAGTTTGTGTGTGTGTGTTCTAGAAATTATAATGTCTTCTTCTTCTTTCTTATCTCCACTCAATCATATTAGGGTATCAAGCTTGTAAAACTTGAGATCATGACTGGGTGAAGTAGAATGCGTCTGCCTTTGTCATTAAGACTGGGAGCACTACTCAGTGGCAGACCGACTTAACTCCAAAAGAAATGGCTGCCTCTGACATGAGGAACAGACGCCATGTGCAGCCGCTCCTAACATGGAGTACAAACGCTGCTCATCCTGTATTCCTGGATTAGGAGCCCTTACAGGGTACTATCAGCCGGGCCAGCTGAGCCCAGGTTTTTAGTGAGCTTGTTACTGCTCCCCCTCCTCCTTTTTCATCCGGGCTTGGGACCGGCAAAGGCGGAGTTATTATAATGTTAAAATTAAATACTTTTTTATATAACATACATATAAATTTAAAAAAAAAAGGCATTTCCTGATCGTGCAACTAAAGGTTGCTGATTGATTGCGCCATCTATCGGAATAAATATCAACTAATCGTTGATTTTTCAATAATAAATAATACAGTTTTTGGCCACGTACGCGTTTCGGGCTGTTGGCCCTCGTCAGCGTGGTGTCCATCAACAAACTTTAGTTGCACAATGCAGGAAATTCCCTTTTTCTTAATTTATCCACCTGATCCAAGTACAAATTCACTTTTTAACTATTTTTCACATATATATAAATCGTTCTGAAAATGGAGCAATCCATACTTAAATCATTAGATAGTAAAAAGACATATATTGGATTGAATAAAAGATTTATTTGCCAATATTTCGGCTAGCTGAACGCCAACCTTTATCAAGGCGTTACATTTTTGTATATACAAACTCAGCGCCGCATAGTGTTATAATATCACAGTTGAAATCATTTAAAATACAAAGTAGGTGGAGGAAATTTATGCATGAAAAAATTATTATAAAAATAATAATTACCTTCTTTGTATTTTAAATTATTTCAACTGTGATATTATAACATTATGCAGCGCTGAGTTTGTGTATACAAAAATATAATGCCTTGATAAAAGTTGGCGTTCAGCCAACCGAAATATTAGCAAATAAATATTTTATTCGATCCAATATATGCCTTTTTATTATCTAATATATATAAATATTGTTTAAAAGATAGGTAACAAAGGTCTAAAATTACATGGCAGAAGCTATGACGAAGCTAATGACATGAGTCAAGCAATGACCCCGAAACAACCAATTTACCTAGGAGGAACTACAATTGATTGGAAATTTGGTGTTTTTATCAAATTATTTGGAGGAAGTTTTACTTGTCAGACGGCCTCGAAACTTTCGTCTGGTATCATCAATAGAATTGTCCACAATGATTAGATGACTTCTTTGAAACATAAAATGTCCCGTTTTTCCTTTTTTAACCGGTATTAATATTGTGACATTAGAACTTTAAAGTTTATAAAATTATCTTACGTTTTTGATAAATACAGGTTTTATCCCAAACACTTATAATATATTAACACAAATCAATAACGCGCCATCTATACATATAAAATGAAAGGACCCAAAAGCACGAATGTTTCTTTTATACATACATAATACAAACTTCTACTGCCCTTACTGCGATGAAAAAATATATTGGGAGGGCTTGGCTTATCAGTGGTGAACCCTCCCAGCGGTTTCGCCAATTTAATCTACCAGACCGCTTCTCAGAGCTCTAATACTGTATTGGACGATTCTGCTTATATACGCAGCACTGAAGGATGGAATCTCAGAAATGGTTTTCAAGAAAACTATGGACATAAGCTTATAGGACAGTAGAATTACAGATAAATTTATTTAGGCTCCATACAACGAAGACCAGGGATGATATAGACAGTAATGTCCTTGCATCCCGCACAAGTCAGTAGCTAGAAGTATAAATAAATAGTAAAAGAGAAAACATATTAAAGCAGCAAGCTAAGAGGGGTATTGCTAAGTGAAGTTTTATATACAGAAGGCAAAGAGGTATCTAGAATTGAAGATAGGTAGTAAAGTGAAGATATACTGAACTGGCAAGTTAAGAGGGGTGTTGATGAAAGAAGTGAAATATATAAAGACAGCATGGAACAAAAAATAATAATAATAAAAGGGAGGTAGAAATCTATGGAGGGCTGTTAATTAATGGCTGCCTAACTATTGTGTTATATACAGAGTACAAATAACAAAGATATATAAGAGAGAGCAGCTATATAGTTATAGAGGATTTGTACATGTAAGGAGGATCTTATTCTAGGATGTATCAGGTAAACTAAACTAAACATGAAAGGTCTAGACAACTCCATGATAATGGGAGAGAATTTAATGTGGTTAATAGCAGTATATGTGGTAGCATAGTGGAAAACCATATTCCCAACAGGTGTATTCTTATTGAAAGTATGTATTTTAAATAGTATATGTAGAACCTAAAGCTGGAGGATGCTAGGTGATCATGCAGCATCAATGTGTAAACCTTTGAGTTTTGGTCATGTTTTTATGGTTTCCTGACGCAAATGCGTGAACTATCTATTATTAAAGGTCTATTATTTAAATTCTCATATACTGTGTCTTGAAGTATATGTATATGTTGAATATGGTCGATACAAAGACGCAGAATATGTAATATGCAAATCATGGGGTAGGCGGTTTCGATTCTTATCGAGTCATCAGAAACGGCTGCGTCATCATAACAAGTGACTTGTTATTTAATAAGTGCGTTTGAACTTTTTTTTTTTTTTAATGTCGAAATACTAAAACGTTTTAAAGATGTGTTATTTATATGTTTATAAAACGGTACACACGAACTATAGGGAATTTGAAAAAGAGAATTCAACTGTACCATAGTTATAAAACCGGAAAGAACGTGTCCTATTAATTCCGAATCTGGTTGAGTACATGGGAATTTATTAAATTGCACGTGAATACTCCTGATATATACATCTGGTATATTTGAAGGGGTTTAAATATTTTGCGGGATAGAGTAGGTTAATGATGATAAAGACGCAGATGGACCTTCCTTATATTACGATGAAAGTGTTCAATGATGAGTAGGGGGGTATAGATCCTTTGAGAATGCTACGGCGATTTCTGAGAAGGTTGTGAGAGCCTTCCTATGATCTGATAGTAGATGTGGTTTGTTTGGATTAGGCTTCTTAAGGCACCTTGGTCTGCTCGAGTCCAGAAGAGGACACGCTAAAAGGAAATGGTCAGAGTCAGGGTTCGCGTATCCGCACCTGCAGGGGGATGGGGTTTTTATTTTAAAGCGTTGAAAGTAGTTAGAGAAGGGGCCATGGCCTGTTAGGATGGAGTTAAGGGCGCTGGAAGAGTAGATCCTGTCCGCCCTGACGAATTTGATCCAATTGTACAGGGATCTACCCTTGAGGGAGGCATCCCAAGATGTTTGCCAATCTGAGATCGCTTTTTTGCGGGCGGAGTAATTAAACCATGATTTAGGGGTGGGGATAGGGACGTATGGGGCGGGATATTTAAATGCAAATCTAGCCAGGGAATCCGCCATTTCATTGCCCTCCAGTCCCACATGTGCCTTGACCCAGTGGAAAGAGACTGTTTTGCCCGAGTTAATAATATTATTAACAAGAATCTTATTTCTCATTACCGACCAGCTTTTAGTGTATGGACTAGCCAGTGATTCAAGGGAAGATAGGCTATCTGACGCTAACGTGATTGATTGGTGTGGTTGTTCTAAAAACCATTCAAGAGCCTTGAATATTGCCAAGCATTCTGCTTGAAAAACCGAATTTTCTTCTCTGAGAATGTACGATTTTTTCAGTAGAGGGATATTTCTGGAATATAGGCACCAACCAGCACCCACCCCATCATCAGACTTTGAGCCGTCAGTGTAGATGGTAAGAGATGATGAGTCTGGAATGGATTTATCATAGGTAATGAGGTGGACCTCTGCTGGATGGCAGTACCATTGTAGAGGGGGTAAGTCAACCTGTTCTGGGGTGGGATCTGTATCCATATCAGAGCCTGGGCGTATTAATTCCGCCCTCTTGGATTCGAGCGTTAGGATATTGTTAATAGGTACCAGGCCTGATAGGACCAGTGCGGCGTCAGTACTAAGAGTGTTGTAGCCCCTGCATATAGCAAGAGCGAATGGTCTCTGCGCTGAGCTAAGGATCTTGTGCGTCAAGCTGTTGTTTTCCTGTCTCCACCAAACCGAGGCGGCATAGCAGATGATTCTTTCGAAGCCTGCTTTATAGAGTCTTTTTGTGACCAAAGGCGCCAGGCCGCGGTTCTCCCTCGTCAGTCTCCTCAATTCCATTCCCTTGGATAGAACCTTATCCCTTATGGATTTTGCGTGATCGACCCATGTTAGGTGTCTATTAAATGTTACCCCGAGGAATTTCAGGGTATTTTTAAAGAGAATACGGTTGCCGTCCATTCTTATAGCTGGATTTCTGACGCCTCCTTTTCCCGCACCTTTGTTTCGGCCTGCTGGAGCGACATATAAGGCAGCGCTTTTTTTCGGGGCGATATTTAGTTTTCTCGAGGTTATCCAGGTATGGAGGGTCTCCAGAGCTCTGTTGGTAATATTTTCGACCTTAACGCGGCTTGTGCTTGTGCAAATGAGAAGCAGGTCATCCGCATATGCTATTGTATGGACGTTTTCGTCTTTAAGGATACTAAAGATCGGGTCCATATATAGAATCCAGAACAGAGGGCCACTATTGCTGCCCTGTGGACAGCCTCTTGTGATTTGTAATGGGTCAATAAGACTCTGTGGGCTAGTGTCTGAGGATACCTTTCTGGAGCACAGGTAGCTGTGTATCATAGTCCTGAGATAAGGGGGGACTTCCTTTTCCTTTAGAGATTCTCTGATGATATCCCAAGAGGCGTTGTCAAACGCTCCTTCGATATCCATAGAGATGACTATCGAGTGGTTATTAGCCAACCTAGATTTGTGTAGGATGTCCTTAACTTTCCTAAGGGCCTCTTCACACGATTTACCCCACCTAAATCCAAACTGAGAGTCGTTTAGACGGTTCGTGACCTGTAGATGATATGTAATCCTGTTGACAATAATTTTGTCGAGGATTTTCCCAAATAAGTTCAGGAGGGTGATAGGTCTCAGGGAGGTTATGTCGCGAGGGTCTTTGTCTTTTTTCTGTAGAAATATCATGTGACCAATTTTCCAGGCTTGTGGGAAGTAACCCAGAAACAGGCAGGCGTTATATAGGTTATTAAGTATCACGGGGTGTTCGTCATTAAGGAATAGTATGGGGTTTCTCATAATACCGTCAGGCCCAGGGGCCTTTTTGTGACCCATTGTTCTGATGGCACTGGATATTTCCACCATGGAGATGAGGGGATAGTAGTGTCGCTGGCCTGAGTCTTGTAACTCAAAGGGTGTCGTATCTGTGTCAGATGTTGTGTCCAGATACTTTTGGGAGATAAAGTATGCAAAAGTTTCGTCAGCTGTTTTGGTTAATTCCCCGTTGGTTTTTCTAAAAGAGTGAAAGGTTGTTGGCCTAAGCTTCTTCCCACTGATGATTTTGTATGGACCTGTAAACGGATTGGATGTTGTGATAGTTTCAAAATGTTTTTTGTAAAATGAATTTTTGGCCCTCCTGATTGCTTTTTTATATATGGCCAGAGCTACCCTAAACCTTTGGACCCTGTTAAGTCTTAGTGTTGCGTCATTATCTGTGGCTTTGTATAATCTTTTAAGAGCCATTGCCTTATTTTTTAATGTTTGGAGATTCTCATTCCACCAAGGGTTGTGTCTTTCTTTGTATCTTGGAGGGTTGAGAGTTTGTTTATTTATTTTTTTACAAGAGGAACCAATGATGTTTGTTAGTAAATCTATGTATACATCTAGGTTGCCAGTATTGCAGTTCTGTGGGTTAATTATGGGTAGGTTATTGATTTGTGTATTAAGTAGGTTCATGAAACGTTGTCTCTTAGCGTAATTAACGTTAAACCTGGGTCTATCCAGGGAGGGTGTTTCTTGGCTGTCTGGTGTAGTGAGTTTTAAGAGAATGCTAATATGATCGCTAGTGCTTAAAAATGGTTCTGCTGTCCACGAGAGGGACTGTGAGATGTTGAAGGAGGAGAATGTGTGGTCAATATGAGACAAATGTCTCGTATTGTCAAAGGTAGGGCGAGATATATCCGAAATTATTTCTAATTGTTTTGTGTAAACAAAGTCGAGAAGTTTTTCTCCTCTAAGGTCGTTGTGATTGTAGTAGATTGTAGTAGAATTACATTCAAATATTTGCATCGAGCAATGCTCTTCCCCAAACAATAAAGACAAGGCCAGTTGGGCATAAATTAACACAAAGCAATAACACGCCATCTATACATATAAAATGAAAGGATCCAAAAGCACGAATGTTTCTTTTATACATAATACAAACCTCTATAATACGGCTTGTGATTGTAAAACGACATTTGAAAATTATCCCGCATGTTACGGCCACTACAGTTGTCAACTTTATTTATGTAAATATTTTTGTAATCTAAAAACAAAGAAAAAAAATAAATTTCTTTGAATGTATAAATTAGAATTAATATGTATACACACAATTATTTACAATTACACTGTTGTATATAAATCTATCTATCTTTCATAGATAAAATAATAATCTATAATATTAAATATAATTATTTGCTGTATATATACTGAATACAATAGGTAAATCAAAGATACAATTCTTTCATTGGCCTTGTAGAACGAGAGTGGTGTACGCGTACTCGCATGTTCTAGTAAAAAACACAAACATCCTCGATAAAGATAGGCGAGTTGCCCCTCGAAATATCTTGTCTCCACTCAATCATATTACGGTATCAAGCTTGTAAAGTTGACAGCCATCATGATTGGGTGAAGTAGAATGCATGTGCCTTTGTCATTAAGACTGGGAGCACTACTCAGTAAGCAGGCCGACTTAGCTCCAAAAGAAATGGCCGCCTCTGACATGAGGAACAGACGCCATGTACAGCCGCTCCTAACATGGAGTACAGTCATCCTGTATCCCTGGATCAGGAGCCTTTACAGGGTACTATCAGCCGGGCCAGCTGAGCCCAGGTTTTTTAGTGAGCTTGTTACTGCTCCACCTCCTCCATTTTCATCCGGGCTTGAACCCGGCAAAGGCAGAGTTAGCATAGGTATGAAAGAATAAATTGTGAAGAGTAATGATAAACGGAAAAATAAAAGTGTCCAGGGATGGGAATTCGTTCAAAAGAAACACATGCGGGATAATTTTCAAATGTCGTTTTACTTATAATATATTTTGTATTTGAAATATAGATCCAAATGAAATTATAATTGAATTAAATAAATTTAAAATATTTGCAGTGGTCTGATGAAGCACGACCACGTGAAAGCTTGCCTCCCAATATCATAATAAAGAAACTATGCAAATATTTTTTTTTTAAGTAAAAATAAATACAACAACAATAGCCTTTATTCGGCACACGTGCCATACAGGATTCTCTCTGTGGGACAAAATAAATAAATAAAAATTAGCATCGTAGTTATATACAAATATTGGGTATTGACCTCGACCAATTATCGAGTTGGATCCGGTGTCTGTGCTAAATATTTTGATTGAGCTGATTTCCAGTATTTATAAAAAGCGAATGCAAAGGGTCTGGATTTTACGACTTTTGCCATTAAAACATAAGGCGAATTGCTATTATAGCCGGTCTCTTGACGAAGAATTTCTCTTTCTTCTTCCATTGCCGTACAGTAGAACATGTAGTGTGGAAAATCGAAACTAAATTCACCGTTGCATAAGGTGCATTTTATGGTCTTAGTTTTCAATAGTGAAACATGATTAATTCTCTGTACTACAAAAAGGCTTCTTACTTGTACAATGATTCTCTTTAAGGTTATGGGGATATTGTCATTCAGATAGCATTCCATTGTAGGTGATGAATGAAAGTATTTATAGTGAGAGTAGAGTGCTGATTTTCTAGATATTTCTATAGATAAAAATTTGGATATAAATTCTAGAGATAAAGAGAAAAAAAAAACTTTAAAGAGAAAAAAAAATTTTTTTTTAGACCTAATTTTCGACTTCAAATAATTTAATCATAAGCTTGAATACTATTCCTCGCCTGTAGTAGTTCCTTGCTTAGTATGAGAGATTTTCAAATTTTAACTACGTTTTAGTTCTAAATTGGAGTTATAATGACCTTGCCTGCTCAAAAAGATATCCTTGGTTTCTTCTGTCATCAAGTGGACGCCATTTTATCGATGCTTGTTCGCTTCGTGTTGGAAATGAGTCACAGGACTATTCTCCTTCTAAAAAGTTCTGCTTCTCTCCTATGATTCACATATGATCTAGCGACGACATTCATAGCCAGATAGGGCCCTCAATGAGCAAACCATATTGCACAATTCAATACCAATCTCACAGATACAGATCCTAGACGGAGAGATATGGTAAATAACCCATATAATTAATAGTATCCACCGATCTTTTTAGACAAGCTCTTGAACAGCACCGGTCTTGGCTGGACTGACCTTTCGATGCGCCTGCCCCGGCGGGGAGAAGTATCAAATGACGCTATTTCTAAAATATTTGAATCTAATTGATATTTTAAGTATTTAATCAACTACTCCGCAAAATATTTCTTTTCCAAATTTAGTATAATCAGCAAGCCTTCGTGTTAAGAACTATTCTACGGGCATATAAATCTGGTTTCTGGAAACACCTATATATCCATGAACTTGCTTCATTAAACTTAAGATTTGAGGACGTTTCACGCTCTCAATGTGAAGATCTATAATAAAAGATCGATTCTCTCTTACTTGGCGGATTTATTAATAAGACGCCATTTTGTAAACAAATAATGTTGATGAATTCAAAATGAAATGTTTATTAATTTCTTAAATAGGTTTATATGATCTTGAAACTTTTGATTAAGAAACAAGAGTGGATAGAAGAATTAATCAGCATTAAAAATAATATATATATCAGAATATATATCACGGAACAAGTTAAGTAAACGTTTAGTTAATTTTTGTTCCACTAAATGGCGCTCTGCCATCTAGAAATGCTCATGTAAGCCTGGTGAGGATATGCTTTTTTTGTTTTTAATATTTCAGAATATTGATTTTTTCATTTTCATTTGTAATATATATAAAATAAAAAAGATCTGTATAAACTAATAATTGTAAATACTGTCGTGTCGTTCGGATTGCACCATCAAAGAAAATAACCAATATTTCACCAATAAACAAAGGACTGATGTCACCAGGCAGGATGATATTCAACTAGACTCTTGTAACATCGATGGATGGTCGTTTAACCTGGAGTTGTACGCCTGTGGCCGAGGTTACACCCTGCAGTACATGTGATGTCGGGTAGGACCCACACAGGGACCGGGAAAAAATAATCACTTTATCGAGAGATTCACGACCATGACTTTATTCAACTTATCGAGTATTTTTCAAGGGACCGGGAAAATATGTTCACTAGATAAAACGATGATTTTGTAATGTAGAAAATTATGAAAGACAAAATTCAGGATGACACGGCACACAGGGACCGGGAAAAAATGTTCACTTTATCGAGAGATTCAAATTTACGAGTTTCAAATTATCAAAATATATCTTTTTTTTTTTAAGTTTGTAGAGAATTGTTTTACCAAATGTTCGTTAGACAAACCTTTACTCGGGTAAAACCCGGGCGAAGCCGGGTACGTCCGCTAGTTCTTACATAATCCAGCTGCAAGGACTGATCGGTTGCCGTTCTAATAATTAGGGGGATGTATCTTTGTAGAATATTGAAGTCTGTACATCCAACAAGCCATGAGAAACCGGTGTTATTAAGTAGCTCTGTTATACTTTTTACCAGTCCGATATTCTGTTTTGAAGAAATTGAAATGTCCCACAAATGTGCCAGTAAAAATAAAAATCAGGTAAAAAGTTTCTTTTAATTTTGAATTTGCAAGCTTTCTAGTAAATATACTGCTCTTCAACGGGCTGATACTCTATGTACAATCTCTTAATAATATTTATACAAAATAATTGAAAAACTTTTGTTATGTTAATGTAGTCTCTTTCTCTCATATATTTATGTTATATTAACGTATTATAAGTGTTTAGGGGTTGATACCAAGTTTTTGGTCATAGTCTTCATTGATTAAATCTGTATATCAAAATAGTAACATTTAAATACAAATTTTCTTCCTAGTTTATTTTCTATTAATTACAGTTTTTACAAAATATACTCCGATATATTGAAAAATAATAAAATACAAAGTTATAAAACGTTCATTTTTACTACTGTAGAAAAACAGAGATACTCGAGAAAGCTCGGCTATATAAATAAACCTTACAAGAAATTCTCATGCTTTTGTTCTTTTGATAATTTACTGCTACAAGGGATTATTCAAATTATATTATCTCCGCTCTCCTCGAAAATCAGGAAGAACTTGTAGATGGACGTCTTTGTTGACACAAGAACGGTGTTGTCATCCTTCCCTTGTCAGAAGAGGTTTACTTAATAAACGATACCTAAATTGTAGGTTTATTTTAACGTTAGACCTTTTTTAAAAAAGATCTTTTTATTTCTTTACCTCAAAAAGTACATATATATCTTTTATATATTGAGGTATATACACTCATGGATAAAACTTAAGGAAGCGGAAATTATTTAATGTTGTTCGTCTTCTATTTTTTTTTTAAGGAGACAGGCAAATTTGTTCACACTTGGTTATTTCGTGTGTCTTCAATAAAGGTCACTGTAATATCTTTCAGAGTTATTGTCTGAATCCCGATATACATGCTAAAAAGTACAACTTCCTTGAGTTGTGTCCATTGAGTGTATATTGGTTATCTCGTGTGTCTTCAATAAAGGTCACTGTAATATTTTTCCGAGTTATTGTCTGAATCCCGATATAGATGCTAAAAGGTACAACTTCCTTAAGTTTTGTCTATGAGTGTATATTGGTTATATCGTGTGACTTCAATAAAGGTCACTGTAATATCTTTCAGAGTTATAATCCCGATATACATGCTAATAGGTACAAATTCCTTAAATTTTGTTCATAAGTGTATTCATACTTGGATATCTCGTGTGTCTTCAATAAAGGTCACTGTAATATATTTCAGTTATAATCCTGATATACATGCTAAAAGAAACAACTTCCTTAAGTTTTGTCATTGGGTGTAGATAGAGACATCAGTATAGTATACCTATAAACAATACTTAAAGTTGCACCGCATAAGTTTCTTTTCTATGAAAAATCGATATTTTATTTCAAAGAGAAATATCTAGTATTTCTAACTTTTTTGAATGACGTATGAAAGGGTGGAAATATGAAGCGTAATTACGTCATTCAAAAAAGTTAGAAATACTAGATATTTCTCTTTGAAATAAAATATTGATTTTTCGTAGAAAAGAAACTTATGCGGTGCAACTTTAAGTATTGTTTATAATCATACGCCGCAGTCCTTTATAATAGTATACCTATAACATTTATTATTTTTCAAAGTAATTAATAACAAATAATTGAATTATTATATATTTGAGCCTATTCAAAATGATTGCAAAACTTAAAGACACAAAAGGATATTATTACAACATTATAAGTTAAATTTTGCAATTAATTTTGACAATATGTTTTCTATGATATATTATCAAATATTATTTCTACAGACCTTATTGCAATGATATAACAACAACAAAAAGCCTTTATTAAAGACACTCGTCCCATACAGGATTCTCCAAGATAGGCAAACAGAAGTAAACATAACAGTTATCTACAAAAAGTGGAGATTAACATCGACCTTTCTTCAAGTTGGATCCATCATATACACAGTAAACAACAACAAAACCTTTATTAAAGACACTCGTCCCATACAGGATTCTCCCAGATAGGTAAACAGAAGTAACAGTTATCTACAGAAAGTGGAGATTAACATCGACCTTTCTTCAAGTTGGATCCATTATATACACATTCAACAACAAAAATCCTTTATTAAGGACACTCGTCCCATACAGGATTCTCCCAGATAGGTAAACAGAAGTAAACATAACAGTTATCTACAGAAAGTGGAGATTAACATCGACCTTTCTTCAAGTTGGATCCATCATATACACAGTAAACAACAACAAAACCTTTATTAAAGACACTCGTCCCATACAGGATTCTCCCAGATAGGTAAACAGAAGTAACAGTTATCTACAGAAAGTGGAGATTAACATCGACCTTTCTTCAAGTTGGATCCATTATATACACATTCAACAACAAAAATCCTTTATTAAGGACACTCGTCCCATACAGGATTCTCCCAGATAGGTAAACAGAAGTAAACATAACAGTTATCTACAGAAAGTGGAGATTAACATCGACCTTTCTTCAAGTTGGATCCATTATATACACATTCAACAACAAAAATTCTTTATTAAGGACACTCGTCCCATACAGGATTCTCCCAGATAGGTAAACAGAAGTAACAGTTATCTACAGAAAGTGGAGATTAACATCGACCTTTCTTCAAGTTGGATCCATCATATACACATTCAACAACAACAAAAAGCCTTTATTAAAGACACTCGTCCCATACAGGATTCTCCAAGATAGGTAAACAGAAGTAAACATAACAGTTATCTACAGAAAGTGGAGATTAACATCGACCTTTCTTCAAGTTAGATCCATTATATACACATTCAACAACAACAGCTAGCCTTTATTAAGGACACCCGTCCCATACAGGATTCTCCAAGATAGGTAAACAGAAGTAACAGTTATCTACAGAAAGTGGAGGTTAACATCGACCTTTCTTCAAGTTGGATCCATCATATACACATTCAACAACAACAAAACCTTTATTAAAGACACTCGTCCCATACAGGATTCTCCCAGATAGGTTAACAGAAGTAACAGTTATCTACAGAAAGTGGAGATTAACATCGACCTTTCTTCAAGTTGGATCCATTATATACACATTCAACAACAACAAAAAGCCTTTATTAAAGACACTCGTCCCATACAGGATTCTCCCAGATAGGTAAACAGAAGTAAACATAACAGTTATCTACAGAAAGTGGAGATTAACATCGAACTTTCTTCAAGTTGGATCCATCATATACACATTCAACAACAACAAAACCTTTATTAAAGACACTCGTCCCATACAGGATTCTCCCAGATAGGTAAACAGAAGTAAACATAACAGTTATCTACAGAAAGTGGAGATTAACATCGACCTTTCTTCAAGTTGGATCCATTATATACACATTCAACAACAACAAAAAGCCTTTATTAAAGACACTCGTCCCATACAGGATTCTCCCAGATAGGTAAACAGAAGTAAACATAACAGTTATCTACAGAAAGTGGAGATTAACATCGACCTTTCTTCAAGTTGGATCCATCATATACACATTCAACAACAACAAAACCTTTATTAAAGACACTCGTCCCATACAGGATTCTCCCAGATAGGTAAACAGAAGTAAACATAACAGTTATCTACAGAAAGTGGAGATTAACATCGACCTTTCTTCAAGTTGGATCCATTATATACACATTCAACAACAACCAAAGACTTTATTAAGGACACCCGTCCCATACAGGATTCTCCAAGATAGGTAAACAGAAGTAAACATAACAGTTATCTACAGAAAGTGGAGATTAACATCGACCTTTCTTCAAGTTGGATCCATTATATACACATTCAACAACAACAAAAAGCCTTTATTAAAGACACTCGTCCCATACAGGATTCTCCCAGATAGGTAAACAGAAGTAACAGTTATCTACAGAAAGTGGAGATTAACATCGACCTTTCTTCAAGTTGGATCCATTATATACACATTCAACAACAACAAAAAGCCTTTATTAAAGACACTCGTCCCATACAGGATTCTCCCAGATAGGTAAACAGAAGTAACAGTTATCTACAGAAAGTGGAGATTAACATCGACCTTTCTTCAAGTTGGATCCATTATATACACATTCAACAACAACAAAAAAGCCTTTATTAAAGACACTCGTCCCATACAGGATTCTCCCAGATAGGTAAACAGAAGTAACAGTTATCTACAGAAAGTGGAGATTAACATCGACCTTTCTTCAAGTTGGATCCATCATATACACATTCAACAACAAAAAGCCTTTATTAAGGACACCCGTCCCATACAGGATTCTCCCAGATAGGTGAACAGAAGTAAACATAACAGTTATCTACAGAAAGTGGAGATTAACATCGACCTTTCTTCAAGTTGGATCCATTATATACACATTCAACAACAACAAAACCTTTATTAAGGACACCCGTCCCATACAGGATTCTCCCAGATAGGTGAACAGAAGTAAACATAACAGGTATCTACAGAAAGTGGAGATTAACATCGACCTTTCTTCAAGTTGGATCCATTATATACACATTCAACAACAACAAAACCTTTATTAAGGACACCCGTCCCATACAGGATTCTCCCAGATAGGTAAACAGAAGTAACAGTTATCTACAGAAAGTGGAGATTAACATCGACCTTTCTTCAAGTTGGATCCATCATATACACATTCAACAACAACAAAAAGCCTTTATTAAAGACACTCGTCCCATACAGGATTCTCCCAGATAGGTAAACAGAAGTAAACATAACAGTTATCTACAGAAAGTGGAGATTGACATCGACCTTTCTTCAAGTTGGATCCATCATATACACATTCAACAACAACAAAAAAGCCTTTATTAAAGACACTCGTCCCATACAGGATTCTCCCAGATAGGTAAACAGAAGTAACAGTTATCTACAGAAAGTGGAGATTAACATCGACCTTTCTTCAAGTTGGATCCATTATATACACATTCAACAACAACAAAAAAGCCTTTATTAAAGACACTCGTCCCATACAGGATTCTCCCAGATAGGTAAACAGAAGTAACAGTTATCTACAGAAAGTGGAGATTAACATCGACCTTTCTTCAAGTTGGATCCATTATATACACATTCAACAACAACAAAAAGCCTTTATTAAAGACACTCGTCCCATACAGGATTCTCCCAGATAGGTAAACAGAAGTAAACATAACAGTTATCTACAGAAAGTGGAGATTAACATCGACCTTTCTTCAAGTTGGATCCATCATATACACATTCAACAACAACAAAACCTTTATTAAAGACACTCGTCCCATACAGGATTCTCCCAGATAGGTAAACAGAAGTAAACATAACAGTTATCTACAGAAAGTGGAGATTAACATCGACCTTTCTTCAAGTTGGATCCATTATATACACATTCAACAACAACAAAAAGCCTTTATTAAAGACACTCGTCCCATACAGGATTCTCCCAGATAGGTAAACAGAAGTAAACATAACAGTTATCTACAGAAAGTGGAGATTAACATCGACCTTTCTTCAAGTTGGATCCATCATATACACATTCAACAACAACAAAACCTTTATTAAAGACACTCGTCCCATACAGGATTCTCCCAGATAGGTAAACAGAAGTAAACATAACAGTTATCTACAGAAAGTGGAGATTAACATCGACCTTTCTTCAAGTTGGATCCATTATATACACATTCAACAACAACCAAAGACTTTATTAAGGACACCCGTCCCATACAGGATTCTCCAAGATAGGTAAACAGAAGTAAACATAACAGTTATCTACAGAAAGTGGAGATTAACATCGACCTTTCTTCAAGTTGGATCCATTATATACACATTCAACAACAACAAAAAGCCTTTATTAAAGACACTCGTCCCATACAGGATTCTCCCAGATAGGTAAACAGAAGTAACAGTTATCTACAGAAAGTGGAGATTAACATCGACCTTTCTTCAAGTTGGATCCATTATATACACATTCAACAACAACAAAAAGCCTTTATTAAAGACACTCGTCCCATACAGGATTCTCCCAGATAGGTAAACAGAAGTAACAGTTATCTACAGAAAGTGGAGATTAACATCGACCTTTCTTCAAGTTGGATCCATTATATACACATTCAACAACAACAAAAAAGCCTTTATTAAAGACACTCGTCCCATACAGGATTCTCCCAGATAGGTAAACAGAAGTAACAGTTATCTACAGAAAGTGGAGATTAACATCGACCTTTCTTCAAGTTGGATCCATCATATACACATTCAACAACAAAAAGCCTTTATTAAGGACACCCGTCCCATACAGGATTCTCCCAGATAGGTGAACATAAGTAAACATAACAGGTATCTACAGAAAGTGGAGATTAACATCGACCTTTCTTCAAGTTGGATCCATTATATACACATTCAACAACAACAAAACCTTTATTAAGGACACCCGTCCCATACAGGATTCTCCCAGATAGGTAAACAGAAGTAACAGTTATCTACAGAAAGTGGAGATTAACATCGACCTTTCTTCAAGTTGGATCCATCATATACACATTCAACAACAACAAAAAGCCTTTATTAAAGACACTCGTCCCATACAGGATTCTCCCAGATAGGTAAACAGAAGTAAACATAACAGTTATCTACAGAAAGTGGAGATTAACATCGACCTTTCTTCAAGTTGGATCCATCATATTAACATTCAACAACAACAAAACCTTTATTAAAGACACTCGTCCCATACAGGATTCTCCCAGATAGGTAAACAGAAGTAAACATAACAGTTATCTACAGAAAGTGGAGATTAACATCGACCTTTCTTCAAATTGGATCCATTATATACACATTCAACAACAACAAAAAGCCTTTATTAAAGACACTCGTCCCATACAGGATTCTCCCAGATAGGTAAACAGAAGTAACAGTTATCTACAGAAAGTGGAGATTAACATCGACCTTTCTTCAAGTTGGATCCATTATATACACATTCAACAACAACAAAAAGCCTTTATTAAAGACACTCGTCCCATACAGGATTCTCCCAGATAGGTAAACAGAAGTAAACATAACAGTTATCTACAGAAAGTGGAGATTAACATCGACCTTTCTTCAAGTTGGATCCATCATATACACATTCAACAACAACAAAACCTTTATTAAAGACACTCGTCCCATACAGGATTCTCCCAGATAGGTAAACAGAAGTAAACATAACAGTTATCTACAGAAAGTGGAGATTAACATCGACCTTTCTTCAAGTTGGATCCATTATATACACATTCAACAACAACAAAAAGCCTTTATTAAAGACACTCGTCCCATACAGGATTCTCCCAGATAGGTAAACAGAAGTAAACATAACAGTTATCTACAGAAAGTGGAGATTAACATCGACCTTTCTTCAAGTTGGATCCATCATATACACATTCAACAACAACAAAACCTTTATTAAAGACACTCGTCCCATACAGGATTCTCCCAGATAGGTAAACAGAAGTAAACATAACAGTTATCTACAGAAAGTGGAGATTAACATCGACCTTTCTTCAAGTTGGATCCATTATATACACATTCAACAACAACAAAAAGCCTTTATTAAAGACACTCGTCCCATACAGGATTCTCCCAGATAGGTAAACAGAAGTAAACATAACAGTTATCTACAGAAAGTGGAGATTAACATCGACCTTTCTTCAAGTTGGATCCATCATATACACATTCAACAACAACAAAACCTTTATTAAAGACACTCGTCCCATACAGGATTCTCCCAGATAGGTAAACAGAAGTAAACATAACAGTTATCTACAGAAAGTGGAGATTAACATCGACCTTTCTTCAAGTTGGATCCATCATATACACATTCAACAACAAATTTCCTTTATTAAGGACACTCGTCCCATACAGGATTCTCCAAGATAGGTAAACAGAAGTAACAGTTATCTACAGAAAGTGGAGATTAACATCGACCTTTCTTCAAGTTGGATCCATCATATACACATTCAACAACAACAAAAAGCCTTTATTAAAGATACTCGTCCCATACAAGATTCTCCCAGATAGGTAAACAGAAGTAAACATAACAGTTATCTACAGAAAGTGGAGATTAACATCGACCTTTCTTCAAGTTGGATCCATCATATACACATTCAACAACAACAAAACCTTTATTAAAGACACTCGTCCCATACAGGATTCTCCCAGATAGGTAAACAGAAGTAAACATAACAGTTATCTACAGAAAGTGGAGATTAACATCGACCTTTCTTCAAGTTGGATCCATTATATACACATTCAACAACAACCAAAGACTTTATTAAGGACACCCGTCCCATACAGGATTCTCCAAGATAGGTAAACAGAAGTAAACATAACAGTTATCTACAGAAAGTGGAGATTAACATCGACCTTTCTTCAAGTTGGATCCATTATATACACATTCAACAACAACAAAAAGCCTTTATTAAAGACACTCGTCCCATACAGGATTCTCCCAGATATGTAAACAGAATTAACAGTTATCTACAGAAAGTGGAGATTAACATCGACCTTTCTTCAAGTTGGATCCATTATATACACATTCAACAACAACAAAAAGCCTTTATTAAAGACACTCGTCCCATACAGGATTCTCCCAGATAGGTAAACAGAAGTAACAGTTATCTACAGAAAGTGGAGATTAACATCGACCTTTCTTCAAGTTGGATCCATTATATACACATTCAACAACAACAAAAAAGCCTTTATTAAAGACACTCGTCCCATACAGGATTCTCCCAGATAGGTAAACAGAAGTAACAGTTATCTACAGAAAGTGGAGATTAACATCGACCTTTCTTCAAGTTGGATCCATCATATACACATTCAACAACAAAAAGCCTTTATTAAGGACACCCGTCCCATACAGGATTCTCCCAGATAGGTGAACAGAAGTAAACATAACAGGTATCTACAGAAAGTGGAGATTAACATCGACCTTTCTTCAAGTTGGATCCATTATATACACATTCAACAACAACAAAACCTTTATTAAGGACACCCGTCCCATACAGGATTCTCCCAGATAGGTAAACAGAAGTAACAGTTATCTACAGAAAGTGGAGATTAACATCGACCTTTCTTCAAGTTGGATCCATCATATACACATTCAACAACAACAAAAAGCCTTTATTAAAGACACTCGTCCCATACAGGATTCTCCCAGATAGGTAAACAGAAGTAAACATAACAGTTATCTACAGAAAGTGGAGATTAACATCGACCTTTCTTCAAGTTGGATCCATCATATACACATTCAACAACAACAAAACCTTTATTAAAGACACTCGTCCCATACAGGATTCTCCCAGATAGGTAAACAGAAGTAAACATAACAGTTATCTACAGAAAGTGGAGATTAACATCGACCTTTCTTCAAATTGGATCCATTATATACACATTCAACAACAACAAAAAGCCTTTATTAAAGACACTCGTCCCATACAGGATTCTCCCAGATAGGTAAACAGAAGTAACAGTTATCTACAGAAAGTGGAGATTAACATCGACCTTTCTTCAAGTTGGATCCATTATATACACATTCAACAACAACAAAAAGCCTTTATTAAAGACACTCGTCCCATACAGGATTCTCCCAGATATGTAAACAGAATTAACAGTTATCTACAGAAAGTGGAGATTAACATCGACCTTTCTTCAAGTTGGATCCATTATATACACATTCAACAACAACAAAAAGCCTTTATTAAAGACACTCGTCCCATACAGGATTCTCCCAGATAGGTAAACAGAAGTAACAGTTATCTACAGAAAGTGGAGATTAACATCGACCTTTCTTCAAGTTGGATCCATTATATACACATTCAACAACAACAAAAAAGCCTTTATTAAAGACACTCGTCCCATACAGGATTCTCCCAGATAGGTAAACAGAAGTAACAGTTATCTACAGAAAGTGGAGATTAACATCGACCTTTCTTCAAGTTGGATCCATCATATACACATTCAACAACAAAAAGTCTTTATTAAGGACACCCGTCCCATACAGGATTCTCCCAGATAGGTGAACAGAAGTAAACATAACAGGTATCTACAGAAAGTGGAGATTAACATCGACCTTTCTTCAAGTTGGATCCATTATATACACATTCAACAACAACAAAACCTTTATTAAGGACACCCGTCCCATACAGGATTCTCCCAGATAGGTAAACAGAAGTAACAGTTATCTACAGAAAGTGGAGATTAACATCGACCTTTCTTCAAGTTGGATCCATCATATACACATTCAACAACAACAAAAAGCCTTTATTAAAGACACTCGTCCCATACAGGATTCTCCCAGATAGGTAAACAGAAGTAAACATAACAGTTATCTACAGAAAGTGGAGATTAACATCGACCTTTCTTCAAGTTGGATCCATCATATACACATTCAACAACAACAAAACCTTTATTAAAGACACTCGTCCCATACAGGATTCTCCCAGATAGGTAAACAGAAGTAAACATAACAGTTATCTACAGAAAGTGGAGATTAACATCGACCTTTCTTCAAATTGGATCCATTATATACACATTCAACAACAACAAAAAGCCTTTATTAAAGACACTCGTCCCATACAGGATTCTCCCAGATAGGTAAACAGAAGTAACAGTTATCTACAGAAAGTGGAGATTAACATCGACCTTTCTTCAAGTTGGATCCATTATATACACATTCAACAACAACAAAAAGCCTTTATTAAAGACACTCGTCCCATACAGGATTCTCCCAGATAGGTAAACAGAAGTAACAGTTATCTACAGAAAGTGGAGATTAACATCGACCTTTCTTCAAGTTGGATCCATCATATACACATTTAACAACAACAAAACCTTTATTAAAGACACTCGTCCCATACAGGATTCTCCCAGATAGGTAAACAGAAGTAACAGTTATCTACAGAAAGTGGAGATTAACATCGACCTTTCTTCAAGTTGGATCCATTATATACACATTCAACAACAACAAAAAGCCTTTATTAAAGACACTCGTCCCATACAGGATTCTCCCAGATAGGTAAACAGAAGTAAGCATAACAGTTATCTACAGAAAGTGGAGATTAACATCGACCTTTCTTCAAGTTGGATCCATTATATACACATTCAACAACAACAAAAAAGCCTTTATTAAAGACACTCGTCCCATACAGGATTCTCCCAGATAGGTAAACAGAAGTAACAGTTATCTACAGAAAGTGGAGATTAACATCGACCTTTCTTCAAGTTAGATCCATTATATACACATTCAACAACAACAAAATCTTTATTAAAGACACTCGTCCCATACAGGATTCTCCCAGATAGGTAAACAGAAGTAAACATAACAGTTATCTACAGAAAGTGGAGATTAACATCGACCTTTCTTCAAGTTGGATCCATCGTCTGAGTTTCGCCTATTGTCAGTACTGTTATCCAGAAATTGGGAAAAATGATATCGTATATTAGATTAGAAAGAGTTTGCGTATGTGGTATCATAAAGATTTAGTCCATTTACCTGTTGAAGAACAGACTAGTTAGAAAGATAGTAATAAGTCTAACTAAATAAAATAAACGATTTTTCAAGTCTTCTGGTTTTAATAATCTTTTTGTTTTTTATATGTTTCCAATTGGTTCAATCTAAATTAAAAGATGAGTGGATCACAGGAATTATGAAGATACGTCTTGAGAAGATTGGGGATATGAACGAAGCTTGTTGAAAAAGTCTTTATAAATAAAGACATAAGAATTGGATGAGCTATAGATTACCTTGACACGGTGGAATCTGTGGCCACTGGACATGTGTCGAACCTGGAGGCTGTTGTTGGGTTCTGTGTTTCCTGGAGTATAGGAGCTCTATATATGCTTCCTTCCTACGGTGAATCTGTATAATCCGGTGATCTTAATAAAGCTGTGTGTCATTATTAAGAAATAGATTAATGAAAAAAGGTTCTGATAGGTAAATTGAATCGAAAGAGATTTAGAAAAAGGAGAGAATTTGACTATTGAACTGGATAGGAAAATAAAAACTTTAATAAATAAAGAGAAGAAATTAATAAAGAAAAAGCATGACCATACTGAAAACCAGAACCTTCTAAAGAAACTGAAAAAATAATTGTAAAGTTATAAATTTGTGAAAAGGGTTTAAATATATTGATATTTTACAAGATTTTGATGCAAGCATCCCTTGTGGGGGCGTCTGCTTTGATAATAAATAAATAAACAAGATGTTTTAAATTGTAGAACAAACTATCCACTATAGAGACAGAAGGAAAGAATTGAGTCATAAATATTAAAACATGTTTCTGCTGATAAGACAAAGAGCCAATACATAATTCAGTAATATCACATAACTTACCATGTCTTCTGCCATGTAGTCAAATATCATTATTTATCTATATGCTATTCATCTTTTAGTGAAATAAAGATGGCATTCAATCATCGTTTTAACATCTTGTTCTTGGTCTAATAAGTTGTTTCTTTTTTTTAGGTATTTTTGAATATATTTGTTTGCCTGCTGAAAACAAATAGTATAACCATTTCTTTTTATGATATATATTTCTATTATTGTGTATAAAATGATTATTATTTATAAATTCAATTGTCATCTATCGATAATATTTCTAACAAATAAATTTACTGGCAATGTGTTTATTTTCAATAATATCACCAAATATTATCTCTACAGACCTTACTGCAATAATGTAAGTTATTGAATGAGAGGGTTTGCGTATACATTTACTGGCAATGTCTTTCTTTTCAATAATATTGTAGCAAAGTATTTATTATTTTATTAACAGAGTATCAATTTTTATGTTTATATTTTGTTACTCTGTAAACTTCCCTCATTGCTTATCTGTATTTTATCATTCATAGTTTGTTCTTGCCTGAAATAAGTTGCTGTGTCATCCCGAAGTTTGTCTTTCCTAATTTTCCACGTGGCTATATTATCAAATATTATCTCTACAGACCTTACTACAAAATTCCAAACCTTTCTCATTCAATAACATATATCATTGCAGTAAGGTCTGTAGAGATAATAATTTATGATATTATTGAAAAGAAACACATTGCCAGTAAATTTATACACAAGCCCTCTCATTCAATAACTTATATCATTGCAGTAAGGT
Source organism: Cordylochernes scorpioides (assembly GCA_030710605.1). Classification (NCBI taxonomy): domain Eukaryota; kingdom Metazoa; phylum Arthropoda; class Arachnida; order Pseudoscorpiones; family Chernetidae; genus Cordylochernes; species Cordylochernes scorpioides. The sequence goes on from CP092884.1 coordinate 36,018,691, forward strand.
CTGTAGAGATAATAATTTATGATATTGCCACGTTTTTATTTTTAAAACGCTAATTTTAGTATAGTAAAACTTTATTTTTAAAGTTTATTATTTTAAAAGTGAAATGTTTGTTAATGAAATAGACATTTTGCCTAAACTCATTTATTGCTGCTTTCTTTTACAAGCCATTTGTTTATGTGTATTTTTACATATCGTTTTTATTGAGTTTTTACTAATTTAGTATGTACATCATTGACTTTTAATGAATGGAAAATAAAAATGAAAATAAACACATGAAAAATTAAAATAACATTTTAAAGGAAATTATGTACAATTGAAAATTGTTTTTGTAACGTCTCAATATTATTGAAAAGAAACACATTGCCAGCAAATTTATACACAAGCCCTCTTATTCAATAACTTATATCATTGCAGTAAGGTCTGTAGAGATAATATTTGATGATATTATTTAAAAGAAACATATTACCAGTAAATTTATACACAAACCCTCTCATTCAATAACCTATATCATTGCAGTGAGGTCTGTAAAGATAATATTTGATGATATTATTTAAAAGAAACACATTTCCAGTAAATTTATACACAAGCCCTCTCATTCAATAACTTATATCATTGCAGTAAGGTCTGTAGAGATAATATTTGATGATATTATTGAAAAGAAATATATTGCCAGTAAATGTATACACAAACCCTCTCATTCAATAACTTATATCATTGCAGTAAGGTCTGTAGAGATAATATTTGATGATATTATTGAAAAGAAACACATTGCCAGTAAATATATACACAAACCCTCTCATTCAATAACTTATATCATTGCAGTAAGGTCTATAGAGATAATATTTGATGATACTATTGAAAATAAACATATTTCCAGTAAATTTATACACAAACCCTCTCATTCAATAACTTATATCATTGCAGTAAGGTCTGTAGAGATAATATTTGATTATATTATTGAAAAGAAACACATTGCCAGTAAATATATACACAAACCCTCTCATTCAATAACTTATATCATTGCAGTAAGGTCTATAGAGATAATATTTGATGATACTATTGAAAATAAACATATTTCCAGTAAATTTATTGTTAGAAAATTTAAAAATGACTATATTTATTGTATGTTTTATTCTTATATTATATATATATAATTATAATTTTATTAAATAATATTAATAATTATTTTTAAATACACAGGCGGTAAGGCATGATTTATACAATTTTTATAACAAAACAACAAAATTAAATTTTATTGCCCTCTATCGTTAAAATTTTACACAAATAAATTTACTGGCAATGCGTTTCTTTTTAAATCTCTACAGACCATACTGCAATGATATGATTTAATGAATGAGAGGGCTGGGCTCATCAGTAGTGAACCCTCTCAGCGGTTTCGCCAAATTAATCTCTAGACCGCTCTACTATTGTATTGGACTGGTTTTGTTATATACCCTGCATTTTCTATGGAAGGCAGCTAAATGGTGTTTAGTGAACTATGGACATAAGCTAAGCGGAAGAGCTTTGCTCGATGCAATACCTTGAAATTTATATGTATGTACCTCTACAGACCTATAAGCTTATGTCCATAGTTCACTAAACACCATTTAGCTGCCTTCCATAGAAAATGCAGGGTATATAACAAAACCAGTCCAATACAATAGTAGAGCGGTCTAGAGATTAATTTGGCGAAACCGCTGAGAGGGTTCACTACTGATGAGCCAAGCCCTCTCATTCATTAAATCATATCATTGCAGTAAGGTCTGTAGAGATTTAAAAAGAAACGCATTGCCAGTAAATTTATTTGTGTAAAAAAAAAATTAAAACAACAAAAGAAAAATGCAAAAAAAAAAGTGCAAATTTGATATATTTAACTTTTTTTTTTATTATTTCAATTTAAAGCGCTATGTCCCCTTAGGAACACTTGCGCTGTCATACATGTATGTTTTACATTTGTCTATATATATATATATACAATAATTTTAGGCCGTGAATAGAATAGTCAAATGATGTTAACAAGGAGAAAGAAAGAAAAATGAACTGTGTACGAAATAAAGAAGTGTCTGGCAATATGTACAATATGCATAATATAAATTATCAGTTTCTTAAAAGATATTTGTGATATATAATTTAAAATATATCTACAAAAGGTATTGAATTTAATATACATTTCTTTACTGGAAATAAAAATACTTGGATCTGTTACTAGTAAATTATTTTCGATTCTGTAGTCTTGAAAAACAGTACAATCCAGTAAAAGATGTATTGAGGTCTGTTCCTCATGTCCACAAAAACAACTCGAGTCTTCCACCGCTTTAATTATTTTTAAAAAGCTTCTGAAATTTCCATGATTAGAAATGAATTGAGAATTCTGAAAGTTTGGTCGGAAATATTTTGGTATGTTGTTAGGGAAAAAGTTTTGAAAAGTTTCATTTGTGTTGTTCTTTAAAGTAACCATTTTAAATTCAATAAAATCCGTTATTATGCTTGAGACATCTAAATTGTATTTTTGTTTGTCTTCTAAATTTAAATTATTTAATCCATATATCATATCTTTGGATTCAATAAAATAGTTAAGCAAAGGCATCTTGGCTATGCTCTGTATAACATTAGAACTCGCCGTTTTATATGATTGCGTGCACCATAATAGCATTTGGTATTGAAATATAAATTCAATTTATTTATATTTTTCTTATTTATAACATATCTCCGATCCATAAGAAAGCATTGGCCTAAATATTGTTTTGTATAATGTAAGTCTCTTTTGGGTACTCAGCCCCCAAGCTTTTTCGCTAATTCCGCAAAAAAAATCTGCTACGATATGATTAATAAAAGCTTTAAGCATTAATGTTTTGTTATTTTTTATTTCAAGAGATTACTTTTTTTTAAATATCTATAATTATTCGCAAGTATAATATTTTTCGAGATAAACAGATGAAATTTGTAAAAAGAGACATTTTCTAAAAATTCCATACGCTTTCTATAAAGAAGTTCCACTAAGAGTTTTGAGGAAGGTTTAAATTAATTTCTAAATTTTCTACTTCCTTCAAATCACGTGATTACTGACGTCAACTCCCGGAAACTAAAAGTTCGTCTGCGTTCGTTATTCCAGCCGGAAGTAGACAAGCAGACGATGGTACTCACATTACATTATATAATTCAATATGGCACAATTTTATATCGTAGAAATGTTTAAAGTATATTGTACACAAGATCAATATGCAACGCTAATAAAAATTTTAAAATGATTTTTGAGAGAGAGGGAGAGAGAAAAAACATATACAGTTAAACCTGTCTATAGCGCCCCCTCTAAATAGCGCCTTCCTCTCTATAGCGCCCGATTTTAAATACGTAGTACAATGCGATTTACATTAAAAGTGACCTGTCTATAGCACCCCCTCTCTATAGCACCCTATTTTGGGTGAGTCCCAAGAGGGGGGCGCTATAGACAGGTTTAACTGTATATATTTTGCTTATCCCTAGTACACGTGGTACAAGCCATGATAATCATGGTGGGTAGAGGTAAGCGACTGCCTTAACTGTAAGTTCACCACATGTATACACATGTGAAAAACAGTTCGACTTTTGCACTTACAAATATGCCAGAGCCCCGTTTGGTTACTTGCACTCGCTGGTGCGGTTGGACTTTTGCAAGAATCGGGGGCCATTAGAACTTTTTTCTATCATAAAAAAAGTGCCCAATGCGGGAATATAACCCGGGTCGTAGTGGTCGAAAACCAACGGCTTAGACCGTCCTTCCACCGCCCCCTTGAGACAAAATATAAATAAGAGAAACATTGTAAACGTTCTGATGAAAATAACTAAAAAATTAAGTTATGTTTAAATTCATAGAGGATAAAATATAGAGAAAGCTCCATTCTATATATAATACATAATTCCTATGTTACTGTACGTTACCCTTTAGTTGCCACACACCAAAGATTTTTAAAATATTTTAAAAATTATTTTCAAGTTGTGATAAATGCCTAAACATAAAGAAAGGTTTATTGGTTAAAGCAAAACTCCAAAAGAGAGTTAATACCGCGTGAAGACCAAGTTATAAAGAAGGGACTCGGTGACCTAAGGAGGGATCTTAAAGAAAGACATTTACCTAAATGTTAACTAGACACGGTGAGGGCTCCACGTGATATCTAAATACATAACACAGAGGGGGTTAGAGGTAGACTATACTATCTCACACCGTCATGTATTGCTACACCCCTGAACCCAACTTCCCAATTCCGACAACTCGATGAACTCGTTGAGTTCACTATTGGACATCAAAGAGAAATGGAGCGGACTAGAGGCCGAAGACAGAACTGCTGACACTGCCAACGCTGAAAGCCGGACTTTGCGTCACACGCGAGGCCTCCCATTGGAGTTTTGCGCCAGAACCAGCAGACTAGTAATCAGTACCTAGTCCTGGGTCTGTGGAGCGAGCCAAGCTGCCGGAGGAAAAGTTGAGTACCAATCCACGTTATGTGACACAGGGTTAAAATAGTGGGTCCTCCCGCCCAACGTGGAATGGTAGATGACCACAGCCCCTGCTGTGATCACCACAGGAGTGTAAGCGCTAAAACCCGCCCCGCTGTCAATAGCTACTGTCTAACACTAGCTAGATCCTGCAACAACGTCGTTAGTAGAGCTGGAACACAGGGAAGTCACGGCTCTCCATCTGGAACATCTGTTACACACAGCAGCCTAGAATTCAGACTTTATGGTCAACAGATTGCTATTGTCACCGAGTCCCTTTTTTACCCTTGGTATTCAAGCGGTTTGTAAATTTATAGTTCTAATTGATTCTTGGTGATTTTTGAATTATAAAAGCTAATTTTTTACAATAATAGCTTCAACTATGACAAAGAAGCTCGTTATACTTTTGTCGCAACCAACCAATCAATGGAGCAGCTCTAATCAGCAACCCAAGACACCAGATTCCTCCAAGAACCTCAGGAAAACCTACAACCTCTAGATTCAATTCGTATTTCCTCAAGTTATATAAAACTATGCCAGGGATATCTTTTGAAAAACTTGTAAAACGGTTTGAAGTATTTGATGTCAAAACCACTTATTTCTTTAAAAAGGTAACTGGAAAGATTGTGTGAATATATCAATATCATTTATTTATTTCTTTGTTGATATTTTTAATATAATTTTCCAGGAGTATTAATTATTCATCAACTATATTTCGCCATTATTTTTTAATTTATTCTCATATATCTATTTTAGATTGCTAATTACACTTTTCAAAGTTATTTTGAAAATTTTAATTATTTTTGTTGCTCAGAATGATACTTCATTTCAATTTAAATCCACTTGACTGGGTACGGATCTTTCCCTTTCTTAAATGTAATGAATATGAGTTAGAGTGTCTACTATCTTGATAGTTGTTTCTATCTCAGCATATGTGATGGTCAAAGTTTGATACATTTAGTACAGAAATATGTGGAACAGATTTCTTAAAGAATATTAAGATTGGGCTAAAAGAAGCTCAACTGGCGTCATGTCAATCCAACCAATCAGTTGGGCCAGTTCACATCACGTGATATTTATCCAACTTCTGGCTGATGGTGTATCAAGATTTGGTGATCAAGAAGCTTGGTCAGTCCAGCTGACATTGTGGCCCTTATCAGTAGACACCAGAGTTGACATCTGAGATTGATACAATCTGGTTTAATGTCTTCGGTATGATTGTCAGGGTGAATTCTTACCTGCATTCTTCTACGTATTTAAATTCACATTAAAGTTCCAAATATTGTCTTAATATATTTGTATGTTACTTCTTTCTTCCTTCTAAATATGCGCAAGTATTTTCTCATTATCAATAAATATTGAATTGTATCAAAGTTTGTATCATAATTCCTCGTATCTTTTATAATTTTCAAAGGATTATTTTTATTCATTATCGTTATTATTATATATTTTAATTATTTCATTAATTATATATTTTTTTGTTCAACGGGCTTTTTATTTCCTATTTTATCATACAACAGAGAGAGAGAGAGAGAGAAAGAATTAATTATATTTGTTTTATATATTGCTACTCAATCAGACCTTTCCTATGGTCAAATTCCAATAAAAATATTACGATATATCAATGAATTTTGTTTTTCAAATTACTATGATATGGATTGGAATTTTTTTAAAATTCATTCTTGTTTTATTTACTAATATTTTTAAATATTTGCTTTTGCTATTTAGATTATATAAAATTAAAATATATACTTATAGAAATATATATAATTATGGATAGATACATAGTTATAATGAGAAATTCGATTTTTTTTAAAACTAAAAATTAGTTTACTCCAATTGTTATACTCAAAATATCACTCGATTTTATTTCAAATAAAATAATTCATAAAAAATATAGCGTTTGAATATTTTATTTTTGTTAAAATTATCCTTTTAATATTAAGAAGCACATGGAATTATATATTTATCAAAGTAAACACAATATCTTTGTCATTCTTAAGATGACTTGTAAAATAATTTCTTGAGTAAAATTAATCATTTCTCCAGGGAAAAGTTTCTTTTGTCTTTTTTCCTGGAGGAATGATTCATTTTACTCAAAATTGATGCAAGGGATCATTTTATAAAAATAATTTCTGATAATATGATATTTTTATATATCTTCTTATATATATTATAAAATAATAATAATATTAAAAAACTCTTTTATATATGAGTGCTGTGATGTTGTAATAATATTATGTTAAGAGGGAAACTAGGCTCTCAAGTAAATATATCTTTTAGGAGAATATCTTCATCTCATTTGTAACCTCTGTCATTGAATCGTTCTGTGGATTGTGGTGTTTCTAGTTATAAGTATTGTTATCATTGTGTGCTGGTTATCTGTTTTATTGAAGATATGAATACTATATGAAATCTCCTCTTTTCAAGTAAAGAACTAATATATATAGTATAAGAAATTATTTAAAAACGCGCAAGAAATATATGCATATTCTATACAGAAGTAGAACTGATAGAGTATTTCTATATATGAAAGGTAAACACAGTATGATATATAGTGGGGAATCAAGTTTTAAAAGATATAAATGTGGTGTGTGTGTGTGAGATAACCAATTTGTTAAATTGCCTCCAAGTTGTATTAAGTGAGGTCAAGTTTATCTAGTGTAAGTGTTGAACTGTGACTCACGTCCGACCATCTAGATGTGGTGTGTCCTCAGTATCAGGTGACATCCTAGATATGTCCTCAGAGTCCAGCGATGGTCGTCAGGTCGGGGATCGTCCAGGACAATAATGGTTGTAAACATATAAACTCCATTGTTGGAGCTGTCTACAATCAGAGATTTCAAGTGACATCTCTATACAATCTAACACAGCTGTCTAGGTAGTGTTATACTTGAAGACTCTACTCAGGACTGCCACAATATGGCCTTCAGATTCTTGGAATCAACTACTGATGTGAAGTTCCAATAATGAAGTTTGCTAATTCTTAGTCACTAGGAAAAGAAAGAAGAATGTTGGATATATACACTCATGGACAAATCTTAAGGAAGTTGAGAGTCTTTAAAGCCGCCAGTTGTCTCTTTATTATTTTTTTTTTAAGAGACAGAGGCTGTTCACACTTGGTTATCTCGTGTCTTCAATAAAGGTTACTGTAATATCTTTCAGAGTTATTATCTGAATACAGATATACATGCTAAATAGTACAACTTCTTTAAGTTGTGTCTCCAGGAGTGTACTTATCCATGATGTATAGCTAAAATGAAAATCAAAGAATAACAATCTTTAATTCGAATCTGTCAAAAAAATAGGGAGAGAACCCCTTCCTTGCGTCAACTCCACAGTTTTTACACAAGTCTCCTGATGACAAAAATAATGTAGGTCAACTTTCCCCTGGTAGAGATCAAATAAAGATAATAATAAAGGAATCAAAATAATCTTTCCCCTGAGGACATCAAGTCACTAAAACGTCGAGAATTGGATACATTATTGGTTGATGTAGCTATATGTTTTCAAAACCAACTTCCAATTAACAAACTATTTTCAGAAAAATCAATATTTAGGTTTCTGAATTATTTATTACCTTCCTTTTCATCATGAACGAAAGATGCTAAATACTATTAGCACTTAATAATACCTTTTTATTGCAACTTTTTTGTAGACAATTGACAATTAAAATAATTTTATTGACATCTTGTCAATATATTCAAAGTGCACAGTCTGTACTATTTAAAAAAGGATAATATGCATCATACAATGACATGCATGTACAATGAATATGGCGCCTCTGCCAGCGCTGCAGAGTTTGGTGGAGAATCACCAGCGGGTCTCCAGCGACACCACGTATTTCGTGATCTACGAAGAATACGTAGATGGCGTACTTCGCCGCTGAGGAGATGGTGATGGCGTTGTCCTCGAGATCAACTGTAAAGATCCAGGACTGCAGGTCCGGCCGATGATGCAGAACACCTCTCGGATGACAGGGCGCTACAGGACCAGTAGCGATGGGCCAGCGATAGATCGATGTAGCCGCAGGCGATGCAGACAGGCTGACTCGAACTTTTTTGTAGATGGTTGAATACACAATAGAACTTCCAATTGAAAGATGTTATTGTTCTTTTCCTTGAAGTGATCGTTTAGTAAAAGTTGGAGATTGATTTAGGGAATATCTTCTGGTTCCAAAATAACTTTACTAGGTACCGCTCAAGAACAACCTAGTTTATGATATTTACCACAATGCGAATAATATATTTATTATTATTATTTATTACAAAATACATCCACACATTTATATCCTACTAGAAGAATGACCCGGCTTCGCCCGAGAAATCCCCCGAGTGAAGTATCCTTCATACTGAAAGTACATCAATAATAAATAGTAGAAGTGCCATAGAATAGCAATACAGAAGAAACACATAAACTACAGGAAAAAAAGTGTGTAATGGCAAAAATTGTATTATATTAGTGTTTTAGGTATTTGATTTAATTATTTTTTGCAATCCATTTAGTTGTTTCAAAATTAATATAGTTTAAATAGACGGCAGCTTTTCCACCAAACCCCCATTAACCTTTGAAATTGCCTGAGTTGAGTGACTGACTGTAAATAATCCTGACTGCGATGCCCATCTTCTCAGTAAGAATTAAAAAAAAAAAGGTTTATAAAAAAATTAATCCAAAATACTGGCATGTATAAATATTTTTCTGTAAAAAAATAAAAGAGCATATGGAAATATTAGGCAAACATATGTGTTCGCTAATGATTGCGACTGCATTTTAAACGATTTTTAAAAAGAGATTTAAACAAATAAAGGCCAGAACAAAAATTAATAAAAAATATGAAATCCATTATTTACATACATTCACAAAAGCAAACGATGACAGAATTGAGATGACTCTGATACTTGTATATAGAATAATAATAATATATATAAATCAGTTTTAAAAATTGTAAAAAAAAAAAATGCATCGGCCGGGAAACGAACCCGGGCCGCCCGCGTGGCAGGCGAGCATTCTACCACTGAACAACCGATGCTTATAAGAAATGGCCATATTTGGGTATTTATTCCATTCACAAAAGCAAACGATGACCGAATTGATTGTTGATGACTCTGATATTTGTATATTTTGATATGGATATTTGCGTGCAAATGTTTAATCTATTTTATATACATAGTTTTTAAATATATATATACAAATTATTTATAGTTTTAGAGAGAGAGAGAGAGTGAAAGTTATTTAAATTTACATTTTAGAGCAATAAATTATACAAGAAATAAAGATTATTTACACATATATTATCAAAAAAGTTCAATATATCTTTAGAATTATAACAACTAAATCAATGACACAAATATAGAACATTCCAAAACAATAACAGCAATTTAAAAAAACTATACTAATTATAACTAGAAATTCCAATAAATAATATAATTGAAGGTTATTCACATATTAAAACAAAGTGTCCAATACGGGATTTGATCCCGGTTCATGACTGTCGGGAATCGAGGGTGTTACTCACTTGTCCACCGACTTTTTAAAGAATTTATTGAGATTAAGAAAATTTCAAACAGAAATTTTATATTTATATCATCGATATTTAGAAAAATTATTGTAGCGAAGTATTTTTTAAATTTTAATAACAGATTATCAATTTCCAATTGATGTAAAAAATTATATGTAAATAATCTTTGTCAGGAGTAGAATGACGAATCCTGTATGGGACTTTGATTCCAGTAAAAGACTTGTTGTGTATATAGTCACAGTGTAGAAAATACTATACTATACCTACTAATTATAGGTTTCTCTCTGTATTCTTAGTTCTTTTCTCTTACTCTGTAAACTGGTGAATCCTGTATAGGACGAGAGGTCCTCAATAAAGGCTTTTGATGTTGTTGTAGATTATCAATTTCGATATTTATTATGTGAACTTCCCTCATTCCTTTTGTTTATCATTCACTAGCCGAATGACCCGGGCAACGCCCGTGTTTTACCCGACTGTAGATGTTACAACGGTGATCCTTAGGTCGCTGGTTCAAATCCGGCTCGAGGGAGCCGGCGAGCACGTGACCTCCCTGTGCGCGCGCATCCGTGACAGAGGCGGCCGGCCGATGAGGAAAGACGGTCGTGACTATATATATTAATAGTTTGTTCTTGCCTGAAATAAATTGCTGTGCTATCCTGAAGTTGTGTTCTTCCCTAATTTTCCACGTGGCAATATTTAGTCTTTGTATGTATGAAATAAAACATGATGTGTGGAGCAAGATCCTCTACAAATTAATCTAGAATTCCTTTTCTTTTTTGTTTTTTAGAAAATATGATAATCATTCTTTTCTGAAGAGAGTGACAGTGAATTACTGATACATCGGGAACTAAATTAAAAAAAAAAGATTAATGCAGTCATATATATTTTTCCAAAGAAAACTTCCAATCAGCAAATGGTCTTCAAAAAAAAAATTTTTTTTTTTGGCTGAAATATCGCTGAAACTTTTCAATTTGAAGAGAATTTTTGTTCTTGATGAATATGAAGGATATTAATCAAGCAAATTCAAAAGCAAATTATCAAAAGAAACTCATCTCTGTAAATCCAATATTTTCATCTTAATTCGATATAAGAGATGGTTTAAAAAGTGGCCTAGCTAATCACAGATATCACCTTTTGTAAAAAAAAAAACACTTTATGAATATACTAAAGGTAAAACATACTTAGCTATCCTGATACTTCAATATAAATTGATTAAAATCCTCTGGATCAAGTAAATGCTACAGGTTTCTGGAAATGGGTTTCTTTGTTAAACGTAATCTCAAGCTTTCAGGCATCTCTGCGCTTCTACAGGAGTACATAGAAGCATATAAACGCTGTTAAGATAAAGAAACCCATCTCCAGAAACCTGTAGCATTTACCTAATTCGGGGATTTAATTTCTATGAAAATAGACACTTCAGCCAGTTAGAGTTTTTTTATCAAAATAAAACAATATTTTTGAATGAAAAGTTGCAAGACAAACAAGGGGAGGACAATATTTTATACACTCATGGACAAAACCTAAGAAGGTGGAAAGTCTTTGATCTCACCAGTATTCTTTTTTAAAGAAGACAAGCTGTTCACACTTGGTTATCTCGTATGTCTTGAATAAAGGTCACTGTAATATCTTTCAGAGTTATTGTCTGAATCCCGATATACATGCTAAAAGATACAACTTCCTTAAGTTTTGTCCATGAGTGTATATTGGTTATCTCGTGTGTCTTCAATAAAGGTCACTGAAATATCTTTCAGAGTTATTGTCTGAATCCCAATATACATGCTAAAAGGTACAACTTCCTTAAGTTTTGTCCATGAGTGTATATATAGCTTTGACTAACATTGAAATTTGGACAAGCAACACCCATATCTTTAATAAAAGCTAAAAAAATACGAGCGGAATTTTGAGAGAATAAAGGGATTTTATATAGGAGATTCAAATCAATTAATATTGAAATATGAAAGATAGCTTAGTAAGTTCTATATTTAGGATATTCCTAGTGTTATTTTGCGAAAGATGATAGCTGTGATTAGCTAGGTCGCTTTTTAATCATCTCTTTTATCGAATTAAGGTGAAAATATTGGATATCAAGGTATGAGTTTCTTTTGGGAATTTATAATATATCTCTCCATCTTGTTAATCTTGACAAGATTGTTCTCCTGTAGAAGGGCTTTAAGCTAGAAATATTTGATAAAATATCAAAGAAATGAATCTATTGATGATTTTATTTCATTGTTATTCAAATGAAAACTAAAGGTAAGAAAGGGGTTTCTGTTCATCAAATGTTCACCATTTTCGTCCAAATTGTAAAATAATTGTTTTTTTTTAATGCTACTATGTGAAAATTATGATTCAAATGGAATGCGGACAGTCCAATTTTGTAGCTACTGATCATGTTGAATTAGATGGATACTTGAGAAAAGATGTCAATTAAGCAAGACAAACTTCAATATGACACAGCAATTTTATTTAAGGCAAGAACAAACTATGAATGATAAACAAAAGAAATACAACGAGGGAAGTTCACAGAATAGCTAAGTATAAACATAAAAAATAATACTCTGCTAATAAACTTATAAATACCTTGCTACATAGCTCCTTCCCTATGGGAGCTGTGACCCACAGCTTGCAATTATTGTAGATACTGACATGATCTGTCGTGCTTCTGCCAAGGATTCCATCGAAGTCTCTTAAACTTTGTCCCTATTATCTTTGTGTCCTTTTTCTTGCGGCGTGAAGAGCACCTCGTTGGTCTAGGGGTATGATTCATCACTTTAGTACGCTCCAGGAATCCGAGTTACTTCAAGAGAGAGTGATTGTCATCCTGAAGTTTTTGTTTTCCTTAATTTTCCACGTGGCAACATTTTGATACAAAATTTAACGGTCATTTCAAAAAGTGACCTATCTATGCAGGTTGACATTTGAGGATGACTTCTATTGACAGGTTATACTGTAGAAAAGTTTTAGTTACTGAGGAAGAGTTTGCCCGAAAGCTACGTTGTACAGTTAATAAAAAGATGTGCGGTGTCTAATACCTTTTTGTAATTAGTAACTGTAGAAAAAGTTTATCAGCATATCACAAGGATGTCTTCTTCTTTCTTATCTCCACTCATTCATATTAGGGTGTCAAGCTTGTAAATCCTGAGACTTTTGTTGATGTCTGTTGACAACCATCATGATTGGGTGAAGTAGAATGCGTCTGTCTTTGTCATTAAGACTGAGAGCACTACTCAGTAGCAGGCCGACTTAGCTCTAAAATAAATGGCCGCCTTTGGCATGAAGAACAGACGCCATGCACAGCCGCTCCTAACATGGAGTACAAACGCTGCTCATCCTGTGTCCCTGGAGCCCTTACAGGGTACTATCAGCCAGGCCAGCAGAGCCCAGGTTTTTTAGTGAGCTTGTTACTGCTCCCCCTCCTCCTTTTTCATCCGGGCTTGGGACCGGCAAAAGCGGAGTTACGAGAATGTGATTAGAGAATATGACACAATTTCCAGGCTTTCCAATCCCAACAACTTATCCTGCTATAGTCAAAGTAGCCCACTTCACTCAAGGAACTAAGTCAGTGTGGTCTGTGGAGAGAACTTCCTCAGACTCGAAGGGCGGTCGCAACGTTAGGTAAGTTGTCACGGTCCGAATCTCGTACGTGTCATCTGCTTGACCTATTCCAGCACTACATCTCCTGAAGGAAACTATTTATACAACTACTTTCAACATGAGAACTTCCTTTCATAGTTAACCTTCACCATACAATCACTTTTATCACCAGTTCCTCTATAGCTATGCTCATATAAACCCTCTAAGCGGAGGTAAACAGATCCCAAAATATGAAGATTTAAAAAAAAAATGTCTTTCTTATCAGTATTTAAGTTTGTAATGATAATTGCAATATTATATGAGAAATATATCAATAAGTATACTACTCAGTATATCATAGGGTTGCAAATTTAGAGTTACGTAAGGGTGTAATAATAGAATTTCTAGAAAATATTTGACAAACATTGCAACTTGGACAAGCAACGCGTATCATTAATGAAAACTAAGAGACAAGCGAATAAACAACTCTTCTACTGGTTTTTTAACGATGATATGATTGTATCATTTTGGCGATCAAAATTCCAGTAAAAGAGCCCTTTATTCGCTTAAATGTTCGCTTGTTTTTAGCATTTATTAAAGATACGGGTGTTGCTTGTCCAAATTGCAATGTTAGTCAAAGCTATATAAACACTCATGGACAAAACTTAAGGAAGTTGTACCTTTTACCATGTATATCGGGATTCAGACAATAACTCTGAAAGATATTACAGTGACCTTTATTGAAGACACACGAGATAACCAATATACACTCATGAATAAAACTTAAGGAAGTTGTACCTTTTACCATGTATATCGGGATTCACTTGCCAACATTGTTGTATTGTGCTGTAAAAAACAATATCATACGCAATAAATAAAATCGGGATTCAGACAATAACTCTGAAAGATATTACAGTGACCTTTATTGAAGAAACACGAGATAACCAATATACACTCATGAATAAAACTTAAGGAAGTTGTACGTTTTAGCATTTATATAGGGATTCTGACAATAACTCTGAAAGATATTATAGTGACTTTTATTGAAGACAAACAAGATAACCAAGTATGAACAACCTCTGTCTTCTTCAAAAAACAGACATCAAAGACTTTCCACTTCCTTAGGTTTTGTCCATGAGTGTATAAAATTCTGTCTTCCCCTTGTTTGTCTTGCAACTCTTTATTTAAAAATATTATGTTTTGTTATGATATTTATCTAAATGTTTCTATTATTTTGCTACTTGAAACCCTATTATAATTATTTTCATAAATTATTTGACGAAACAAAAATTGCTCTGTGTACTTGAACTTTTAAATTTTCAACGATCCTTATTAGAGATTTTCTCGTTGCCTAAGTTTTTTAATTGTTGTATTTAATAAATTTTCTATAATCTAATTTTTCCCTCTAACCTATCTTGAACAAGAATGCTATATTTCGATATCATGGAAAACGATGCTCTCATATATACGTATATTCAAATATCCCGTTATAAAAATTCTTAAAAAGAACCCTTCTTCAAATTCCTTTCTTTTGGAAAAATAATCTTGATATATAAGGATAGTTGATATAACCAATCTTTAAAAAAAAAATTTGTGTAAATTTAAAAAAATTCTTTCCCTTGCGTTGAAGATTTTAATTCCAAAAGAATTCAATCAAACCAAATCTCTCTATTGATCAAAATTTCTACAATTTATTATATAAATGATGTTCAAGTAATATTTGTCTTGAATATAATTTTCTTGAAATCATTCCTTTCAAATAATCTTTCTTCAATAACAAAATTTATCTTAAGAAGGATCCTAACACTTGTAGGATTTGACAAAGGTCACTATTCAGAAAAAAATCAATATTTTAAACAAATTAACGATATTGTACTACAATGTAGTGGAAATTATTCCGAAACGCTTTTATCAAGTTGTCCAGAGAAATACTTAAACTCTTCATCAACGAATAACTCAAGAACTATCAAGAGAATTTTAGAGAATTTATAATATTTTCAAAAGTTTCTATGCTCACACACACAACAATAAAGTAGAGGATTTACAAACATTACATAGTCAAAAAAACAAATCCCATCATTTTGAAAAATGCATTTGAATATTTTCCTACTTTCTTCAAATGACCATTCAAGTCATTCTTTACTAATGACAAAGGCCAGCTTTTCAAATTAATGAAGTACATTTCTAAAAAAATGAATTAAGAAATGAACGATTATGAAATGATTGCAAAGGAAACCTTTTCGAAATTGATGTTTTACATTTATTCAATATTTACAATTACCAATTCAAATGAGTTTTTCAAATGAATGCAAAGGCTGCCTTTTCGATTTATAATTACCAATCCAATGATTATAAAATGAAGATAAAAGGCCACCTTTTTGAAATTAATGTTTTGCATTTCTTCAATATTTACTATTTCCAATCCAACAATTTTCAAATTATTGCAAAGGCCACCTTTTTAAAATTAATGTTTTGCATTTCTTCAATATTTACAATTACCAATCCAACAATTTTCAAATGATTGCAAAGGCCATCTTTTCGAAATTTATGTTTTACATTTATTCAATATTTATAATTACCAATCCAAATGACTTTTTTCAAATGAATGCAAAGACCACCTTTTCGAAATTAATATTTTGCATTTTTTCAATATTTAGAATTACCAAATCAACTATTTTCAAATGAAGATAAAAGGTCATCATTTCAAAATTAATGTTTTATATAGTCTCAATATTTACAATTACCAATATAATGATTCTCAAATGATGACAAAAACTTAAAATTTTGAAATTAATGATTTACATACGATATTTACATACTCGTATATCTAAACTTTGGTATTCTGACTTCAACAATTCTCAAACGCGATAACAAAAGCTAAAATTTCAGCATCAATTTTGAAGACTTATTGTTATACACAATATTCCTACATTGGAAATATATTTATCAAAATATATTCCTATCAATATAAATACTGAAACTTATGATTTCTCCATCTTTCTATAATTAATAATTTCGTCTGTTACCCTAGATTCAAGCATTTGATGGACAATATCAACACTAAAGATTATAAGGTAAGTCATCTTTCTGAATTAGATACACACAATTTTAATTATATTTTACAACATTTGTGATAGTTTACAACGACAAATATCATCAAGCTGATATTATTTTTGAAATTAAATCTAGACACAAGACAGAATACATTGTTCAATAATAAAAAAGCTATAACGGTAACCTCTCTATGTAAATTGAATAGATCTTGTGCATTTTTATACATTTCTCTAAATAGAAATGATCAAATAATATGCTAAAAAGATTATAATATTTTTGTAATTAATAATTTTAAAGATATCTTTTATAGTCTAATGCCTGTTTTTATGTAAGTAAACTAATTTTTAAATATATCAATTAAGAAGTTTCAGAAGATGAGTTTCTTTTAATTGTAAAAACGCTACAAGCTTTCGGGCAAAAGCCCTTCGACAGGCAAAATATAACTATACTATGAAAGATATCGATGGTTGTAATGAATATATACACGTATTAATTTACATAAATATAAAAAAGAGCATGCAAATGAACAATTTAACTATTTGTAAAAATGAAAAGTACGAAATAAAATAAAAATCCTAGAGGGTAATTCAAGAAATGCAAAAACATTAGCTGAAGGAAAAAGAGAATACCAATGAGGCAAATATATGACTGCAATGTATCTTCAACTATATAACTAAATATATCTAAGTAACTATTACGGGTGAATTTGTGAGGTTAAAGGTTATGCTCTGGACTGCCATCTATGAATTGGTATTTAATGATTAGTGAGAGACAAAAACCGATTTTGAACCGGTATGACTGAGGTGGTGGAAAGGGGGTTATTAATATACCAAAGGTAGAATCTGAAAAATTCAATTGGAGATGTAGTTTGTGTAGATTGCGGGAATGTCTATTTTCTATTTATGCTGTGTAGCTTGGATGAAACTATGGATTCCAGAACCAATCTTTGGTGTAGGTTGGAGATATTTTTGTAGTGAATGGTTGGGTTAGCAGTGCCAAAGGAATGGCCAGAAGATGCAATGTGTTGAAAAATAAGGGAACGGGTATCTCGGTTGGTGATGTTGCGTGTGTGCTCGGACATTCTTAACCTTTAATTTTTAAATATTCACATATTTTTATGCCTTCTTTTTTATTTGGAATGATGAATAGCAATTTGAAAAAGAAAACATATTTCTCAAAATGTTTTTACAATGTTTTAAATTATCATAAAGATAAGAGGTTGCCTGGCCGGCATTCATAGTTCTTTTCAAAAATAGTTATTTTATAATCCTTTATTTTATTTCATAGTTCTTTATTTCATAGTTCTTTTTAATTCTTTTATTTCATTTATTTCATAGTTCTTTTTAAAACTTTAACTGGCCGAAGTGTCTTTATTTTTTTAAAAGAAATGTTTCAAATTGTTTAAACAAAAGATTATATACACAAATCGTTAGAGAGAAGCTATATAATGAAAAAATAAGAGAGAAAATAATATTCAAATGTAAATTATTTTCTTTAAAATGTTATTTTAAATTTATATCTTTGTGTTACAAAATTATTCATTTTATTTTTAATTCATTGATAGCCATATTGCATATATTTGCAGGATACTATTATTATTTTTTTAAAGTAAATTAGAAGGATGAATCCGTAACCAATTTAACATTGCATATTATTTATTATTAATAGTAATTATATGAAACAAATCTTGGTATATATGTATACATGAAAACAACAAAAGCAATACTTAAAACCTTATATACATACAAGTTCATTTTCAAACTCAGTCTCATCTATAGCCATTGTTACTCTGTAATATTCCAACATTTATATGGTATACTGGTTGGTCTTTTTATTTGAATTTGTTAAGACTGGTGACTTATTCTTTATCACCACTAGTAAAGTTTTTTACTGAGTGATGAACATAATGCATCCTTCTGATGTAGAATTAAAGATAGAGGCGTCTCTTTAGATACATGAGAGTCATATGTACATAATAATTTATATAATAAAAACTGTAAACACAAAATAAAGAATACTATGTGAAACCAACAAACCATTTGTAAAGGAAATCAGCAATAAACAATATTATACAAAAATATCCATTGATAAACACTTCGCGCTTTTAAAACTTAAAAAAATAATTTACAGAAAAAAATATTTTACCAAAAATAAAAGCTACGTCAAAACTTGCATTATAAATCTATATTTCCATAATAAATCAATTATTTTTCAATTTATTCATACATTAAACATTTTAAATACTAAATATCAAACGACATAGAAGCAAATATAATATTATGAAAAAGGCATCTCCTTATCGTGCAACTGAAAGTTGCTGATGGCTTGCGCCATCTATTTTCAGTTGCACGATAAGGAGATGCCTTTTTCATAATTTATGTACCTTATCCCAGTACAATATCACATTTATACTATTTTTTCAAATATAATATTGTTTAGTGATTTTACATTTATTTATTTATTCATATAGATGTTTGATAGGTGTATATGTGAGCAAGTAATAGGTTTGGAATGTATGAGAGAACCTACTAAGTATTCGGTGTGAGAGTCCTAGAAACAACACCCTAATTTCACACCATTTAAATATAATACTGATGGGTGAAACAACTATGGCTGACCAGCACAATTCTATGCTGACACAATTTGCTAATCTCATATTCCTGAGTCATCTCGCTTGTCTTATTTCAACACTATGGCATATCCTGTTTCTTTCTTGTACTTTTCCTTGTTTGGATGGAAGGATGTCGTGTATTAACTTCTACAACGTCCAATTATTTACTGGACATGGTAACTTCAACACATATTTGTTTAGAATTGGTAAAAATTGGTTCACCTGCGTGCACTTGTGGAAATGAAGAACAAAACCCTGAACACCTTCTAATAAACTGTCCGTTAATTTCTGATCTAAGGGAAGAAAACCAACTTTACCTGACAAATACAATACAAGTTGCTTACAATAATGACCAATACATCAAGTTTAATAGATTCTGCAGACTGTATATTTTAAGGCAAAAGTATTGACTGTTGGCCATTGACTCGTTCTGATGTAATCATTGGATGATTAATTTACTTAGTCTACACGTTGTTCTAACTGTTGTAAATGGCAATTTTGTGTACACATTTCATGATTATACGGTGTACATATTTCAAGCTACTATTTCTAATCACTATATGCAAAATTTGATATCCAATGTGTAATTTGCGTGCTTCCCAATGTTTAATTATGTTAATTTCACGATTATTTGATTTGTATATAATTTCATATTTACACGCAATTATCCTAATTTTGGATATGGCGTGTCTTTGAAACTGTTAAATAAATAAATAAACACAAAGCAATAACGCGCCATCTATATATATAAAATAAAAGGATTTAAAAGCGCGAATGTTTCTTTTATACATAAAACAAACTTCTACTGTCCTTACTGCGATGAAAAAATATATTGGGAGGGCTTGGCTCATCAGTGGTGAACCCTCCCAGCGGTTTCGCCAATTTAATCCACCAGACCGCTTCTCAGAGCTCTAATACTGTATTGGATCATTCTGCTTTTATATGCTACACTGAAGGATGGAATCTTAGAAATGGTTTTCAAGTAAACTATGGACATAAGTTTATAGGACAGTAGAATTACATTCAAATATTTGCTTCGAGCAATGCTCTTCAGCAAACTATACAGTATTAGAGCTCTGAGAAGCGGTCTGGTGGATTAAATTGGCGAAACCGCTGGGAGGGTTCACCACTGATGAGCCAAGCCCTCCCAATATATTTTTTCATCGCAGTAAGGACAGTAGAAGTTCGTTTTATGTATAAAAGAAACATTCGCGCTATTAAATCCTTTTATTTTAAATAAATTAACGGTTTATTCATATTGGGTATTTTAGTTCATTCTTAATCAGGTATGTCAAGTCTTTTGGATGCCATTTTCACAATTATTTAATAGAGGGGTCGGTGGAAGAATGGTCTAAACCAGGGGTCGGCAAATATTTGAGTCGGAAGAGTCAAAAATGACAATTTACAAAATTTCAAAGTTTTTAAAGAGCCACAAAATGTTTTCTTGTCAACAATAAATAGTACTCACATAAATAATATTTACGTATGGAACTATATAAAGAGCCGCAGCTTCACATCCAAAGAGCTGCATGTGGCTCGCGAGCCGCAGTTTGCTGACCCCTGATCTAAATCGTTGGTTTTCGACCGCTACGGCCCGGGTTCAATTCCCGCATTGGGCACTTTTTTTCTGATTAAAAAAAATGCTCCAATGGTCCCAGAATCTTTCAAAAATCCAACCCCACCAGCGAGTGCAAGTAACCAAACGAGGCTCTGGCACATTTGTAAGTAGAACTGCTTTTCACATGTGTAGATATGTGGTGTACTTACAGTAAAAGCAGTCGCCTACTTCTACCCACCATGATTATCATGGCCTGTACCACGTGTACTAGGGATAAGTAAAAAAAACAATCATCTAATGGTATCCCTTCCAGAATGGACAATAGATACTGAATAGATCCTTAACAGACAGATTGAAATCAGGTTCCTATCTTCATTGATATATTGGAAAAAAGGCAAAATTCGTTTCCTTAATACACAAAATGCAAATTCGAAGAAGCCAATGCCCAGCATATACTGAAGTGTATTGGGATGGCAAAGTGCACTTTATATCAGGAAATGAAGTACTTAATTGTCTTAAGATGCATGATTTTTAGGATTTGATCTGAAGAGACACAAAGGATATGGAAAAAAAGGAAGTGGTAAATATGCAATTTTCCTAAGAAGAGCCAAAGGTAAAAGCGACGTTATTCATCCCTGCCTTTACAATTCAACAAAATCAATAAACAATCTAGGTCCAGGTAATATACACACACAAAAGCCTTTATTGGGGACTTGCCCCATACAGATTCTCCCAATTGGGTAAGGTAATAATCATCTTGTGTTATTTACATAGAAATTTAACTGGCTTTACTCTTCGACTCAAAGTCATTCACTTGTTGACTGGTCCTTACATAATGATGATCTAAAAATGTATAGTAAGCTATTGCATTAGATTTGTTTGCTGATATTTTTGAAAGCAATACGTAGGGTGAAGTGTTGGTACATTTAATTTGTTGATATAGGGCCTTCCTCTTTGCATCAAGGGCCGTACAATTAAGCAGGTAATGGGGGATTTCTTCAGTAATTTCCTTGTCACACAGTGTACTTATTAAGTTTTTGGACTCAAACGTCAGAACGTGTTTTTTTTTAAGACTGTAAATATAATTCTCGATTGAGCTCGGTCCAGGTAATATAATTATATATATATATATGTC
Source organism: Cordylochernes scorpioides (assembly GCA_030710605.1). Classification (NCBI taxonomy): domain Eukaryota; kingdom Metazoa; phylum Arthropoda; class Arachnida; order Pseudoscorpiones; family Chernetidae; genus Cordylochernes; species Cordylochernes scorpioides. Next base: position 36,040,613 of record CP092884.1, read on the forward strand.
ATAATTTGTATATAATTAAATGCAACCCCGACCCACTATGTATGTACCATGTATGATTTTCAAAGATTTAATAAAAGAATAAGGTAACTGGAGGAAAGAAAGTAACAAAAGACATAGGAAGAAGTCGCAGTTAACCTTCTGACCCCAGGTCCCTGCGAGCTAAGTTTAAACCGACACTTCCTGGAAAAACAGGACGTATCTAATGACCAGAAGTTATAAATGTTAAAGCTAACATTCAATACTTCCTGACAAAGCAGGACGTATTTTGATAACCGCGGAAGTAAATCGAGTCGAACAAATAAGACACTTCCTGACCCAGGCCGGGCGTAACTAACACCAAAGGAAGCCGCCGGCCCATCAGAAGACAGCACCTTAAGTAGGTCAACCAATAGGAAAAGAGCATGTGACATCTCTCGACCAATCAAAAGACAACACCTCAAGTAGGTCAACCAATAGGAAAGGATCATGTGACATCTCTCGACCAATCAGAGAGAAACTGAGGCTTGGTGTTAAATCGGAAAGCAAGAATGGGTAGTTACGCTTGAGCTCTCATAGGAACAACACCTACAGGGTTCACTGGCTCTCGCCGAGTTCGGACAGTGCTCCTTCGCTTCCAACAAGGTAACATCTACTCTAGAGATATCTCTCTCCGCTCATTTCATCATCGCCATGTGATCAACTAATTAATAAGTCAAATCGCTCAACTCTTCTCAAGCTTTCTTCCCTCCAACACAGTTGCCTCTTATTTTCCAACTCAATCACGTGTCCTGATTATTCCTAACTGTATGCTGCAACTTCCACTCAAACGACTGCGCTTCAACCAAATCTCACCATTCGCATCCAACAACAAGAAACCCCGCAACGATATTGCCACAGAACGGTTAAGTCGACAGGATTCTACAACAGTGTAATACATCAAATATTATAGTGTAATAACAATTGCATCATATTACACGTTAAGTCGACAGGATAGTGAGATGGAATTAAATCAGGATCCCACAGGCGTAAAGTCAGACGGTCCAACGGAAACAATGGAAAGAAGGCAAGAAGTAAGAGAGAGCGAATCGGCAAGAGAAAGACAGGAGGTGACCGGCCGAGAGACAACTGCGCCCCTAGCGGACGCCATCAACCAACTGTCAACATTCCTGACGCGAGTAAAAATTTCTGATGGAGCGGAGTCGGCGATCCCACCTTTCGACGGCGCATACAGCGCGACACAGTTTTTCCAGACGTTCGACCGAAAAATGGAAGACGCATCCATGGGAGAACAAGAAAAATTATTGCGCCTGCCAAACTACCTGGTGCGACAACCCCTGGAGCTCTTCAGGAAACTTCGGCTGGCCGACCGGAGTTATTTCCAGGTGAGACAAATCCTCCTAGACCTCTACCCTGAGTCAAGCGAAGCGTCCTTTGCGAAATATTTCGCCATGAAACTCACTGGACAAGCCAACTTAGAGACCTACTACCGGGAAAAAACCGCCATAGGATTGCAACTAGGACTTCCACAAGAGGTGATCCTCGAGACGCTGACAGAAGGACTGCCATTCAACGACCAGCGCCTAGTCCGCGTAGTGCCTCCCGAGAACCTAGGAGAGTGGTTCCGACTGGTACAGCGGATCCACGGGCCCAGTGTACCGGCAACGCGATCCAGAGAAGATCAACCACCCACAATGTCGGGTCCGTACCACAGCACATTCCGACGCCCAGGTGCATGGAATGCACCTCTTCCGCCGTCCAACTGCAAGTTCTGCGGCGCGAGACACTGGCACAGCGAATGCCGACGTCGACCAATCCCGACGACCCACGAAAAAGTCCGGACAGTGCAAACGGTCCCAAAATCACCAGTTCCGACTTCATCACAACCAAGTCAAGCCAGAGACACCTCAGCCAAACAGCCCTTTCGAGACTGAGGTAGGATCCCTAAACCAACTGACTGTCAAACTCTTTCTAGCCCCTAATGTATCATGCCCCTTTTTAATTGATACAGGCGCCAGCCTGAGTATAGTACCATATAATATTTATCATATGCTAAAAACCCACCTGCCTAATTTAACCCTTGAGGGACACTCACTACACCTCCAAACCCTAAACGGATTTGCAAAAACCATGGGTAAACTATCTATCCCACTGACAATAGGACAAATATCACGAAAGGAGTATTTCCATGTAGTGAATGCACCATTGCCATTCGGAATTCTTAGTATCAATAGCCTCCATAAATTCAGATTAACCATAGATTTTAATAAATGCACTATACTCCAGCTGGGCGCCCCATTGTCTACCCTTTCCTACCATTTTAATCATGTGTCCAATGTATGCACGTACTGGCAGTGTCAGGCGATGTCACAAAAAATTTTCCCCACATCCCAACTTTCCGCCTATGACAACCATTGCGTGCATTCATTGAGAAAACCCCACTTATCTACATGCCCCTTTTTCACTAAAGCCAATTGCCCTTTTTACATGCCCTCAAATAATCAAACCACAACAACTTCAACTTATGAACCTGTCCAAAACGCACCCACACAGCGGGATAACTCGCATACCAAAAACCTAGGTGATCACACACCGTTACCCAACTCTCACATGACCAACCCACACAACGAACTCGACACTCACACTAATACACAACAAAACCCTTTACCCCATGCATACTACAACACAACACCTAACACTCACTATACACCACAGTTCACAACACTTCTACAAAGGTACACTCACATTTTTTCACAGGACAAATTCAACGTACCATGCTTACGTATTCCACCAGTAAAAATACCCACGAATTCCAAAAAAATAATCACCATACGTCCATATCGTGTTCCGATATGTGACCAACAAGAAATCCGTAACCAAATACAACAAATGCTGGAGAACGGCATCATAGAGCAATCTTTTTCACCTTTCTCGAGCCCTGTCACCCTCGTCACTAAGCGCGATAAAACCAAACGGTTTTGTATCGATTATAGGAAGGTGAATGAGCTAATCAGCTCTGATGTCCATCCCCTCCCGAGAATCGAGGATATCCTAGACCGCCTCGCACAGGCCAAATATTTCTCCACGGCCGACATATCCTCTGCGTATTGGCAAGTCCCAATACACCCCGATTCCCGACCACTGTTAGCATTTGCCACCTTTGAAGGATTATACCAACCCACTCGATTACCTTTCGGGTTAAAAACCAGTCCTCAGATTTACGAACGAGCCATAAGTCAGGTCCTACAGAGACACGGACTTGACTGTGTGGCACATTACTTTGATGATTTCATAATTTACTCCAACACATTGGAGGAACATCAAAACCACCTGCGACAATTTTTCGCCTTTTGCGAAGCGGAGAAGTTACAACTTAACTTCGCAAAATGCGAATTTTTTAAACAATCCATAAATTTTCTAGGTTACACCATCACAGCTGGTACAATTACACCACTTACACGCAATACCGACATCATCCACGCCATAAAACAACCACACAACCGAAAAACACTACAATCCTTCTTAGGCGCTGTGAACGTCTATAACAAATTCATTCCGGAATACGCTCGCTTGCGAGCACCACTCAACAATCTCCTCAAAAAGGACGTCGTGTGCAACTGGAATGAAGCTTGTCAAGAGGCGTTCATTGACCTGAAAGGAAACCTCACACAACACCCCATTTTACACCTTTACAAAGAAGGTCTGCCATGCCAAGTGTATTGCGATGCATCCACCCTCGGTATAGCAGGCATTCTCAAACAAGTTCACCCTGACGGAAACGTATATCCAGTTCAATATTTCAGCCGAACATTGCGCCCACACGAGAAAAACTACTCCATCTCTGAACTTGAATGCTTAGCAATCGTTGAGAGTGTGGAGAAGTTTCGCATCTATCTTATGGGCAGAAAATTTACAATATTTTCTGACCATCACGCATTGCAGTGGTTGAAAACCATCAAGAACCCGTCCGGTAGACTGTTTCGATGGAGTTTACGACTATCGAGTTACGAATATGAGGTCCGCTACATAAAGGGAAAACTACAATATGAAGCAGATCTCTTGTCCCGTAACCCGTTTTGTGGATTCTTGGACGCCACCCTTATCAAGACCCACCAATCTCCTCCATCGAAAGAGTCTAGTTTGACCATTGATCATAATGGATTACATACAGTTTCCCGAAAAGGTGTAACCAAGATTATACTTCCAAAACCACTCATACAACAACTCTTACAAACAGTACACGCACAATACAATCACCCCGGTATTTCCCAAATGTCACGAATTATCTCCACACAATATTACTGGCAAGGTATGTCAAAAGATATTAAACAAAAAGTTAAGACCTGTCCCACCTGCCAATTAACAAAACGTCCAGTAGGACCCACTTACGGAGAATTAAGTCAACCTCCGGAATCTAAAGAACCCTTCGACCTTTTATCTCTGGACACCATAGCAGGATTTGCCAAATATGGCAACACCAAGATATACCTCCATGTGGTAGTCGATCATTTTTCACGCTACGCGTGGGCTTTTCCATCTAAATCCACCAGTACCACCACCTACCAACAGGTACTTAAACGAGTATTCCAGGATGGTTCTCCAAAACGCCTTCTTACGGATAGAGCCCCTGCCTTCACTTCACCCAAATTTCGTAGTTTTCTACTTAATAGAAATATTCACCCATTGCTCACAACCAGCAACAATCCACAGGCCAACGGTCTATGTGAACGCCTAAACGCCACCCTCACGGGCAAACTTAGGTTATTACACCTAGAAAATCCTAAGGTCGCATGGACCAAGTTGGTCAAGAAGGTTACACTTATATATAACAAGACACCCCACTCTACCACAGGTTTTCCACCCATATACTTAATGTTTGGTATCCTACCTCCAGAAATCTCTAATCATAACACACCGTACCCAGATATCGACAAAGCTAGAAAAATTGCACACACACACGCACACAAAACAAACATTTACAAGACAAAAACACTTATGACCAACGACACAAGCAACCACATTTCGAAGTAGGTGATCTAGTATTAGTAAAATTATATCACCACCCAAATACAGGGAAACTTGCGCCATATTTCACAGGACCTCACACAATATTAGAAATTATTTCACCAAATGTGGTCCGCATAGATCGACCAAATCAACCACTTCAAAGAGACACTGACACAATCCACGTCAACAAACTTAAACTGTATACAGAAAAAATCCATTATATATCACCACCCGCCGTTAGCACCTATCATATAAAGCACAACCCCAATTATACGTTCCCTTTCAAACATTTAACACCCGAATTATTCCCAACAGAGTCATTAAGGTTCAAACCCACCAGCAGCGAACCTTTCAGGCATTTAGACCCTGCCATTTTTGCAACAAGACGATTTACATCACTCTTCCCCGATGTTAAAAACTGCAAACCTGACAACCAGCTCAATCATATCACACCACCCCCTAAAGATATCAAACAGGAGAACTACGAACCTACCAATCATTCAAATTCTACAATTAATAAGGTTCAAGCAAATATTTCAGAGTCCCCAGTTACAAAAATATGGACGAACATGGGACAATATCCTATATTTCACCTGATTTTTATCCTTTGTTTATTAGTTCTACCGTACAACTGTATCCCAATTTTATTCATTAATTACTTGTTTATATATGCCATGCCCGCGCAGAAAATCTTCGAACTACAAGAGGTAGTTTTTAATCTAGGACAAACATTTATAAAACTTCTCATAATTTTAGGAACCATCTTCGCAGAAAATCTAAATAAACTCCGAAGAGATAACAGTAACTGAAAAGATGACCAAACAATGTCGGAGAAACCACGCTCCAAAAACAAGCCCCGAGCCACACCCCAAAATAAATAGACGGCAGGAAATGAGGATTTGAAACACCACGACAGGAAGTATAGTCCGCGGCGGTTAAATTCGGCCTCTGTAAACAAAGCGGAGCGCCTTCGTCCGATCTCCAATTTCCCTCCCTCTCGTCTGCCCGACACACCCCACTTCCGTATCTCTAATTACAATGAGAAGATCCCCTATGGAGGTCGACTGGGAACCTCACTATACCACCGGTTTTGATTCCAGTTCGAGTCTACATATCGATTTTTACCACCCAATTACACATCCACGAAACAACACCTAGAACTAGCTCACACATCTCTTACACAACCGACTTCTAACATTTTTCACAACACACACACAAAGACAAAAAATTACACATAAAGGTTATATAGATTTCCATGTCTCCTGTACACACAGCATAAACGCACTTGAGGGCTAGAATCACGTTTTTCACCTAAGTGTCACTACAGATGAGACAAAAAATTTATAGGGCATAATTGAGCAAGTAAAACATGTAGATCAGGGCATGAAGATACCAAAGGGTTCCAACCAATACACCTTATTTTTCATATCAATCATTTTCATTATTTTCTCTCAATTAAAATTTAAATATTTAATCAATTTATCAATTTATTCAATTTATTAGCACTTTTAATCATCAATTATCATTTTTTTCCCAATTAATTTATATTATCATTTTCATTTATCAATTATCATTCTATTTACCACTTAGCTTAAACTGCCACAATTCAATTATCAACGAAAAATCATTGGTTTTCGATTAAACTAAAAACATTAAATCACCCTTTGTTGTTGAAACCTTTTTATTTTTCATTTTTTTTAAACACTCAACTTTGATTTCGTTCAACTTTTATTTTATTTTTATTTTTGATTTCTCGAAAGACCTAATAGAATTCCTTCGATTTCATTCCCAATCTCGAATAGAATATGGTTAGGCATTTTCCTTTTTTTTTTCACCATTCAACCAAGCACTCAACTTTGATTTCGCTCAAAAACCTTTTATTTTATTTTACTTTGATTTCTCAAAAGACCTTATGAAATTTCCTCGAATTCCTTTCCAAAATTCAAGCAAAAAATTAATTAGGCAATTTCCTTTTTTTTTCACCATTCAACCAAGCACTCAACTTTGATTTCGCTCAAAAACCTTTTATTTTATTTTACTTTGATTTCTCAAAAGACCTTATGAAATTTCCTCGAATTCCTTTCCAAAATTCAAGCAAAAAAGTAATTAGGCATTTTTCCTTTTTTTTTTTTACCATTCAACCAAGCACTCAACTTTGATTTCGCTCAAAAACCTTTTATTTTATTTTTATTTTTGATTTCTCGAAAGACCTAATAGAATTCCTTCGATTTCATTCCCAATCTCGAATAGAATATGGTTAGGCATTTTCCTTTTTTTTTCACCATTCAACCAAGCACTCCACTTTGATTTCGCTCAAAAAACTTTTATTTTATTTTATTTTGATTTCAAAGCCTTAATAGAACCCCCTCGAATTCATTTCTTAACTCGAGTAGAATTCGTTTAGGCGCATTTTCTTTTTTTTTGCCCACTATGTACCATAACATTCATTGATTTCTTACAATTAAAAAATTTTTTGATTTCTATTAATTATACTCAACCTATATCATCAACACCATGCTATTTTACTTATTATGTCACCAGCAATGCTTGTATATAGCCCCTCAATACCCACAACTAATTTTCCCACAAAATTATTTTTCACTTTACAGAATTCTCTCAGGCTAACCCCTTCTTGAATTCTTCACCTGTAGGGGGCGCATCTGTCATAATTTGTATATAATTAAATGCAACCCCGACCCACTATGTATGTACCATGTATGATTTTCAAAGATTTAATAAAAGAATAAGGTAACTGGAGGAAAGAAAGTAACAAAAGACATAGGAAGAAGTCGCAGTTAACCTTCTGACCCCAGGTCCCTGCGAGCTAAGTTTAAACCGACACTTCCTGGAAAAACAGGACGTATCTAATGACCAGAAGTTATAAATGTTAAAGCTAACATTCAATACTTCCTGACAAAGCAGGACGTATTTTGATAACCGCGGAAGTAAATCGAGTCGAACAAATAAGACACTTCCTGACCCAGGCCGGGCGTAACTAACACCAAAGGAAGCCGCCGGCCCATCAGAAGACAGCACCTTAAGTAGGTCAACCAATAGGAAAAGAGCATGTGACATCTCTCGACCAATCAAAAGACAACACCTCAAGTAGGTCAACCAATAGGAAAGGATCATGTGACATCTCTCGACCAATCAGAGAGAAACTGAGGCTTGGTGTTAAATCGGAAAGCAAGAATGGGTAGTTACGCTTGAGCTCTCATAGGAACAACACCTACAGGGTTCACTGGCTCTCGCCGAGTTCGGACAGTGCTCCTTCGCTTCCAACAAGGTAACATCTACTCTAGAGATATCTCTCTCCGCTCATTTCATCATCGCCATGTGATCAACTAATTAATAAGTCAAATCGCTCAACTCTTCTCAAGCTTTCTTCCCTCCAACACAGTTGCCTCTTATTTTCCAACTCAATCACGTGTCCTGATTATTCCTAACTGTATGCTGCAACTTCCACTCAAACGACTGCGCTTCAACCAAATCTCACCATTCGCATCCAACAACAAGAAACCCCGCAACGATATTGCCACAGAACGGTTAAGTCGACAGGATTCTACAACAGTGTAATACATCAAATATTATAGTGTAATAACAATTGCATCATATTACATATATATATATATATATACGAATTTAAAATATGTAAAATTAATTTTAGCATATACTTAGTCTAGCCATAAATATTGTCACACAACCAAATCAGCGATAAAAAAAATTAATTTGACCGCGTTAAGTATTCAAAATACAGTTGTTGTTATTTGAATATCTCGTGCACACGTGCTCAGAAAAAAAATCGAAATATATTTGTTTTTTGATAATGGGTTTGGGTATTAAAGAAAACCCTATAGTTGTAATAGCCTTACACAAGGTAGGCCAAAATCTTTCACCCTTTTTAAACTTTTACAAAATTTGAATATTACGCGTCAATTTGTTTATCGAATCATTGAAAGGTTCAACAAGGCTTGCACTATTGATGACCTTGAAAGATCTGGTCGACCTCGCATGCAACGAACGCAAGCAGCTATAAAAGCCATTCGCGAAAGAATTCGTCGAAATCCACACTGCAAACAAAAGATCTTAGCAAAGCAGATAAATTTAGCCCCAAGATAGTTTCAAGGATAATCAACGAAGACCTTGGACTGAGAGCTTTCAAATGACGCACAGGTCATTTGATAATCCCTGCTCTTAGAGATATTAGAAGGGTTAGATCAAAAATAATGTTGGCGCAGCATGATGGTCGGTGGCATGAGAGAATCCTTTTCACAGACGAGAAATTTTTCACTGTCGAGGAAAAGATTAATCGTCAGAATGATAGGATATATGCTCGTAGCTCTCTAGAAGCTTCTTTGAAAGTCAGAAGACTTGAAAAAGTCACCATCCTTCTTCTGTCATGGTTTGGTGGGGAGTTAGCTACCAAGGTGTAACAGATCTCCACTTCTGTGCCAAAGGGGTAAAAAATACAGCTAAAAACTATAAATAATACATTTTGTAACAAATAGTAAAGCCTCTGAATACAAAAATGTTTAATGGAGAACATTGGATATTTCAACAAGATTCAGCTCCTGCTCACAAAGCTAAGTCGACTCAACAATGGTTGGAGACGAATGTTCCGGAGTTCATAAAGGCCAATGAATGGCCCTCTGGAAGCCCTGATTTAAACCCCCTTGATTACAGTTTGTGGGCATATTTAGAGGAGAAGGTCATCGTAAACGGAGGCAGTTCAAGCAGACAGACGCTTTTACGAGGGGCATGGTGATCGGACTGAAAAGGGCAGGTTGGTCCATACGTCAAATCGCAGCTGATACACACCTTGGTGCGTCCACGGTGCACCGACTGTGGAGAAGATGGTTGGAACAAGGAAATGTGGCAATTTATAGGAATGTCGGTGCAACCAGAGTGACGTCAGCACGTGTGGATCGGCGTATCCTTCGACAAGCAGTGGAGGCCCCACAAGCCACTTGTACCGCCATCCTGCAACATGTGCAAGACACCCTAGATCATTCCATCTCGACCAGAACCATTTCCCGTCGATTGGTTGCTAATGGCTTGCACTCATGCCGTCCGCTAAGAAGACTGCCATTGACCCCACCGAATAGGCGCCAACGTTTGGAATGGTGCCGGGCTAGATCGACGTGGATGACGGAATGGCACAGGGTCGTGTTCTCAGATGAGTCGCGTTTCTGCTTGTCCAGTGATAGTCGCCGTGTACGCGTGTGGCGTCGACGTGGAGAAAGGTCCAATCCGGCAGCAATTGTGGAACGCCCCACCGTGCGACAACGTGGAATCATGGTTTGGGGCGCAATCGCGTATGATTCCAGGTCACCTTTACTTCGTATTCAGGGCACTATGACGGCTCAACGATACGTTGATGATGTGCTGCGACCAGTGACACTCCCCTACCTTCAGGGGGTACCCAATGCCCTTTATCAGCAGGATAACGCCCGACCGCACACTGCTCGCAATAGCCAACAAGCTCTGCAAGATGTACAGATGCTTCCCTGGCCACCGTACTCTCCTGATCTCTCACCAATCGAGCACGTCTGGGACATCATTGGACGCCGTTTGCGTGCCTTGCCACAGCCGCGTTCAGAAGACGAACGGTGGCAAATGGTTGAGAGGGAATGGAGAGCCATCCCTCAGGACGCCATCCGTACTCTGATTGACTCTCTACCTAGACGTGTTGCTGCGTGCATCGCCGTCCGCGGTGGTCCTACTTGCTACTAAGCCGACGCCGTTCTCGCTCTGTATTATGACTATCATTTTGAAATAAAGATCACTTATTGTTCGTCCCTGTCTCTCTCTGTCTGCCGAGTTTCATCACTTTCTGGCCACTATTTCTTGGTGTTCCATTTTCAATGTCACGCAGTGTATGAGCCAAGCCCTCCCAATATATTTTTTCATCGCAGTAAGGGCAGTAGAAGTTTGTATTATGTGTATAAAAGAAACATTTGTGTTTTTAAATCCTTTCATTTTATTAATAAAGAATAATAATAAAGAAAATAGTTGTTTTTACCTTTGTACTATCTTCTTAGCAATGATGTCCCGCGATTCCTTCTGTTGTAGTACAATTTTTGTTTGCGCCTAGTTATGTAAATAACTTGCTAGGTTGCATTGTTCTAATATCATGTAATTTTTTTTCTTTTATTTATGGAAATATATAGAAGAAGTGAAAAATATAATAAAATCAGTCAGCTAAAACGAGTGAGGTTTCCTTCCTTTATTCAAACAACTTGCTACATCGCAGCTTGCGAAGGGAAAGAATCTCAGTAGTCAATCCGCCGGTCTGGTCTCGTAAAGTACAGTCAACAACAAGCTCTGCCAGATATCGTCATCTCCTGAGACCAGACTAGAACTAAAGGAGCTAGACGGAAGTGTGTCCTAGCTAACATTGTTAGGGACCAAGCTCCAACAGTTTTCCTATAATATTCGGCTTACATGTCCTGTAAAATTCCTTTTTGTTTACTTCATTTTAGAAGGTTGTAACCTCCATTAAATCTTCTCCAAGCTTCTTTGTTTGTCACTCATCCATTGGTATCATTTAGAAAATTGAATTGTACGCTAAGTATATTGTCAACAATGGTCAAAGGTCAAGGAAGTCCTTAATGTCTCACCACCGATGACCTCTAGGGTCACCAATATAAATTAGATGGTCATTTCAAAGAGAAGAGTTAACCATTCTAACCAGATGGTTGGCCACTTGAGGTAGATTGACCTCTCTCTCTGTTTTATCATTGTGTCGTGCTGGGAGGTAGCTGTACATTCGATTTGTCAGCCGGGAATTAGGTTATATTGATGGGAATCATGTTGCTGATTTATTCGCTAAAGATACAATGGTCATTCCATATTATTGAGCAAAGCAGACCAAGAGCTCAACTTAGAGAAGTCCTTCTTCACCATGACAATGCAAGACTTCACACCTCAGTCCAAACATTAGACTTTTTTGCCAACTCTGGTGTCCAATTAGTTACTCATCCACCATATTCACCAGACCTAGCACCTTGTGACTTTTTTTTATTTCCAAAATTTATTGTTGAAAGGGATAAAATTTGACGCCGATGATGAAGCACTGCAAGACTTTATCAATGCCGTAAATTCCATCCCCGAAGATGACTGGTGTAAGTGCTTCGATAATTGGTTTTCACGGATGAAATCTTGTATAGGAGCTAAGGGTGAATACTTTGAGACACTCTGAAAATTTGAAAGTGGCAGCTTTAATAAAAATAAGTGATTGCAAAAACTTCTGGAGTGACCCTTGTATGATACGTGTGTATAGTGACGTCAGTTATTAACTTGTAAGGTGACATTTCTGGAGTTGATGCATAAGTTATTGACCTGTTAGAAATAGTGCCTTATGCTCATTCCAAAAGTCATTGACTTGTTAATTAGAGATGAGGTCTTGCTGAAGTCATTTCGAGAGTCATTAATTTCAATTGCTTTAAATCTTCAGGACATAAATTGAACAATACCAAATGTTTCTGTTGGTGAGTTTCTTTCCATTTTATAAAGGTAGTCTCAAGATTTCAGGCATCTCTGCCTTAATACAGGAGAAAATAAATAGACGAATAAAACGCCGCCTGATACCAAACTATTACAAAATTCTATGTACATATAGATACATATATATGGTTATATCTTCAGTATATATAGATGTATATATGCATATGTACATGTCATAATTTGTATAATATCAAAGATGTATAATTTCGCCAAAATAAGTATGTTAAACTGTAAATATGTAAAGCTTGTGTTAAAATGTAAATATGTAAATTCATCTATCTATAAAAACTACAAAAATAAACGTGGCAGACATCGCGGGCGAATGCTACGATACGTCGCGGGTGCACTGCTCACTTGGCTGGAACTAATTCTTGGGGATTGCATGCATAACGGTTGCACCCTTCCTTTCGATCACGACATATATATATTTTTGTAATAGTTTGGCATCAGGGGGCGTTTTAATCGTTTATTTAGGTTCTCCTGTAGAAGGACAGAGATTCCCGAAAGCTTGAGACTACCTTAATAAAATGAAAAGAAACTCATCTCCAGAAATCTATGGTATTGTTTAATTAGAGTCATTAATTTACAATAGGAGAGGAATATCAGGATAACATTTCTGATAGCGGTGACAAGATAAATATTCTCATTGTTATCTTTTATCCATTCTTAGTCATTAATTCATTATTCATGGATAGAATTTTGTCGGATTTTGTTCCCAATTTATTCATTTATTAGTCTGATATTGGTTTTTAAAATAGAACAATCCATAAATAAATCTTTAATTAAAAAGGCATATATTGGATCAAAGTATTGTTACAAAGTATTTATTATTTTATTAACAGAGCCTCATTTTTATGTTTATATTTTGCTGCTCTGTAAACTCCTTCATTGCTTATCTTTTATTTAACATTCATTGTTTGTTCATTGCCTTAAATAAATTACGGTGTCATCCTGAAGTTTGTCTTTCCTAATTTTCATCATTACATTTTGGTGGAGACACTGGGCAGATTAGGGAAGACAAGCTGAAGATCGCCGAGAAGACCTAAAAGCCATATGTGCGGTGATCTACATTTTCGGAGACTGGCTCCAGGATTCCAAACGCCGTGGAACCGCCGTTACAATATAATTTATTTTGCCAATATTTCAGCTGGCTTAACGTCAACCTTTATCAAGGTATTATAACATATTAATGTGTGTCAACAACACATTGATATGTTATAACACCTTGATAAAGGTTGGCGTTCGGCCAACTGAAATGTTGATAAAATAAATGATATTTTGATCCAATATATGTCTTTTTAATTAAAGTCTGATATGGGTTTTCTATTTGCATATCACCTAAATATTTAGAAACGGGATCTTTTTTTGAAGTCAGAGTTCGCAAGCTAAATTCGAATTCTTAGCGATAATGGTTAGTTACAGGCAAAGAATATGAGAGGACAAAATTCTGAATGAAGAAGTCTTAAGACTACTGAAAAAGGAATGAGGCCTATTGAAGATCATAATTGAAGAAGATTTGAATGAGACATGTATCCAAAATAAATGGTAAAAAAGCGCGAATTCAATTTAAAAGAAAACTTTCACCTTATGATTTCTCGCTTTTTATGAATTTACTTCAGGCGATTATAAAACCAAAAAAATAAATGGATTGATGAAATAAGTTCTGAAAGGAAAAGAATGAATTGAAAGATAATGGTAGGACGAAGAAGAAGAATTTAGATGGGGATTGATTATATGGGAAAAAGAAGAAATCATAGAATTCAGGATAGAAAAGAGTGGTAAACTTGAAATGAGGTAATCCTCAAGATCACAGAAGTTGAAAAAGAGGTGATTAGGGATTGAGTCTTTTTTAAGTTGGCTGAGTGATAGTTCAAGTTTTAATTTTGCTGAAAGGGAATATTTACGTCACATTCTGAAGCTTTAACAATTTCTGAAATCTGAAGGCAGATTTCTATAGAATAAGGTAAATATCTATTGCAAATCGTTACTAACTCACTTATTTTAATATGAAATAATTAGTACAAAAGTGAAATTGTTCTTGGATATGGTGGATAAATTAAGAAAAAAGGCATCTTGTGATTGTGTAACTAAATGTTGCTGATGGCTTGTGCCATCTATATGAATAAATGTTTCCGGCTACATGAACTCAGTAGATTTTGTTTAAACATATACGAATAAAAGATTACTTGAGGAGCTTCTTTTACGATTTATTGCTAGCTTTCGAACCTTTCGGTTCTTCTACAGGCATGGATAGTATATCCATGCTATCCATGCCTGTAGAAGAACCGAAAGGTTCGAAAGCTCGCAATAAATCGAAAAAGAAGCTTCTCAAGTAATCTTTTATTCGTATATATGAATAAATGTCACTGGAGACCCACTCGCGATTCTTCATCAAATTCTGCAGCGCTGGCAGAGGCGCCATATTCATTGTACATTGTATTATGTATATATATAATTATATTTTTTAAACAGTGCTGACTGTGAACTTTACATGTATTGACAATATGTCAATAAAATTATTTTAATTGTCAATTGTCTATAGGAATAAACATCAACTAATTGTTGATTTTTAATTATTCCAGAATTGGCTAAATACCTTTTCTTGATTATTCATGAAACTATGCTGATGAATGCCAACAGCTTGAAACGCATACGTGGTTAGCTTTTCTTGATTAATCAAGAATGGGTATTTGGCCAATTCAGGAATAATCAAAAATCGACTATTAGTTGATAAACTTCGCCTTTGTTGGTCCCAAGCCCGGATGAAAAAGGAGGAGGGGGAGCAGTAACAAGCTCCCTAAAAAACCTGGGCTCAACTGGCCCGTCTGATAGTACCCTGTAAGCGCTCCTGATCCAGGATACAGGATAAGCAGCGTTTGTACTCCCATGTTAGGAGCAGCTGCACATGGCGTCTGTTCCTCATGTCAGAGGCGGCCATTTCTTTTGGAGCTAAGTCGGCCTGCCACTGAGTAGTGCTCCCAGTCTTAATGACAATGCCAGACGCATTCTGCTTCACCCAATTATGATGGTTGTCAAACAGATACCATCGTGGGTCACAACTTGATACCCTAATGATTGAGTGAAGATAAGAAAGAAGAAGATGAAGAAGACAGATATTCAAGCCATTAGAAACTTTTAGTTACACGATCAGAAGATGCCTTTTTTCTTAATTAACTTCTAAGTTTCAAAATACTCAAATAAGTGACTTAAAGGAAAATTTTTCTTAATAATTAATAACAATTTATCTTCATATTGATATAGCCCATGACAAAGAATTGATAAGAAATCTTTCTAAACGATATATTACCCATTTTTCATTAATAAAAAAAGGTATCTATAGAATATAGAAAAAAAGAAAGATGCAACTCTTAGATTCAAAGAGATTGTGCAAATTTTCTCTCTTTCTCCCTGGAGAGATAATAAATTACTAATCAGACGACTTGAGAAACTCAGCTTTCCTTGATGCAATCGTCTGCCTGGAATGTACAGGGACCACCCCTCAACAAACTCTTGTAGGAGGGTGACAAAAGTCGCTAGATTGATTGACACAACTTTCGACAATGTCACAAACTTGTCAATAGTAAACTGCATTTTTCCCGAAAAATTCTTCAAAAACTTTCCCTTTTATTTATTCTCTTTGTTTGTTTGAAAGAAGGATGTTTTTTGGTGAAATTTGACTTTTACCCTCGAAGTCAAATAAGGTAATTTTTTAACCATCTTTTTCTATACGTATTCAAAATTGATTTGTATTGAGAAATTTATGATTTTTTAAATCTTTTTTTTTTTGTGATTGGGTTGTCATTATAGATTTTCTGTTCCTAATTCTTAATTTTCAGTTTAAAATGTAAAGTCTTTTACATATTTTTACACTGTGAGAAAATAAGTTGCAATTTTTCTATCACACAATCTTTTCTTTTTTAGTGATTAAACTAATTTTAAAAATCCACCATTTTTTCAATTTCAAGAAAAAAAAAGTGCTTCAATGTACCCTAAACCTTGCAAAAATACAATAAAGCCAGTGAGTACAAGTAACCAAACGTGACAATAGCCCACTTGTAAATGCAAAATTCGAATTGCTTTCTACAAGTATAGACATGTAATATACTTACAGTAAAAAAATCCGCTAAACTACCCATTATGATTATCATAGAATGTACCATTTGTATTATAATATTTAGGATAATTTGCTGCTTTCTACAAGTATAGACATGTAATATACTTACAGTAAAAACACTTGCTAAACTACCCATTATGATTATCATAGAATGTACCATTTGTATTATAATATTTAGGATAATTTGCTGCTTTCTACAAGTATAGACATGTGATATACTTACAGTAAAAACACTCGCTAAACTACCCATTATGATTATCATAGAATGTACCATTTGTATTATAATATTTAGGATAATTTGCTTATTTCTACAAGTATAGACATGTAATATACTTACAGTAAAAACACTCGCTAAACTACCCATTATGATTATCATAGAATGTACCATTTATATTATAATATTTAGGATAATTTTCTGATTTCTACAAGTATAGACATGTAATATACTTACAGTAAAAACACTCGCTAAACTACCCATTATGATTATCATAGAATGTACCATTTGTATTATAATATTTAGGATA
The DNA here is from genome assembly GCA_030710605.1 of Cordylochernes scorpioides. Lineage (NCBI taxonomy): Eukaryota > Metazoa > Arthropoda > Arachnida > Pseudoscorpiones > Chernetidae > Cordylochernes > Cordylochernes scorpioides. The sequence continues at coordinate 36,057,740 of CP092884.1, forward strand.
AGTTGCTGCTTTCTACAAGTATAGACATGTAATATACTTACAGTAAAAACACTCGCTAAACTACCCATTATGATTATCATAGAATGTACCATTTGTTTTATAATATTTAGGATAATTTGCTGCTTTCTACAAGTATAGACATGTGATATACTTACAGTAAAAACACTCGCTAAACTACCCATTATGATTATCATAGAATGTACCATTTGTATTATAATATTTAGGATAATTTGCTGCTTTCTACAATTCTACAAGTATAGACATGTGATATACTTACAGTAAAAACACTCGCTAACTACCCATTATGATTATCATAGAATGTACCATTTGTATTATAATATTTAGGATAAGTTTCTACTTTCTACAAGTATAGACATGTGATATACTTACAGTAAAAACACTCGCTAAACTACCCATTATGATTATCATAGAATGTACCATTTGTATTATAACATTTAGGATAATTTGCTGCTTTCTACAAGTATAGACATGTGATATACTTACAGTAAAAACACTCGCTAAACTACCCATTATGATTATCATAGAATGTACCATTTGTTTTATAATATTTAGGATAATTTGCTGCTTTCTACAAGTATAGACATGTGATATACTTACAGTAAAAACACTCGCTAAACTACCCATTATGATTATCATAGAATGTACCATTTGTATTATAATATTTAGGATAATTTGCTGCTTTCTACAAGTATAGACATGTGATATACTTACAGTAAAAACACTCACTAAACTACCCATTATGATTATCATAGAATGTACCATTTGTATTATAACATTTAGGATAATTTGCTGCTTTCTACAAGTATAGACATGTAATATACTTACAATAAAAACACTCGCTAAACTACCCATTATGATTATCATAGAACGTACCATTTGTATTATAATATTTGAATTAATTTGATTCTTTCTACAAGTATAGACATGTGATATACTTACAGTAAAAACACTCGCTAAACTACCCATTATGATTATCATAGAATTTACCATTTGTATTATAATATTTAGGATAATTTGCTACTTTCTACAAGTATAGACATGTGATATACTTACAGTAAAAACACTCACTAAACTACCCATTATGATTATCATAGAATGTACCATTTGTATTATAACATTTAGGATAATTTGCTGCTTTCTACAAGTATAGACATGTAATATACTTACAATAAAAACACTCGCTAAACTACCCATTATGATTATCATAGAATGTACCATTTATATTATAACATTTAGGATAATATTCTGCTTTCTACAAGTATAGACATGTGATATACTTACAGTAAAAACACTCACTAAACTACCCATTATGATTATCATAGAATGTACCATTTGTATTATAACATTTAGGATAATTTGCTGCTTTCTACAAGTATAGACATGTATATACTTACAGTAAAAATACTCGCTAACTACCCATTATGATTATCATAGAATGTAACATTTATATTTAGGAAAATTTAAAATAACTTATGAAAGAAGAAAGATCAGATAACAAAGAAGAAGAATAAATTCTACCCAAAAATGATTTTTTTTTAATTTTGGTGGCCGGGTAAATTAGGGAAGACAAACTGAACATCGACGTGAAGACCTAGAGGCCATGGATGCTGTGATCTACATTGTCAGAGACTGGCTCCAGGATATCACCGCCGTGTCAAAGCCAAGACTTCCTTCCAAGATGACGATGTCCCTATAGACGATACGACGACAAAGCCGCACTTAACGCCGCAAGAAAAAAGGACGCAAAGGTACTAGGGACAAAGTTTCAAGACTTCGATGGAATCCTTGGCAGAAGCACGTCAGATCCATGTCAATATCTACAATAATTGCTAGCTGTGGGTCACAGCTCCCATAGGGAAGAAGCTAGAGGGAGTAACGATGTAAGAAAGAAAATTATCAAGGTATAATAACCCCATTCCTAAATTCTTTCGCAAGTTCAACGTGTGTAAATAAAGAAGGAACCCAATTTAGTGGCACGCTTACACAATTAGGTAGTTAGCTAATGGGGTAATCTCTCATTGAATGGAGCGCTCAAGTGGGAAGATTCATAGATTCAACTGGAAGCTCGCTTTTTCATAATGACTGTTTAGAAAAAAAAACACAAAGGGATTTACCAAGGCTTGGCTGTTGTAGACCCTATCTGCTAACAACCTACTATCCTTTTGAAAGGAATCCCCTTTAGAACAGATGCACTGGGTCAATGGGTCAAACACAGGCATTCTATATTTGCATATTAAAAAGAAAGATGTCTATATAAAAACCTTTTTATCGCGGGATATCGCGTTTTGTGTGTTGAAATATAAAAATCTCAATTTTTATGATTATATGTATTTCTACTGTTGTCAAAGCTTATGATGCATTAGCATCTGTTATAAAAATTCTAAACTATTATAGACGCGTATGATTCTTTTTAAAATTTAACAATTTCCACTGCCTTTACTGCAATGGAAAAATTAATGGGAGGGCCTGGCTCATCAGTGGTTAACCCTCCCAGTGGTTTCGCCAGTTTAATTTTTTCCATTACAGTAAGGGCAGTAGAAATTGTTTAGTTTTTAAAAGAATCATACGCGTCTTAATAATTTCGAATTTTCAATGCATATATCCATATTTAATTCAAATAGTATATTCTAGAGGTGAACTACAGTATCGGTGTAAAAGGAAAATAGCAAAGGGTAGGACTTTATATCTCATGAGATTCATAATTTCTTAGTTGGAGATCCAGCTCGAGGTACCAATGTTTCGGATACGATCACTGCCTCACTTACTAAGCTCGGAAAGTTTGCCGCATTCTGGATATGTCTGGCCTTATCTAGTTGTGGCAGTGTATCTTCTTGCCAGACTTCTTCTGGTCTCCAACCGAAGCCTATTTGCTTCCTTAAAAATGCCCACAACACCAGAAACCCTGATGACACTAATAATTCACCCGATTTATAACTGACATACCTTTATTAACTTACACATCCTCATATACAGAATTATTAATTTAAAAGACATATATTGGATTAAAATATCATTTATTTTGTAAAACGACATTTAAAATCAATCCCGCATGTGTTTCTTTTCAACGAAAAACCAAAACCCATACTGTGGGTTCGATTCCCATCCCTGGACACTTTTATTTTCCGTTTATCATTACTCTTCACAATTCACCCTTTCATACCTCATCCCAAAGGTTGGAAATAATCGTTATTTCTCCTTGAAATGGATTTTGGTTTTTCGTTGAAAAGAAACACATGCGGGATTGATTTTAAATGTCGTTTTACAATCACAATCCGCATTATATTATATCATTTATTTTACCAATAGTTCAGTTGGCTGAACGCCAACCTTTATTATAACATATTTAATGTGTATCAACAACAAACTTAGCCAATTTAAATATTAGTAAAATTAATGATATTTTGATTCAATATATGCCTTTTAAATTAAAAATTTATTTATGGATTGCTCTATTTTCAATACAGAATTATATTTACAAATATTTAAATCTTCTGAATGAATATGCAAAAAAAAAAAGAGAAATTTTACATAACCGGCTCTCCAGGATCTAATGGAATCTTCACAATCTGTCAAAGAGGTGTTTAGCTGTCAAAGTGGCTAGGCCAATGTATGACAAAATTATCCATCTATGAAGGAATTTATAATGTCATCAGTGAACTATTATAAATAAATGCATATGGATAGAGAATGAATAAAAGCCACAACATTATTTTTCCCACGAAAATCCTCAATGAATGGACCAATTGGATTAATCTTACCGTAAGAATATAGCTTTAGATTGACCAACTTTGGAAGATCTTTATTTAGAAAGTACTGTTTTTTTTTTTTGCTTACTCCTAGTACACATGGTACAGGCCATGATAATCATGGTGGGTAGAAGTTAGCGACTGCTTTTACTGTAAACGCACCACATGTCTACACATGTGAAAAGCAGTTCGGCTTTACACTTACAAATGTGCCAGCGCCCCATTTGGTTACTTGCACTCGCTGGTGAGGTTGAACTTTTGCAAGAATTAGTGGCCTTTGGAGAATTTTTTTAAATCAGAAAAAAGTACCAAATGCCGGAATCGAACCCGGGTCATAGCGGTCGGAAACCAACGTCAGTCTTCTTACTGACTCAGCACAACATAAATACATTTATAATATGATGCAATAGCGCGCCATCTGTTATGAAAATTCGAAACTATTATAGACGTGTATGATTCTTTTTAAAATTAAACAATATCTACTGCCCTTACTGCAATGGGAAAATTAATGGGAGGGGCTGGCTCAGTGGTGAACCCTCCCATACAATAGCTGTATGGTAGATTAAACTGGCGAAACCGCTAAGAGGGTTCACCACTGATGAGCCAGGTCTTTCTATTAATTTTTCATTGCAGTAAGGACAGTAGATAATTGTGTTTAATTTTTAAAAGAATCATACGTGTCTATAATAGTTTTAAATTCTAATAAATACATTTCAGTTGAGAATTAGCTATAGTAAAAAAACGTTTCAAATAAAAATCAAAAAAGAGAAATTTTATAGATTTGATGGAATTTTGAATAAAAGTATAAGTTATTAATCCTTTCTTAAGAATCGTTTCAGAAACAAATTACTGGAAAGTTTGTCTGTCATTAATAACGTAGCATAGAATTGTTTTTTTTTTTTTTTTGCTTATCCCTAGTATACGTGGTACAGGCCATGATAATCATGGTGGGTAGAAGTAGACGACTGCTTTTACTGTAAGTACACCACATGTCTATCGATGTGAAAAGCAGTTTGACTTTGCACTTACAAATGTGTCAGAGTTCCCCATTTGGTTATTTGCACTCACTGGTGGGGTTGAACATTTGCAAGAATCAATAGTCCTTGGAGCATTTTTTTAATAAGAAAAAAGTGTCCAATGCGGGAATCGAAACCGGATCGTAGCGATCGGTATAAACCATCCTTCCACCGAACCCTAGTATAGAAATGTGAATTCTTTCTTTCTAAAAAGATTCCCTAAAAGGTCGCTTGTCTATTTGCGGTGAGGCGAAGTCAGTGCTGGGGAACCAACGCCCCTTCTCCCCTGCCCAACGGCTTCTATTTATAAGGTAGGTGTCGTAAGACACGGAAACTACTATAATACTTTATTTTTACTTTATTTAAATCTTCTAAATATAGATCAAAATAATACAACAGCTTTCTGGAGTTTCTTTTCATTTTTATTATTGTTATCTCAAGTTTTCGGACATCTTTGCCCCTCTACAGGAATACATAAAACGAATATTAATATACGCCAATAATAATAGAGGTTACTGTAATATCTTTCAGAGTTATTGTCTGAATCCCGATATACATGGTAAAAGGTATAACTTCCTTAAGTTTTGTCCATGAGTGTATTTTTCTGGGTAATTAAAAAGAAAATCATCATTTATTAAAAAAATTAAGACAATTGGTTATTGGGCGAAGCGCGTATAAATATTACGAGGGCCATCCAATAAATAAGTTTCCCTATTTTTTAACAAATAAACCACATTATTTACAATTATGCAGTTATTTTATTTTCATTATACAACTCATAGACTACTTCTCTAAATAATCACCATTTCTGTCCAGACATTTTTGGTACCGTTGTAGCAATTTTTAGATACCACTGTTGTACCAAGCTGTGTCCTGTCTTCGTAGCCAGTGGTTCGCCTCCGTCTGCACTTCGTCATCATTCGCAAAGTGCTTGCCTCCAAGGTGCCACTTGAGTGCTGGATAAAGATGGAATTCGCTTGGGGCAAGTTCCGGAGAATAAGGTGGATGTGTGAAAATTTCCCATTTGAAGTTTTCCATAGCCATAACTTTGCCTGCAGAGATTGTGACCTTCGCCTTTTTTGGTGCACTTTCCTCAGGCTTCTTCCACACCATGCTTTGTCGTTTTGTTTCTGGAGTTGAATGATGCACCCAGCTTTCATCTCCAGTGACAATACGGGAAAACAGTTGATCTCCATCTCTTTGATGCATTTCCAGGAAAGCTCGGGCTGCCTCCATCCGTTGTTGCTTGTGATTTTCCAAGAGCAAACGCGGGACCCATCTTGCGCAAACTTTGCGAAAATTCAAAACATCTGACATGATTGTTCCAATCGAAGAGCGTCCAATTTCGATTCCAGGAGGCAGTCGAATCATTATTTCGTCAATGGTGACGCGGCGATCTGCTTCCACCACATTCCGAACAGCAGCAACGGCTGC